>BSBK01000594.1:2110000-2710000 GCA_027943335.1 Chamaecyparis obtusa
TAGGCGTGGTGATGAAGACAAGAAACCAAACGCATGTAATAATTTTACGTACAAAAATGCGTAGATGTAAGGCAGAAAAATGTGAGGGGTGGAGACATCCTGTCAAGAAAGAATGTGGAAGACGAGCTAGGTATGTAAAGACATTTGACTAAAAAAAGAAAAAACGCATGTAAAGACATTCAAAGACATTCAATTCATCTGATTTTCACTTCACCATTATTAGTCCCTGCCGTATAGGCAGAGACTTATGTTTTTACTTGCACAAAAAAACAATTAATTTTATTTCGAGAATTGTGCCAGCAACGCAAATAAATGTTTATTCTATGGTTTTACCCTTTTATTTTTCAAATTTAAATTTTTATTGAGTTTTTTCCTTTTTTTGATTCGTCAGTGCTAATTTTGCTGTTGTTTTTTTAATTTTTTCTATTAAAAATTGTGAAGAAAAATCTTCAACCAATGAACGATGAGAGGGAGAAAAATTTAAAACATTCCCTAATGTTTTTGGCTTACTAATTTGATATTAGTTTTGCAGAATATATCCGTTTAGCTATCATAGGTTGAAATTAGACTGAAAACATGATGCCTCACACCGAGAAATCTATTGCCGGGAAATCTTTAGCTGCTGTCAAATAACGTGTACTGCTCATGTTGATGTTAGCAAATGTCACTTCCATTTCATGTGTGTGAGCTAGATGTCATTAAGAGCCATAGAATTATCGCCAAAAATATTGCTAAAGGACTACATTTTTTTTAGCTCGGTACTACTAAAGGACTACATTTAATGTAAACGATAAATGGAATTACTTGTAGTGGGCACCGCCCTTGAAAGCGTCACCTTATATCATACGTTTTCCATACATTGTGTATACATCTATACAGACAAAGACATTGAAGTAGCAAATAAGCCCACAACCATTTCTCTATTGGCAAACTCTCAATAGATTTCATCCAACATTTTTTTCTCTAATTATGTGTTTTCACAAGTATTTTGTCATGCAATTGAGGCATAGCAATTGAAGGAGACAAATATCCCACCATGTTTAGACCATACAATCTTCCTGCAAAGCTCGGTGTAAGTCATCAAGCTCTGTTCGAGCATGCAGATTTTGTAATGTTTTTACAAACAAATGATAATCAATTTAAGGATAGTTTGTGTGTGATTTATCACTGTGTCAGTGAGAGATGATAACTTTTCATATCCTTCAATTTCAAATGATTCATATAATTTTAAGAAAATTATTTATTTATTTGCAGGATTTTTTATTTTATTAGTCTCTGCCTTAAGCAGAAGACTAATATTTTCAAAGTCACTCCCTTCATTATTAATTTCTTCTCGAAAAGGGTAGAAGTATAAAATAATCCCTTTCCCTAACATCTGGAGTTGCGGTAATCATTTTCCCTAAGGTCTGGAGCAAGTGAATTTAAAATATACAATTTTAGCCAATATTTCTTTTTTGATGATTGATTCTTCATATGTTTCCTGGGGTTTATTTTTATTTTTTATTAAAATTTAGAAAAAAATGTACTGATAAATATAAAACATTTGCTAATGTTTCCTTTGGAAGGTTCTAGTGTGTAGGTAAGTGACATTTGCAAAGCAAAGCACTGCTTTCAATGCTGCAATTGTCATCCTCGTCAACTTTATTCTTGGCTTCAAACCCTAGACTATGCATAACATCATTTAGGGCTTTCACACTACGCTCACTATGAATGTAACCTACATTTACAACATTCTAGACGACAATGATTTGTTCAACCATATCGTGTCAAGGCATTTTTCCTTTAAAAAAATGTGGCTTTACCAGTCAATCCATTACACAAATATCATGTATTCATGGTTGTCCAAGTGATGACATTAGGTTGTGACATTTTGTCAATCAATTGTTGTGCTCTGTCAATTTTACAACATTTTGCATGTATGTGAATTAGTGTGTTGTTGATAGAGATATGAGACTCAAACCCTCTTCTTATTATTTCTTTCTAAATCTACATTTTTGGGTGTATTATTAACGTTAAGCCTTTCCTTGATGGTTTTAGGACATCAAATTCAAGGGCCAAAATGCTGGTACGAACTTTATCATAATTTCAGGTATGGAAAACTTTAACTTAATAATGGACTTTCCTGCACTCCACAAACGGGTTAAGATTTTTAGGCTGAATATTTTCCTTCTTCATTACATCTACTTTTTCTTCTTTTCCATGAAAGATTTTATCTCTGCACAGCACCCAGGTTACCAAATTTTAAAGTTTATTAAGAATTTTCCTAATGCCGATTATTCAATAGCTAATTTCTTGTCATGTTCAATTAATATCAAGGGACAACATTGAGAGCGTATTTTGTTTTGTCATTTATTTTCTTTGTCAATCTTTGTAGTCGTGCCAAATTGGTGTGTATTTTCCTTATTATCTTTAGAACAGCTGGAATCTCTTAGTGCTTGTGGGAAATTCGTTATTCTTCTAGTTAATTTTATAGGTGGAATACTTGGAATTTCTTTGCCTGTGCTATAAATGAAACTGTCATTTGCGAAATAGGAGTGTCAAGTTAAATTTAGCATTCTTATTTGAATATTTAGAATGATTATCAAGGAAAATTATTTTGTTTAGCATGTAGATGTAAATTTACTCATTCAATGAGTTAAATTATGCTATCAGATTTAAGTTTATTTAGATTGTGTTTTTCCTTGGTAAAAATAATATTACATTTTTTTAAAAGAAATTAATTCTTTTTTTACACTTATTTCTTTAAAGATTTGGGAAAATTATCTTATAGTTATTTTTTCTTGTGAAGGCATATTTACTCAGTCTAACAAGTCAATTTATGCCACATTAAGTCTATTGCTAAAGATTATGTTGTTTTTTGTTGAGATTATTTGTACATTTTGTTTAACTTTAAAAGTTTTGTAGGTAATTGCAAACGATTCCTTCCCAACTCATTCACCCTTAATAGAAAATACCTACAAAAGATAAAGACAAGAGTGTTGGCAATTACTATAGTCACCAAGATAAAAAAATCAATTCAGACATCAAACTAGGCAAGAACCAAAACCAAAATGTATTGGTTGTTAACAGATTCATTTTTTTGATATCAAAATATTAATATACCTATGAGATATGTATATTTCCAAAACAATATACGAGTATTTAGCTAAATAATGCAAGCCTGTAAGAGAAAATTTAGTTATAGGATATAAATACCTCTTCATCCAAGCATCATATTGACAAAACTTGTGCTTGTTTTGGCCATTTTAAGACACCATGCTTGTTGACACATGCATATGTAGCTACAATAATGAGTGAGAAGAACATCCCAATCCTTCACAATGACAATGAAACATACATAGATAAGATGAATGCAATAGTAAGTCTAGGAAAAATTCATTATCAAAAATCACAAATAAAAAATACAAAATTTGCAACTTGGGACCACATTTTTGTAAATATGTTTTAGACAAACTTTCTCAAAAAATAAAAAGAATTTTTAAAACTAAACAATCTCATTGTTTCTACAAGAGGCTCTTCATTTCATACTTCTTAAGCTTCTTTAATGAGAGTATGGGGAGTGTTCCTATTCTAACTAATCCTTGTTGACTAGTGTTTGGTTTTTATAGGTTGTTATAAAGCTAAAGTTGAAGATTTTGCATATAAAAGTTCTATCTTCTGCTATTTTGGGTGTTATAAAGCCAATGTTTAGGATTTGGCATATAACAGTACTCTCTTCTACTATTTTGGGTAAGTGTTGCATTTCATTTATACAATTGTAAATGCTTCTCTTTCTAAAATATAACTTGTTAGCTTCAGAAACACAGTAATTGATTCCTCAAAATTTATTTCACATCATTACAACATAGACCATACTTCCTCTATTATTACAACATATAGGTAAAGTTCTCATGCCATAATATCTCATTCAAGATTTTTTAAAAATAACAATTTAGGCACTTGGTGTTTAAGCTTGAGAAGTCCTTTTCTTTCTCCTATCCTTTAATTTATGCTAAAACAAATATCCTTGATTTTTGTAGGATCGTGATTAAGTTGGGGCTGAAGATTTAGCATATACAAGTTCCATCTATTATTTTCAATAAGAGCTACATTTTTAAGAGGCCATTCATTATTTGACTAATCAAACTATTATACAACTTTTTGACTAGTGTCTAGTTTTTCTCAAGTTGTTCTGAAGTTGAAGTTGAGGATATTGCATATAAAAGTTCTCTCTTTCTCTATTTTGAGTAAGTGTTGTATTTCTTTGCACAATTGTAAATGTTGGTTAACTATAGATGATGGTCTTGAATAAAAAAATTTAGTCTCTTATATCTTGCACAAATAGAGCATGTCAATCACCATGCACACCTATAACTTAAAAATTGAATAGTGAGAATGGATGATAAAGATTCAACTTTGAAAGTTAGGGTGCCAAAAACAAATCAATGGAAATAATACATGTCAATATATTGACCTGAGATTGACGGATTTGGTTCAATAGGTTTGACACTGTCACATTTAAAGTTTCATCCCATTGTCTACACCTTGGTCACTTGTTTGAAATTTTATTACGACATTATAATATTCATGTTATTTTTAATCCATCTTCCTCTTATGTTGATGATGGTCATTATAGTTTCACCTCCTAATACAGAAGTATCATGATTCATCACAAAGAAAGTGTTTTCTAAATGATTATAAGTCATCATATTAGTACATGATCATCCCTTAAATAACATGATTAGCAATTTGTGGGTGTTGCTAGCTTGTATGGGAATATGGCTTAGATGCATGAGTTTGTCATAATTTTTCAAAAGCAACTCTTTTCACTTAAGTAATCAAAAAATTTAAATGATCCACCAACCTTTATTCACATGGACAATGCTCTAAGTTAGGCAACTACTTCGTTCTCTAGCTTGTCTAGAGAAGCATCTTACACAAGAATAGACTAGTTAAACAATTAGGTTTTCTTCAAAAAATTCACTATTTGCAACCTACATCATTTATATCTTTAGGGGCCTTACTATGCTCTACTTTCACATATTCTATTTTATTCTAGACTTTTCATCCACAATAGTCACGAGTAAACTCTAGTATAAGGACATTGATCCTGTTGAATACATCCATGATACGAATAACCACTAATTAGTAGTTATCGTAACACATTAACAATGTGTTATGATAACCATTAATTACTGGTTATCGTGTGATCAAGCAATTCTGCCTGTTCTTGAATGCTATGTTACAGTTGGAAGGACATTGGTTGTCCCTTTATTTTAAATTGGTGAATTTTTATGGCATAGATGATTTCTTATCTGGGTTTTTCTGTGTTGTGTGATATTCTGAACATGAACCCTTGAGCAAACTGTCAAATGATTACACGTTTATTTCAAATTAAATTTGGGGCAAACTAAAATTTGGAACTGTGCAATAAGGCGGTTGCCCTTATGGATCCAAACTTCAAATACATCTTGCAAACGACGTTATCTTGTTTGAAAGAATAATGTTTTAATCCTTCTCTCCAAAGTAGGCCGTTTGAGTGGACATTTGGAAATCATAATATCTTGATCATGTAGCTGAAATTCATTTATAAATAAAGAACCCAAAAATGTCCAAGCTACTTGTTCCTACTACATGACTGTAGATGCTTGGTTGTTATCTCAGTATAATCTGAGTTTGGCTTTCAAGTTACTTTTAGTCAAGGATTTCAGCCTCCTGATTGATTTTTCTTATGCATTAGCTGTGACCATGACTGCCTGTATATTGTTGCTACGTTTTCATTCTACATTTGCTGTTGAGTACCAAATCTTACAAATTTAACCACACCCAGACTCTTTGTAGCGTGAAATTTTCTCGCTATGGAAACCAAGTTAATTGGGAAATCTTGGGAAACCTTCTACAACTTCATAAGGTTGGAAATGGGAAATTTAAGGCAAATGTATATACCATAAAGGTGATTGAAGTGTTTTCAAATATAGATGAGAAGTAGGGAATTTCTTCGTTGACTGTGGCTTGTGATCTCTGAGACTTAGCCGCAAATATTATCATTTTCTTATGATAATGTAATTCATTTTTTAATATAGTAAAGACTATAGTTATTTCATTAGGTTAACAATTACCATAACTTTCAATAAGATCTCAAACACAATAAAACCTACAAAATTTATTCAGATGGAATATACTATGTAAGATTATAGAGGTGCCAGTCCTGCAAGTAGCAATCATTAGATATATTACAAGTAGCAAGGATTTTGTTCTGCCTCTAGAGAATTACATGATATCTGTCGATTCTTTGAGTGGTAAATTATTGTGCCTTGCAATGATGCCCTCTAATGATGGGTTTGTAGCAACAAAACTACCAAATACTTTGTGATCTAGGGGAAAAACTTCTCTCCTCCTCGCATTCACTTTGCAACAACATTTGGTGTTGCATAGATGCTATCGTTCCAAAGCTCTCATTTTGGCACAAACACCTTTCAAACTCCATACATTAATTGTGGGGTTAACAAGATAGTTCAGGACATTCAATGACTTAGGTTTCGCACACACAAAGACATTAAAAATGCTCTCTTGCACATCTAACAGAGAAGATCACTAAAAGCATATACTCTAATTTCCAACTATTAAGACAAACTTAATGCCTACTAACTATACTTCCAAACCTTCTCACTATAATTATAGCTAGCCTCTAGTTTCTCTGCTACTATAGATTATGTGGATTTTATTGTTAAACAATCAATCTCCTCTACAAATTATACAATGGCATTTTCATTTCATAAATTGTTATAATTCATCCGCCTGAACTTTCTTATTCCTTCACAACATTCAAACTTAATTTGAAGAATACATACAAAATGTATGAAAATTATTATATTTGAAAATATAAAATAAAACATAGAATGATTTAAAAAGTATTTAAATAATTTTAAAAAGATAGAAGGCTATCTTAAGATAATATTTAAGAGTTATTTTACTAAGAATTTATTTCATTTTAGCCTATTTTGCTATCATATTTAAAATATCTTACAGTGACTGCATAATATATATAATGTGACTGCATAATATATTAACAGTGACTGATTAATTACCCTGTTCCAAAGCTCCCATTTTGGCACAGGCAAGGGGGATGCTGGCAAAGGTTTTGGAATTTAGCTTTACCCCTGCCATTTGCATTTGCTTGAAAATTTCTAAAGCCTTTTCAAAAAATCCATTTTGTACATAGCCTGTAATCATGGAATTCTATGATACCACATGTCTTTGATGCATTTTGTCAAAGAGTTCACGTGCCTTGTCTATAGTTCCACATTTTGCATACATGTCTACCAAGGTAGTTGCAACTACAACATCTGACAAAATTTCTTTATCTTTTATGCTTTGATAAAAAGGTTTGAGATTTTCGCTCCTTCGTGTTACAATGATGTTTATTTAGTTGGTTACAGTAAAGGGAGAAAAACTCTTGGCTCCCTCCTCCATCAAGCATGTGGCTTGTCACTCTATGTTATTTCCTTTTAAAGTTTATTACTATCACTATGTGAAGAGTACAAATATGTATTTGGTAACATTGAAGGATGAGAAAAATGGATTTAAGCAGAGTGTGGTTGTTGAATGCCATATGGATACTAAACCTTATCTCGCTGAAAGCCTAGCACTGCTTGGCCTCAATCTAAAACCAAGAGAGGGTGAATTTTGTCACTAGGTATCTAGCGATACACTTCTTTCTATCGAGAAGGTATGAATATCAAGTGATAGTACTATCCAATTGGAATAAATTAGCTTAGGAAATCCTTGATATAAGATCAAAAGAGAAAGGAAGACCTAGCTTCAACTTATGTGTCTATAATGTCTATTATTCTCAAATAGGAGCTTTGAAATCCCGTGATATAAGATCACAAGAGAAAGGATGAGATTGGCTTCCGCTTATTTCAATAATATCTATTGTTTTTAAATAGGAGCTTGGAAATCCTTCTTATAATCGAAGGATGAGATTGGCTTCAACCTATGTGAATAATATCTATTATTTTCTACTCATTATTTTCTTCATTGGTGTTTCATTTTTGCAATTAAATGAAGATTGACCTATTACTATGCTTAATGCTTAAGAATTGATGATTTTATAAGATTAAATGCATGAAAATACCAGGGACATATCAATAACCTGATACCTCAAGTACTTATAATCAGTATGCTCGACAAACAAAGACTTAGTAGTAAAAGCATAAGGTAGATATTTGTTGCTGATTTCATGTTTATCTGTTACATATGCTATTTACTACAGAAAAATAGAATCATTCATGAATTTAGAAAGAAAGAAGAAGATTTGCTAACGAATTTTGAGGATTAATATAAAACAAATTTCTATAACAAGGCTTTAGAATAATATAGACTAGTGTAAAACATATTTCCATAAAAAGACTTTATAATAATAAATTTTATATCAGATGTGGATGTGGATGTGGATGTGCAACATGTATAAGTCATCGTCATCTTTATTATTTTCTGTAGAAAATACATCCGAAGCACCAGCAGAAGCACCATCAGGTCTATTTGGAAATCAAAATTCAGAACCAAAGCCTCGAGATTGATGTAGTGTTTGTGAAAAGGATTGATACTTCTGAATATTAGAATCACTAACACTTCTTCAGGCATATTTCATCGACTCCTCAAAATGAGCAACCTTTATTTCAGCTACCTCTTCACTATCATCCTCATCCATTGCCTTGGGGTTCTCACTTCTTTTTCTTTCACGTTCAATATTATCATGTAAAAGTGTAGAGGAAAGAGAACATGACAAATTTAAATAATAAGATACAAGTTGAGGAAAATTGAATAAAAAAATGTAAAATTCTAACAAACCAATTCAACAAAAACCATTAAGAAATTCATAACCAAATCTAGTTTGCAAAAGCCGCCACAATTGGAACTCACCTTCTCAATATTTTCTCTAATAGAATACTTGCAAGCCCGCTGACAAATCTCTATAATATCTCATCAATAAATATAATGGATGGGGCATTCTTCTCAGCCTCCTCAAAAGCCTTCCAGAGATTGATTTCACTTTCTCTAGCCAACTTTGACATGATCTCAGCTCAATTGGTACAAAAAAAGAAGGCACTAGTTTCATTTGCCACTGCCCTAGCAATTAAAGTTTAACATGAGAGTTTGTAGATTAATAGGAGTTCACAGATACTAGTGTGCCATAGTTGCCCATCTATAACTAGTGAGATGCACATAACTCATGTACTTCATGCTAGTGTGCTTGGATACCTTGTATACACTATTTTTCATTAGACTAGACATTATCCAAATAGTGAGTATTTATATAAAGTGCTATAACACACAAACATTCCTCCTTTTACACCAATTAATTATAGTGACAACCCTCACAGGCGGTTGGATAATGTCTAGTCTAATCCAAGCACACTAGCATGAGGTACATGAGTTATGTTCATCTCACTAGATATATATGGGCATTAATGCTCAATTGAATGATACGTTCCCATAAAAATGTGAACTCCTATTAATCTACAAACTCTAATGTTAAACAACTACAGAATAAAGTCAACATAGTTCCTTTAAAACAATCAAAGTTAAAATTAAATTATTCGAAAAAGGGTTTGTGTTTTGAGTTAATTGGTTTATGTAACTAAATGACAATAACCATTGTAAGGACCCACTATTAGACGACTCTAATCTAACTTGATCAACTAGATTAGAGTGTCTCTGTGACAGTTGATAGTTCTAGAGTAGAGTGGTTGAAGTTAGTTAGAAGATTTAGTTTGAAGACAGTGAATTCTATGCAGAACGACCTTGACCCAAATCCAATAATCGATTGAAGGGAGGAACACAGTTGCAGGCTTAAAACCAGAGAAAGATTGTGATCCTGAAGGGAATCAAGAATCAGGAACACAGTAGCATGAGGTACATGAGTTATGTTCATCTCACTAGATATAGATGGGCATTAATGCTCAATTGAATGATACGTTCCCATAAAAATGTGAACTCCTATTAATCTAAAAACTCTCATGTTAAACAACTACAAAATAAAGTCAACATAGTTCCTTTAACACAACCAAAGTTAAAATTAAATTATTCAAAAAAGGGTTTGTGTTTTGAGTTAATTAGTTTATGTAAATCTATTTTGTTTTATACCTGTATGGATCAATGACAAGGTTTTAGTCTCTATAACCTATGTGGATAGTTCTTGTTTATATCCCTATTTCATATTCAGTTTTGAAAGTATTGAAAGTACTTAAGTTGACTAATTCTAGCTCAGGTATAGTTAAATTGTCCTTGTTGCCCTAGAATGACATCTTTGTTCAAACCATTGATTGCAAACATTTTTTAAGTACTTGAATCTACAATAGAACAATAGTGGTGAATGTATGATTATTATAAATCATATGATTATATGTTATAATATTTATGTAATAAATGTAGTAACGATGGTGCGGTGCATTATTGATATAGGCTTGATAGCTCTTGTCAATGTGCCAAACTATCAATGTGGTGGTGGGCAGTGTGTGTTGAAGACTTCACGGACACAGAGCAACCCTGGACAACAATTTTGGTGCTGCCGAAATAGAAAAGAGGTTGCTAGTGTGTATATATTTAATGTTTCTAATGTAAATACTATTCATTATATTATAAGAACTAATGTAGATTGGGCATCATAGGGAAATAATGGCTGCAGATACTTTAGTTGGGTCGATGATAACTCATCTGCATCTATCCACCCATATCAACTTATCCACAATGAAGGATTTGAGTGCAAAACATGTCAGGCTAGGGCAAATTCTGAAATTATATTTTTACGATGCCTTCTTTGTATTGTAATCGCATATCTTTATTGCGACCATATGCAGAGATGAACTTAGGAATTAGTTAGTTTAGTATTTTCATATTGTAACTAATATTTTAATATGGATATGATGTAACTTCTCTTTGCCTCAAGTGCGCATATATATGGTTTACATCTGCGTGAACCCACAATAGTGGGTTACACTTTTTTGCCTGAACGGACACTAAACTCTACATTTTGAAAAAAAAACTCAGGTTCAGATGCATATTGTCGTTAAACCATTTGAAATCAAAAGATGAAGTAAATTATAGTCTTTTAAGATTTTCTATTTATATTCTAAATATATTTTTTATTTTTATTTTTGAATTGATTTGAATGGTTTTTTCTTTCTCCCACAAAAACTAGTATGTTGTAGAAAATGTCATTTTCAAAGAGTTACATTGTTTTCATAGATCATAACTTTTTTTCTAAAATAGATATCAAAGTGCTTCTTTTGAATTTAGTATTTTAACATCCATATAGAGGGAATGCAATTGGTTTGACAACATTATCATAATTATTGCATATTTTATTAATGTTTGAAGTTGACTAAACCGTAATTTTGACATACCTTGACTACATAGCTTATAACTTGTCGTGTATTGATCCAATTGCATTTTTATTTTTTTAATAGAAAGAGAAATTTAATACCTAGGGCATAGATATTTTTTAGAATTTTTTTCTTTCATTTACTATTTTTCCACAAGCATCAAACATAGAGGTAGACATATGGTGAAATATCTATGTTTAGTAAAACTAAAAATATGAAGTCATAATAAACTTAATATTTATTAACATTATAATCATTGGAAAGATTTTTCTGAGTAGTACCTTACTACATAGATAGGTTTGTCAAATAGATTCATTTGATTTGCCAAAAGATAAAGTCAAAGTGATTTTTTGTCAGCATTTTAATAGGTGCGAAGGAGACTCCATTGTAGGTATGAATGAGGAGTATAGATGTTATATCAATATTTTTTTAATTTAAGAGGCTTTGAGATAACCATTTGTAATTAATTTCTTCAAATGGAACCTCTAAAGGATTAAATCATCATATTTTATTAAAAATATGTTATTTCAGCAAAAATCAGCATGTCTAAAAAAGTGTAACCCACTTTTGTGGGGTCACCCATCTTTTTTTAGAATAATTCTTCATGTTTATGGCTTAGGTGAGCCCCAATCTGGTATCAATCACATGATTTAACATATAGTGTTTTCTTGGTCAGTCCATTTGTTCCTTGACCTTGACTATGGATTGACTATCATTTTCAAGCTTGAGCAAGGCTTCATACTAGGCACCGTCCACAGATTTGTATGCAACACTGATTTACGAACGTAAATAATGCATTGAACGTAATCTACGAATGCTGCGTGGTATGAAGTCTCATTGAAGTTTGAGCATCCTCCCTTTATTCAAGTGAGGGATTGGAATGAGTTCATTTTGGATGCAAAGGAGAAAGGGGATACTCAAAGAGGAATTACACCAGCAAATGAGAGAAGAAGGTATAAACATTTTAATATTTTATTATTATTAAATAATGAAATTTTCATATACTATTGTTCTAAGCCTCCTCATTACATGATTTATTATTGTAAGCCCCCTCTAACTTATGCATCTAGAAAATGAAACTACAACCTATTGGGATTGAGACAAACCTTATAGAACAACAGTCGCTAGGAAGGATTGCTTGCCAACATCTGTTGAATACATCCTTCCTAGCTATTGTTGTTCTATAAGGTCAATAATTTAAGGTCTTAGTCCACAGATAAATTAAATTAGACTTACTATCCAAAATACATAAAAAAACATGCACATAAACACGACAGCTGAGAAACATAAATGTAGATTTCACAATAGCTGAGAAACATAATTGTAGGCATCATAGTCACAATCTTTTGGAGACAACGTAATTGAGTTGTGTACCCAAGTGGTGTAGAGAAACTTCTGCACCCCCAATTCCAAATTGAATATATCTGTTGGAGGAACTTGTATTCATGAGAAAATAGATGTAGTCAACTTGGAAACGGGGGTGTAGGAGTTGCTCTCCATCGTCTAGGTATACAACTCAATTATGTTGTCTCCAAAAAATTGTGACCATGATGCCTACAATTATGTTTGTCAGCTGTTGTGTCCCAGGACCCCTTATGACCCTTTAGAACCATTTATGATCCCTAAGAATACATATTAGAGGTCTTAAAATGTCGTAAAGGGTCATAAGAGGCTCATAGGAGGGGCCAGATGAGCTTCCATCTTCACGTGGTTGGCCCTGTTAAGTAGAGAATGTTATACTCTTCTCAAAACAAAGAGAAGCTCAATAATTTAAGGTCTCAGTACAAGCACTAGAATTGAATTTTATGGCATGGGCAGGGAATTTTCTATATATCAACATGCAATAGAGTTTGGGCAACAAACTCTATCGCATGTTGATATACAAAAATTTCCCGCCCATGCCAAAAAACTCAATTCTAGTGCTTGTACTACATGACTGGTGCCAAAACCGAGGAGATGCTAAAGAGGATAGATGAATTGATGGTGTGACCATGTCATTTTGAAGTAAGCAGTAATGAATCTTTAGTTATAAAAAAAGTTCAATAAAGGTTTATATTTTATACTCTTTTATGTCGTGAACTAAAATATGTATTTGTTCTTGTTACAGGATTTTTTGCTTGCTCAATTACCTAGTCATGGACATCGCGGTGAGGCTGGTAGTAGCATCATGCAAAATAGTAATAATTTCTGCATTGACTCTTTTTAGTTTTTTCTTCACCATATTTATTATATCAGGGATTTCTGGGATATCATGATTTGTATCTACAACTATTGCCTCTATTGTTGCAGGTACTTTTCCCTTATCATGAACATCAAATTGTGACAAAAATATCAGTAAATCTATCATAATAACTCCATGAATGTTTTAAGTAATTATCTATGAATGTTGTGTATTAATATTGAATTATATGTCATGTTAATGAATATTGTTATGTTTTAATGGGGAATTTATATTGATGTTAGGGGGAGGGGGGGTGAGGCCAGATGAGCTTCCACCTTCACATGGTTGGCCTTGTTAAGTAGAGAATATTAAAGTATTCTTGAAACCAAATGAAGCTCAAACTAACATACCTTCATTATTTAATCAATTTCATTCATTCTAGGTCTTTGCTCATAAGTGCATTTTGAATGTGTCATTGTCAAGCAACTATCAAATAAAAAACTAGAAGGGCCAATAGTCAACTTCTCATTTTCATTATCTGGCATGATTCGGCTTCATTTTGTGTAAGTATTCTTGTATTGAATGCATCAACCTGTCTTGGCCTAATGTGGATTATTTCATTGGTTTGTGTTTTTGAGTAGGTGAAGTGTTAAATCAGTTCCTATCTTCTATTCTTAATTTGTTCAAACTGCAGGAGGGCCTGATAGATATACTCAACATAGAATTGACTGCTAGTCTGGGCAATTGAACACACTGAGTCTTTGGCTTGAGAGAAAGAGTTGGGTAATGTTGTTTCTGGAGACCTATGCAATTGTCCTCAATGGCCTCTTTTTTTTTAACATGTATTTTTATATATATGTAGTGTCCATGTTTTTTTTGAATACAGATTCTTTTTGTGTATATGCTAGTGCTATGGAACCTAAATAAACAATTATAAATGTAATAGATAATGTCTTCGATGAAGGAATTGATGTACCACATGTAAACCAAAATCCATGCTTAATGCCATTTTGTGCAAAATGAGTTTGTCTATTAGCATATCAGATTTTGTTACACCCTTCATGACTCTAATGTTTAAGTTAAGTATTGATGCAATTTTCTAAAGTAGCAAGTTCTGTAGTCATTGTTTTTTTCTAGCGGTTTTGAGGAGATCAAGAATTATCAACGAAATATATTGAAGTGGAAAGGAAAAGTTTCTGAGAGGTTACAAATATTGAGTCATCAATCAAGTATACTTTTTTTAAAGTAATCGCTACATAAATGGTTAAGTTTTCCTGAATTTTTAAAATAAGTCATAATTATTCAATATCATATTCTTAGTTGCAAGTTGCAGGTCTTCATACCATAAATTTTAGAGTTCAACTCTTACATGGAAAAAGTTGTAGGTTATATTGAACCATCTTTTATCTTTTTTGACTCTTTAGTTGTCAGAAAGATTAAATTCACATCCTAGTTGTCATTATGTTTGGGACATAAAGCTTTATTTAACTAAATTAATTATTTTAATATTGAGATAAAAAATGTACAAATAAAGCCTAGACTATGGATTGCATAGAAAATTATCATATGAAGAACTACTGAAATGGCAGTATCAAAGTTCCTTACAAGCAATCCACATATCAAAATTTAGTTTTAGGATTGAAAAAAAAGACAAGATAAAAAATTTCATAGGCCCATACAAGACACCCACCAAAATATAGACCATCAATTTATAGAACCCTTGCAAGATATCCCAAGGAATGACATGTAGTGAAAACCATATAGATAGAAAAAAGAACATAACCATATGCTGCCTCACCTATTTGAGGTAAGCCAAACTCGGTCCAATTCTCTTAACAATGGTACATATCCGTGCAAGTGCAACAACCTTCAAAGATTTGCAGCGGTAAAGAGAATCCCCATATTTTATCAGCCTAACATAGTCTTTGGCCACTTTGGCAATGAGATTGTCATGAGCAATATTGATCTGGCCAAGGGCCATCTTGTAGTGATCTTTATCATATAAAACATTTAGCAGATCTCCATAAAATGGATGCACATCATCTTGGCGGGGGAAATCATCTTAGCAAATACATTCAAAATAGTAGCAGAAGCAACAATGGCAGCAAATACATCACTGACACTTTTTGAGCATATTTCATTGACTCCTCAAAATGAGAAGCCTTTATTTTAGCTACCTCATCACTATCATCCTCATCCATTTCCTCGAGATTCTCACTTCTTTTTATTTCACGTACAATATCTTGTAAAAGTGCAGAGGAAAGAGAGCATGACAAATTGAAATAATAAGTTACAAGTTGAGGAAAATTGAATAAAAAAATGTAAAATTCTAACAAACCAGTTCAAAAAAAACCATTAAGAAATTCATAACCAAATCTAGTTTGCAAAAGCCACCATAATTGAAACTCACCTTCTCAATATTTTTTCTAATAGCATACTTGCAAGCCTGTTGACAAATCTCTATAATATCGGCTCCATTGAATCCTTGGGTATAACAGGCCAATGCCATTAGGTATAATGAAAACTATTTTCTTGGTTGTCATACCATCCATGTCCATCAACAACTAGTTAAGGACTCTGTCCATAGCACCACCAGCATCCCCAAAATTGCTTCCACACTGCAAACATGCAAACCAATTATGCATCACCTATCAGAGCCTATCTCTCAAATAGTTCAGACAAAATGAAAAAACCCATAGTTTCACGCAGAGCAAAGCAGATGGACTGCTAGAGCCCACTGACAAATCTCTGTAATATCTCATCAATAAATATAATGGATGGGGCATTCTTCTCAGACTCCTCAAAAGCCTTCCAGAGATTGATTTCACTTTCTCCAACCAAATTTGACATGATCTCAAGTCCATTGATATAGAAAAAGAAGGCACCGGTTTCATTTGCCACTGCCCTAGCAATTAAAGTTTTCCCAGAACCAAGAGGCTTGTAGAGAAGAATACCCTTTGGGGGCTTCACACCAATAGATTTGAAGAGTTGTGGGAATCTAATAGGAAGCTCTACCAATTCATGGATCACTAGTCAGAATTAGTTGAACTAGACTTTCTTTGTTGTAGAATTGATTTAGTATAGAATATTTTCCAGCAGGATTTTTTTAAAAAAAGAAAGGTTTTCATAGCATTATCTACCACTTGAGCAAAAGTTTCCATAGCTAAATTTCCTTGCCATAGTTAATATTTCTCTAAAGACTTAAAAGTTAGTAAGTCCTCGGCTAAAGGGCTGATAAACTAAATAAAGTTTCAAACATATGAACAGATAAAACTCATACAAGCAAAAGCTGGAGCCAAATTGAATAGCATTGTCTATTTATCAGTGAAAGGTCCCTGCTAGAACAGACACATTTGTCACTTCTTTAAGATGAAAATTGTGTACTAAGTTTCCTAACTGTATAAGTCATTGTCATCTTTATTATCTTTTGTAGCAAATACATCTGAAGCACCAGCAGAAGCACCAGGAAATCAAAATTTAGAACCAAAGCCTTGAGATTGCTGTAGTGTTTGTGCAAAGGCTTGATTCTTCTAAATATCAGCATCACTGACACTTCTTCGGGCATATTTCATTGACTCCTCAAAATGAGCAGCCTTTATTTCAGCTACCTCATCACTATCATCCTCATCCATTGCCTTGGGGTTCTCACTTCTTTTTCTTTCACGTTCAATATTATCATGTAAAAGTGTAGAGGAAAGAGAACATGACAAATTGAAATAATAAGATACAAGTTGAGGAAAATTGAATTAAAAAATGTAAAATTCTAACAAACCAATTCAAAAAAAACCATTAAGAAATTCATAACCAAATCTAGTTTGCAAAAGCCACCACAATTAAAACTCGCCTTCTCAATATTTTCGATAATAGAATACTTGCAAGCCTGCTGACAAATCTCTGTAATATCTCATCAATAAATATAATGGACAGGGCATTCTTCTTAGCCTCCTCAAAAGCCTTCCAGAGATTGCTTTCACTTTCTCCAACCAACTTTGAGAAATAATACCCTTTGGGGGCTTCACACCAATAGAACATAATACCCTTCCGGAAGGCTTTCGAGGAGGCTGAGAAGAATACCCTTTGGGGGCTTCACACCAATAGATTTGAAGAGTTGTGGGTGTCTAAGAGGAAGCTCTACCAATTCACAGATCACTAGTCAGAGCCTATCTCTCAAATAGTTCAAACAAAATGAAAAAACCCACAGTTTCACGTAGAGCAAATGGATTGCTAGAGCCCAAAGCAGTCTGGAAAATAGAATGAGCAGGGCCTGCTGGCAACAAGTAGTAGAATGAGTGTGGACACCTGAAGATAAATATCTAGACTAATCACTGATCAGGATATTGTTGTGATTAGTCTGGATATTTATCTTCAATTTTTTTTTAAAACTTCGCGTGTCGTCAAAATTTTGATCCCAATGCGTCGAAATACTGGGCTAAATTTGACGATTCTATGTCGAAATGTGGCATCACGGGTTTGGCATCCCGGTTAGAGCTGCTAAATATTTTGACCACATTGCACCAAAATCTGATTGTCACGAATTTGGCATCCTTATCGGAGTGACCAAAGTTTTTGACCAATATTAATTTATATTGGTGGAAAGATCGACCACTACACAAACACTTACCAATGTTATTTTTGGCCTAGATTGCCCTCATTTTCAACCAATAGTTGAGTCGATCATTCGACAATTTTAGTAGTGGGTCGATATTTTGACACACATAATAGCGACGAACCAGTTGGTCGACCATTCGACCGAGTTGGGTAGAAACTACAACCAATAGTGCATCGAAAAATGGTGCAAAATGTACTAGTGTAAGTGTTTAGAAAAAGGATTTTGGTCAATATTTTATGGACATTCATAAAAATACTTTTTTTTCAATTGAAAAGATATTGACCATAGTTGATGTATTTATAAATATGAAATAATGTGGAGAAATATTTGATGGATTGTTTAGATGAATATAAAGTAAGAAAAATTATATTTGTATGATGGCTCTCCCTCAAATCATACTTCATCAAAAAATTGGGCCTTAAGGAAGATGGAAGATCATGGACCCATCATACAACATAGTCTACCACCATAATATATATACACATAAGCTGACACTATACAGATAATGACCTCTATAAGTGAAAAAATAAAACATATATATATATAGCTAAGGAACTATTAAGTATATAGAGTTAATTTGGGGCACTAAACATAAGAAGATGATAAACAATCATTCTATGTGATAGTTTGTGATAGTTTATACTAGCAATCGTAGGATGAACAAAATTTTACACATAGACTTATTTAATGTCACATTACTTTTGTTTGTATATATTCAAAATTTAAAAAAAAAACTATTGAAATAAGGACATCAATACCTAGTGCAGATATTTTTATTTGTTTTTTTTCTTTAATTTTCTATTTTTACAGTTGTGTGAACAAAGACTTTAATATTTAGAAAAAAACATTATGTTCAAAAGAAATGAAAAATGACCTAATCAATTTAAATATACTTAAAATTTTAATTTTTGGAAAGTTTATAATAAGGTTTACATCTTATAAAATGGAATTTCTAAATGACTTTATTTGGTCTATCAAAAGGTGAAGCAAGTGTAATTTGTTCTCAACAATTTTATAGGTGCAAAGGAGACAACATTGAGGATTTGATCTAACACTAGTGGGGTTTAATCTAATTTTCTTCACTTAAAACCATTTGGATGGAACCCCTCATGCCTTAAATCGTTGTATTTTTTTGTTTTAAATACAATTTAAGGAAAAAACTTGAGATGTACCATAAATGGAACACACTATTGTGGTAGCTCCTTTGTGATAATGCAAGATAGCCAAGTGGTCTATGCAATTACCTCTTTTGATTTGGCTCAAAATCTAAAATTACTAAAAATAAAATAGAATTACCCTTAATGGTCTTATGGGCCTAACTGGAATTGTATGTTTTTTATTTTTTGACCCAAAACTTAAATTATATTTGAAATGAATCAAGATACATGGATTCCTCTTTATGTTTCTAACTAGAATTTTATTGATGCCATCATTTCTATCCTAGTAAGCTAATCTACTATTGCAAGTCTTTTGGATGATGTATTTTTAAATTTTCATTTTTTTTGTTGGATTGAATCAAGGTTGGGTGCTCTCAAATACTAAAAATGAACCTTGTTGGAGAAGAAGATCTTCTTAATTAACTTAAGAACCTCCTCCATCTTCATCAAACATTGTTGCAAAATAGTGAAGTTCACTTTAATGCTCACAATGTCATCAATTAATTCTTCAATTAGATTCTTCTTCAAAGAATTAAGAAACTCTTTTGACTACTCTTGTAGTAGATTAGACCTAGCTAGCTCTTTTCTAAAATATGCAAGGGATTATTTACATGAAGTCCTCAATACCAATAGTGATAATATTTGTTGTCTCTTTCTTGAGAGAAAACCTTCAAAACCTTGATTCTTCATTTGCTTGCTTTCAACCACTCTAAGTGTACCTCAGGATTACCATTTGGAAAATGGTCATCCTTTACTAGGTTAGGAAGTGGTAACATAGCTATTATTTTGATAAAAAAATGGTCTACAAGTATGATAAGATCCATCAAGTTATATTGTGGCTTTGTTACTAACCTTGTAATAATTTTAAATTATATCTGTAGTGAGTTTCATATCTTGAGAGTTGAAGTGTTCATCCAAGTTCTAGTTGTGTGAATATGTCCTCCAACATCCACACTTAAAATAAGAACATTTACATTATAGAACATGTACAAATAGGAGTAAAGAGTAAAGAAACTTAGAAACAAAATAGTTACTTCTTATTGTAGACACCTAAAAAACTCATTGCCAAATAAAAGTATTTTTATTTTGCAAAAACCCATGATGACATCATCATTAATTAATTAATTAATTAATCATTATTATGCAATTAATCTCTCCTATCTTAATTAAAAACATTTAATTAAGAAGTCCCTTCCAAAAAATGTTTAAATCCAATTTAAACATCATTCCCTCCAAAATTTATTAATTATTTAATAAATTAGCTCAAAAACCTTTTAAATAAATAAAATATTTATTTAAACCCTAAAACCCTAGATATATTCTAGAAAACCCTAAACCCTTCTATCCTTTCCTAAACTCATCCTAAACCTGATTAGAGGGTGATTCCTAACCCTCTTAGTCTAATCCACCCTCCTTTGACTTTTGGTCAACATCCCTCATTAATGAGCCTTACAGACTCGTTAATGGCCTTAGACCCTCATAAAGGCTCTTACAACCTCGTAATGAAGCCCATGTCTCCTCTTTCCTCTTGGTCCCCTAGGAACACTTCCCTAGTGTTGCTCACACATGTGTGAGAAACCCTTAACCCTCATCCCTTTGACCATACCTCTAACTCAACCCTAGACTCTACCCCTAACCCCGACTTTGACCCTAACTCCCCTTCCTAACCCAAGTCATTGGCCAAAAACCTATAAATACCCTCACTTCCAAGAGAAAATCATCAATTCACCTTTCATTTACATAGTAAAGTTACCATGCTAATTTACTTCTAGATCATCTTAGCTTAAATCCTAATTGTTAGATTTCTTCATGTTTTTCATATTTCTAACTCACATTAGCTTAGCCTAATAGATTAACATAGTTTAATTTATTGATTTTCATATAATTCTCATCACATCATATTCACATTTGGATAAAATCAATTTTAGCATAAGCATTCTAAGCTCAATCTACATTTTAGCTTCATTAGGCTCCTTGGGGCTCTAGGGGCAAATCAGGTGTCCCGTACCTAATCATGTTCCACTATGGCATTCTCATGGTCCCTAATTGATCCTAAACCTTCCTAATATGCATTAGGGACATGCTCCAAGTGTTTCAAGAGCACACCCACATCCCTAAATCGAGAGTAAATCAAACGGTGTTAGGGTGCTCCCGTTTAAGCTCTATCTGAAGTGTCTTTGCGAATATATTTACTATATGTTAGGAATATGCTCTTAGGATAATGTTTAAATGTCTAAACTTGTTTTGAAAGGTTATGTTTTCTTTGATCACATTTTGGCACGCTTGGTGGGACCCCACATGCCTTCAAAACTGCATTTTTAGGGTTTTTTGGCCAAAAAACTCACTTTTTAAAGAATCCTAGACAAATTTGTTTGCAATGTCCTACAACATTCCATCAATGTCATTAAGTGTCATATGGGTTGTTTCCAAGTGTCATTTGAGCCATTTTTCATGTCTTTGGGTCATTTTTGCTACTTTCTAAGCTCAAATGTCGTATGGGTTGTGCTCAACTAGTGTCGTATGGGGATCATACAATGTCACACGAAACTGTAACTCAAAAAAAATCTCTGGTCTTGATTGTCATATGGGAAGCAGAGGGCTTGTATGAAGCCCTAAACTTTATTTATACTGACTTTTAGGGCCTATTTGGGGATCTTAGTGACCCTAGGCTTCAAACTTGTAATTTCTAACCCTATGCTCTTGCAAGTACTTCTGGGAGGCCAAGTTAATCACCAAAAAACTAAAGACTTAAGGATCATTAACCTTCTTTAATGTTTAGGAATCTAAAAAACTTCATTTATTTGGCTTAAAACAAACTTCTAATCACTCTTGAATGCCCTAAATGGACTAAACTACATATTGTTCCTAAATGTTTCCTAATCAATCCTAAACAACCCTAATCATTCCTAATCAACCCTAAGGCAATCAAAATCACTCAAAATGTCTTTATTTTAGCTAAAAATAACTTCATGCATTGAAATATAAGGGTTTCAAGGTTCTTTCATGCAAACTACAAACACTTCAAAATTTCAGTGCTTAAAAAAAAGACTAAAAATGCATCTCATTCCTAATCAGTTCCTAATCAATCCTAAACCATCCTAAATGTTCCTAAATCAATTCTAATGCATTTTTATTGGTTAAAAAAAACTTCTTTTGTAAAATCTTGAATATTTTCAAAGTTTCATGCACTCATAGAGCATTCTAGGAACACCTCTTTTTGGGTCTAAAAAACTGAATTCTAAAGCACAAAATCTTGAATGTCCCTAAAGAAATAAAAGTCAAATAAAAAGTCATTTTTCTTAGATTCCTAAAGAAAACACATTCTTTAATTCCCTAATTGAAATAAAAGCATTTCATTTCATTCCAAAAGTTCAAATCAAGCTCCTAAAAGACAAACACAATCTTGAATGCAAAAGGTTTTAAAAACTTGCAACAAAATCTTTCAAAAAGCTTTCATGTTTTCAAAGAGTGAATAAATCAAAATCTTAAACATTTGTTTTTTCAAGTCTTCATTTCAAATCATTAAATCAATATGGAAAAGAACTCTTCATGGTGTGATTCTAGGAGTTTCAATTCTGCAAAAACCTTGTTAAACTAAGTGACGTAAAACAAAGTTGAACTTGGACGAGTTCATTTTTTTTACTTCTAGAGAAGCCTTTCTAGAGAGAAAATCACTTCCTCTTTGGAGAATGACTTCAAATTGGTACTTCCCTGGTCGGTATAGAATAAAGCATTGAGAAAACTCTCACTTCATCCCCTCAAGCTTGGGCGATGCGTGTTGATGGTAGCCTGAGGTAGGTGAATATCCCTACTATTTTGGCATGGTAAAAAATTCTCTTAAGTGAGTCACACGCATACAAAATGATTGGGAGGACACCATAGATCAAACCACACAGTTTTTAAATCAGAGGCTTCCCGATCTACTCTCAAAGGTACCAGAATCTTTGTGCAAGGATTGATCCAAGTGGTTTCCCGGATCACTTGAAGATTACTCACCATCTGTATCCCTTTTTTGGGTACCAAGTTGTGGGAAAAGATTTTGATACTCACCTATCCTTAGGTAGATCTGATTGAAGTGTTTTTTGAAGTTCCAAGCTCAATACAAATATCTGTCAAAACATACACACTTTTCATAAATACAATCATCAATGGTCGTCATTTGCTTATATCCCACAAAGTTACTTTTTCCTTTGTCGAGATTGCTTTCATAATATCTTGTGAGTCTTTTTGTCCTTTTCCATTGAAGACAAATCAAAACCAAATCAAGAACCTATCAAAGATAGATCAATTCATTTAGAAGCATTGATTCAATCCAATCATCAAATCTTTCCAAGCTATGTCCGATTCAACCAAACACAAGAAAGCTAAGCTACCCAATTCCTGAGTTTATCAAGAGAAGAATATTGTAGAAAGAGACCTTAAAGATCACCAACCTTCCCTAAAGGCAATCCAAGAAGAAGAAAACTATCAAGAGAAACTGGACAATGTGGAATATAATGCAAGAGTGAAACAGTTTGCATCCTAGTACCAGGTCAATTGTCGCTATGTAAACCTATAAAGAGAAGACTAGTGTGGCCCATTGTATATCCATCATTCTTTTAGAATCCCACAATCCTATATTGACATCCTTGCATCCTAGATCCCCCTTAGCTGCATCATTTGCATCGTCATCCATCCGTAGTTGCTTCTTTATCATTTTACTAGTTACATTCTTGCATCATAGATCATTCTTGCATGATAAATCATTATTGCATCATAGGTCATCTCCCTAGATTGCATCATAGATCATCCATGCATCATTTGGTCATCCTCCATCAGCAATCCAAAATCAGAATCCTTGCCTTGTCCATAATCCTTGATCCAAAATAAGAATCCAACATCCAAGTCAGAATCCAACATCTTTGAGCCAAATCTAGTGATCCAAATCCATCCACTTTGTGTCCTATCTTTTGAATTGCTTCAAAATCCTTATCCCAAATAAAAAATCTCCACCCTTTGACTAAGCATTGTCTAGGGAATCCTATACTTGTACTTGTAAGCCTCATCATCTCAAGCAAGATATTGGCATGCATTAACATGAATCCCATCTTCCAAAGATCATTAGTCTATTTGAGGTTAACAATCCTATCCTCATTGATCCTACATCAACAAGTAACAACTCATTTACCAACACTTAGTATCCTCCACCATCTTCCATCATACTCAATCCAATTAAAAATCCCACCATACTTAATCATCCTACCATCCTTCAGTTGATCCAAATCCTTGCATCATATCCTAGAAATCACCATCCTTAGAGTTCTTTAGATCTGCATCTACCCAACATCTGCATCTTCATCCTTAGATCTACATTCCATGCCTGGTGAGATGAGATCCAAGAAGAGAAGGAATATGGATCCCAACCTAGCCACTAGCTCATCTAATCCCAATAATCCTACCATCACAATGGTGACCTACAACCCACATATCCCACAAATCAAGAATGTGTGGGAAGATCCAAACAACAACCCCACTTTGTTTTGTATGGAAACACTCATGAGCCATCTAGGGCATGCACAAATAGTAAGTGCAATCATTGATTAGAATCGACAAGCTATATTAGCCAACTTTGCACATGAGGGTACTTCCATTCCACCACATCTCCAGCCCCTCATCCCCATAAAATCCATCCATATCCCAGTAGAAGCCTATACCCCCATCATCCAAGAAATCCTTGATCCTAACCTACAAATATCTCAAGTAGCCTCATCCATCCCCCATTTCTTGCAAAGAAGCTTCATGATTCCCACAACACAAGCAATAACACACTCCACTCCCTTTTTTGTCATGGGAACACCATCATCTTCTACAACATCTCAATCCGTCACTCAAACCCAAAGCTTCACATAAAACCAACCTCCACCTCCCACACAAAGCACCACACAAATAGTTCCTCCACCTTATATGAGCCAAGAAATACCATCCTTTCCAGGGGAAACATAATTTCTCCCCTCCTTCACTTAGCAAGCATCCACATCATCACCATCCTTCCCATGGGGAACACAAGCATCTTCTTCCACCTCTCAACAAGCGTTTACCCAAGCATACATTCCACTTCCACCTTTCATTTCCAACACACAAACCCAACAAACTACCTTCACAAAAGGGATGCCCTTCATGGGATCTGAGAATCCACCATCTACATCCCAAACTCCCACCATCACATTTGCATTTCTAGCATCCTCTGCATCGCAACTCCCACCATGAACAGGCTCTCATTAGGGCCTCACCCAAGCAGAAATGCATGCCTTGGGTATACCAACCCAATCCCACATATCCATTCCCAAAAACCAACAAGCCACTTTCCCTCAAGCAATGCAACAACAACCATCACCACCTCCGCAAGCTTCACCCTTTCCTTCATATACTAACTATCTATATGTACCACCTATCACTTCTCAAATAATTCCACCAGCACAACATTAGACTTCCACCCATCTTGCCAGCTACCTCATGCAACCACCTCTTGTCTCCAACTTCCAAACATCCACTCTACCACTCTCTAATGCAGGAATGCATCCCACCTACATTAGCCAAGCTCAAAGCCAAGTACACCAAGGCCAATCCTATCAGCAAGTTGCACCATTCCACCAACCTCCTCCACCACAACAATACTTCCCAGTGCAGCAGCAACAACATCCTGTCATCCCATGGCAACAACAAGCATCATCCTATCCATCACAACAACATCATCCCATCATCCCCTAGCAACAACAAGCTACCCCATATCTTTCATAGCAATACGCTCATGCACCTCAGCAAAAATATACTTCCCAGCAACCATCACCCCAAAATCCATTTCAATCCACTTACCTTGCTAGGAAATCTCCATATCCAACTCCACAATATCCTCCACAAAATCATCCTTATTCACCAACACCATCAGATCCTTTCCCAATGGGAGTACCCACTCCAATGCCAATCAATGCCGAGTGGGAAGAAATAAAGAATGCTCTTAAGGAGCGTAAAGATGGAATAGAGAGAAAGACCTTAAAATTTGAAGAGGTTTTTCCCTATCCCTTTGATAGATCCATCATCGCTATCCCTTTCCCTAAGCACTTTGAGACACCCAAGTTCGACAAATATCAATGGAAAGGAGATCTAGTTAGCCATGTCAAATAATTCTATATGGCTTGCCAAGAGGTTACATACAGTGACAATTTCCTCATGCACCTATTCCCCAAAAGCTTGGGAGGAACTACTATTGAGTGGTTCTACAAGATACCCTATGGGATGATCACAACCTTTTCTAAACTCTCTAAGAAGTTCATCGCTCAGTACACCCATAATGTTAAAAATGAGCTATCTTTGTTAGATCTTTGCAACTCGAAGCAGAAAGGAGGTGACACTTTGGCTGATTACTTGCAACAATGGAAAAACCTCACCACAAGGTTATCATATCAACCACCTGAGAAACATCTTACCAAAATCTTCATTGATAACCTGCATCCCAAGCTATCCCATTTCATGAGGATAAACTGCATCCAAACCTACCAAGACATCAAAGGAAAATGGATAGACATCGAAAGAGGTCTCTTAGGCAAAGGTACCATTCAACACTACAAAGATGATTCACATAGCAAGCCCAGTAATGAAAAGCCTCATTATTGGAATAAGAACAAGAATGTTGTCACTGATGGAGCCACTGACACCAAACATGTCCAAATTATTGTGGTCGGTCCTGCACCAACCCCTTCATATCAACGTCAACAACCACCAATCAACCAACAACCTATGCAACACTATCAACCTCAAATCAATCGACAACCCATGCAACATTATCAAAACCAAAAACTAAATCCAACCAATTAGGCTAATGCCATATCAGCAACCCTAACTCAAAACAAGCTTCACTACAACATTTGGGGTCAAATTTTGACACCAATTTGCGACACCGCTACAATTTGTGTTTGTTTTTTGTATTTTTTTTTTGCAAGTGCCCCCAACGGTGTCATAATAGTGATGATGACATCATAATTGTGACACCCATTTGGTTATAAACAAAAAAAAAGAAAAATAAAGTGTCATTTGTAATTTTTGTGAATTCGAAGAGCTTTTGTGAAGACGGCACTACACTTTTGTGTGGTGCAAAGAGGGCACTGGCACTTGAGGTAGGCATTCGAGCTTTGTCTTCTCATTAACTCAATTTCATTTTGATGAAATTTATTGATTTAATGGCACAATATGAATGTTAATAGTGGTATTGTTTACATCTTAGCATTTGGAATGCTCGATGACACATGAGCTTTTAGAGCTAGGGCATCGTTGCTATTACCTTCAAGGCATTGTGTGAAGTATTTGATCTCTCTTTATTTATTTTTTTGTTGATATTCACTATGTGGTACTTCTTGTTTATGATCATTTCATGAGGAATGTCTTGGTGGCTCACGGGCTGCAAGCTAGGGCATCATACATTGTTTATGAGCTCATTATTGAATACTGGCATTGTTTACATCTTTTCGTTTGGAATGCTTGATGACCCGCAAGGTTTGAGAGCTAGGGCATCATTTCTATTACCTTCAAGGCATTGTGTGAAGTGTTTGATCTCTCTTTATTTGTTTTGTTATTGATATTCACTATGTCGTACTCCCCATTTATGATCATTTCACAAGGAAATATTTTGATGGCTCGCAGGCTACAAGCTAGGGCATCATACATTGTTCATGAGATCACTATTTAATACTGGCATTATTTACATCTTTTCATTTTGAATGCTTAATGACTTGCGAGCTTTGAGAGCTAGGGCATCATTTCTATTACCTTCAAGGCATTGTGTGAAGTGTTTTATCTCTCTTTATTTATTTTGTTGTTGATATTCACTATGTGGTACTCCTCGTTTATGATCATTTCATGAGGAAATGTCTTGATGACTTGCGGGCTGCAAGCTAGGGCATCATACATTGTTCATGAGCTCATTGTGTAATACTAGCATTGCTCATGAGCTCACTATTTAATATCTGGCCAAGCCATGTAAATGGTACTAGGCCAACCCAATCATCCCAACAAAATGTGTCATGTTTATCTTTGTCAAATACACTCGTTCACCATTTTGTTCTTGTTCTTCACACAAATATTGCATCAAAAGTAATTGTAAACAATGATTCAAAGAAAAAAGAAACAACTACACTAGATCAGACCCCAAAAGAATACAATCAAGGAGAAATAGTTCCCTAATCAGAGACAAAATGAACTCTTAATGTAAGCAAGCATGGAACCAAAGAGGGGAAAGTAAGGCACCAGCCAAACTCAA
The DNA here is from genome assembly GCA_027943335.1 of Chamaecyparis obtusa. Taxonomy (NCBI): domain Eukaryota; kingdom Viridiplantae; phylum Streptophyta; class Pinopsida; order Cupressales; family Cupressaceae; genus Chamaecyparis; species Chamaecyparis obtusa. Next base: position 2,138,583 of record BSBK01000594.1, read on the forward strand.
GAAAATATAACATCTGAAATTATAGAGGATGCTGACAGAACAAGGAGGTTAGCAAGTTAAAAACTCAACACCAAATAAGGCATGGAAAGGCACCAAAGAGCACGAGAACTAGCATCCAAATTAATACCAATAGAAGCATCAATAATCTGGATACTAGATGAAAAATTTTACAAACACTATACATGAAAACCATAGCCCAAACAAAATGATGACCGCATGATTCCTTTACCTGAACATGCCAAATTTCATTATCATTTTCATCAAACATGATCTGCTAAAGTTGCCTATGGTGTTTGGAAGTCAACCTAATTTACATTTCTTAGTTGTAACACTTAGTCATACATTTGAATAAAAAATACTTGTCACAATGATCTGTAAATTATAGATCTCTTTCTATGATGAAGAGCTAAAATCAACTCCAAAAAATTTTAGATTGTGATAAGAATAAATTTCGTACCTTGCCCACACAAGATCAACTGTAAAGATCTTAGCCTTCTTCTCCCTTGAATTCATAATAAGAACATTTAAAATTGAATGCTCTTAGTTTTTCTTCAAATCTATTTGAAACTCCTATGAATTCACTGTGCATTAGGTATGACATATGAAGGAATAAATTTGAAATAAGAAAGAAAAATCTTTCTGTTTAAAAACTAGCATAATTAAGCCTCAAACAAAAAAAGTGCAAACATATAAACTTACAAGCTATATACACCACCCTGATCTGCTGAAAAGGTCTTAGCCTTCTTCTCCCCTGAAATCACAATAGGAACAAATAAAATTCAATACTCTTAGTTTTTATTCAAATCTATTCAAAACTCCTATCAGCTCATTGTCCAATAGTTAAACTAACCTATGACTTCAAAGGAGGAATTATGAAATATAGTTGTAGGTAGTTATCTCTTCTATAATGATGGAGGAGTCAAAGGTAATGATCAATGAGGTTTCTACTATTAGATCATACATTAATACACTTAGTATTTTTAATTTGAGGTCGGACATCATGCAATGTTATTGCTGTCATTGCATGCTTGTTGTTGTTGTGCACCATATATTGTTTTATACACTATTTATTTCATTGAGACCGTGAGCTTGGCATTTGTAATGTGTTTTCTGTTATTGGATCAATGCTACCATGTTGTTGAGTATGTGTATGGCTTGACTATGAACATGGATAATTGTAGATGAGAATCAGTAATAGGGTGCCAGGTATTGCTTAGATCCTTTGGATCTAACCCCATCTTTTCCTTCCTTGCACGTTTTGGATCATACAAGAGCATATTGGATTGAACCCTGGGTCAACACTTCATTACTTCAGGCAATGTCTAGTACCTTCATTATTTATCTCCATCCACTTATGTATGTTTGCATTCATTCATGTTCTTCTGAAAGTGGGCTGTTAGCGACCATATATGACAATTCTTGATGTTTTTGGGTCATTTGATGAAAAGATGTAAAAGTTTCTTAAAAGATTATATTTTTTATTTCAATTTTTAAAATCATAAAATGAATAAAATTTAAAGATAAAAAATTAAGATAATCTTTGTCTTCACTTAAAAAAAATATATAAAGCTCATAAAGCATGGTAAAAGAGGGCCCTAACTGTGGTAAAATGGGAAAGTTGCCACCTTGCACTGCTCTTCATATGTCAGCTGCTTAGGAACTATGTTATAAAATATCAAGGCATGAAATTTTATACTTTTTGACATCATACTTTTTTCTTCTTAGCATTGAGTTTACAATGTGGGGGAGTCGAAGAAAATATATGTACAATTATAAAATTTCATGCCTTGAAATTTGGCATGAAATTTTATAACATAGTTCCTTAGCATTTGATCTTTATATGGCAGCCATGACTTGAGGTAGGCATTCGAGCTTTGTCTTCTCATTAACTCAATTTCATTTTGATGGCATTTGTTGATTTAATGGCAAAATATGAATGTTAATACTGACATTGTTTACATCTTTTCATTTGGAATGCTCGATGATCCACGAGCTTTGAGAGCTAGGGCATCGTTGCTATTACCTTCAAGGCATTGTGTGAAGTTTTTGATCTCTCTTTATTTGTTTTTTTATTGATATTCACTATGTGGTACTCCCTGTTTATGATTATTTCATGAGAAATTTTTTTGATGGTTTGTGGGCTGCAAGCTAGGGCATCATGCATTGTTTATGAGCTCATTGTTTGAGCACCTCATGTCCCTATTTGATTGGTCGGTGCTCTGTTTGTTATATTGATGCTATTAGATCAAATATAGGGACATCAGTAATAAAATAATACACTTACTATTTTGAATTTGAGCTCTGGCATCATCCAATGTTATTGCTGTCAAAACAGTAAGTGTATTAATGTATGATCTAATAGTAGCAACCTCATTGATCATTACCTTTGACTCCTCCATCATTATAAAAGAGATAACTACCTACAAATATATTTCATAATTCCTCCTTTGAAGTCATAGGTTAGTTTAAAATGGAGAGGGGTCTCAGAATATCGTAAGTAAAAACATTAAACAGTGGCATTCATATTAAGTACAATATGAATTTACATGCCTTTAATTATGATACACTTTTGAAATTATCACTCATTGGTCATTTGACAATTCAAGATATAAGTATCAGAATATAAGTTGTTGTAAAAGGAAGAAACAAATATGTATCATCATTTAATACAAAATATAAAAGTATCACATAGACACAGTTGCTATTATAACAACCATCCTCTAATCTCATGGTGTACTAGTCTCAAGGTAAGAACAATTTACTTAAGTCATCATATAAGTATCATCCTAAAGTTTAAATAGACATTGACTATGGATATACAACACTGAGCCATAATAAATTATAAAGTTTCACTGCAATTTTTATGTCCACTTACAATCATCCTACTACTTACACTGCAATTTCTATGTCCACTTACAATAATAAATTATAGAGTTTCACTGCAATTTCTATGTCCACTACCATTAAAATATATCACTCCTCCTATTATATAGGCATCCTTCTCATTAAGTGTTGCCATTAAAATATATGACTCCTCCTATTATATAATGTATATGCATACTTGTTTAAAATGTCATACTTGTTCTTAAATGTTATTACCATTTAAATCAAATTCACATGACATTAAAGCCAAACCCAAAATGTATACATACGTGTAAGTATAGGAGAAACTAGATTCTGCAACTATTGAAAAAAAAAAAACTATACCAATAGCAACTTACGAGAAACTATACTTGTGCTTACCACACCATACCTCAGCATCATAATGCTTATCATTTTCAAGCTTCAGCGAGGCTTCATACCAAGCACCATCTGTAGATTTGTATGCAACGATGATTTAGGCTAGAGGTAAACTACATGTGTCATGTAAACAACATGGTTGAATGCAATCTCTTTTGTGCATTTTCAAGAGTTTTCCCACCAATACAAGCGTAAATAATGCATTGAACGTAATCTAAAAACACTGCGTGGTATGAAGTATCTCTGGAGCTTGAAATATATCACTCCTCATGTTATTGTCAAAATTAAGTTCAAATATTTCTCAAAACATTTATTCTTGTAGAATTAAGGTATCCTTATCTCAATAATAAAACAATCTTGCATAATAGCTTTTGAATCACATTAACATGCACAATCTTGCATAATAGAGTCTATGTATGGCTTGACTATGCACATGCATAATTGTAGATGAGGATCAGTAATAAAATCCTTGCCGATTTTGGATCATACAAGAGCATACTGGATTAAACCCTGGGTCAACATTTCATTACTTCAAGCAATGTTTGGTACCTTCATTATTTATGTTCATCCACTTATGTATGTTTGTATTCATTCATATTCTTCTGAAAGTTGGCTATTAGTGACCATATAGGACCATTCTTGATGTTTTTGTGTCATTTGATCAAAAGATGTAAATAGGGACATTAGTAATAAAATAGGGATATCTTAATCTTTATGAGCTCAAATTCAAAACAGTAAGTGTATTATTTTATTACTGATGTCCCTATTTGAGCTAATAGCATCAATATAACAAATAGAGCACTGACCAATCAAATAAGGACATGAGGTGCTCAAACAGTGAGTTCATAAAACAATATATTTAGTCTTAATAAAATCTTATAAAACAACATATATTGTGTGAAGTGTTTGATCTCTCTTTATTTTTTTTGGTGTTGATATTCACTATGTGGTACTCCCCGTTTATGATCATTTCATAAGGAAATATCTTGATGGCTCACGGGCTGCAAGCTAGGGCATATTACATTGTTTATGAGCTCACTGTTTAATACTGGCATTGTTTACATCTTTTCATTTGGAATGCTTGATGACCCGTGAGCTTTGAGAGCTAGGGCATTGTTTCTATTAGCTTCAAGGCATTGTGTGAAGTGTTTGATCTCTCTTTATTTATTTTTTTGTTGATATTCACTATGTGGTACTCCCCGTTTATGATCATTTCATGAGGAAATATCTTGATGGCTTGTGGTTGCAAGCTAGGGCATCATGCATTGTTTATGAGCTCATTGTTTGAGCACCTCATGTCCCTATTTGATTGGCTAGTAATCAAACAGTGAACTCATAAAAAATGCATGATGATTGAGCTCAAATTCAAAATAGTAAGTGTATTATTTTATTAAGACTAAATATAATGTTTTATTAAGATTTTTTTAAGACAAAGTATTTTAGGTTAGTTTTATGTTGTTTTATAAGATTTTATTAAGACTAAATATATGATGTAAACTCATAATTATACTTGATATATATATACTTCAAAGGAGGAATTATGAAATATAGTTGTAGGTAGTTATCTCTTCTATAATGATGGAGGAGTGAAAGGTAATGATCGATGAGGTTGTTGATATTAGATCATACATTAATACACTTACTGTTTTGAATTTGAGCTCAGCCATCATGCAATGTTATTGTTATCATTGCATGCTTGCTGCTGTTGTGTGCCATATATTGTTTTATACACTATTTATTTCATTGAGACTGTGAGTTTGGTTTTTCTTTGAGAAGTGTATGGCTTGACTATGCACATGCATAATTGTAGATGAGGATCAGTAATAGGATGCCATTCATTGCTTAGATATTTTTTTATCTAACCCCCATCTCTCCTTTTTTTGCAAGTTCCAGATCACACAGGGGTACACTAGATTCATACCTGGGTCAAAAATTCATCACTTCAAGCAATGTCTGGCACCCTTATTATTTATGTTCATCCTCTTATGTATGTCTTTACTCTCGCATTTTCTTCTGAAAGTTATTTTCCATGTATAGTATATACAAGTTATTTTTCATATATATACATGTAATCTTTAGATGCACAAATTTCTTTTCATTTACATGTATCTTTGCATGAAATGAACACAAATTAAACAAGATCATCTAATAATGAAAACTAGGGCACTGTAGTCACTCATCTAGTAATTAGTTCCCCAAACCATTACTAAGGATTGAACATAAGTCTAAGTCCCCAAACCTATTGTTCTATGTGTATAAAATAATATATGGTGCACAACAGTAGCAAGCATGCAATGAAAACAATAACATTGCATGATGCCCGAGCTCAAATTCAAAATAATAAGTATATTAATATATGATCTAATAATACAAGCAACCTCATTGATCATTACCTTTCACTCCTCCATCATTATAGAAGAGATAACTACCTATACCTAGGGCATCATGCATTGTTTATGAGCTCACTGTTTGAGCACTTCATGTCCCTATTTGATTGGTCGGTGCTCAAATAGTTCATAAATAATGCATGATGCCCTATCTTGCAGCCCGCAGGCCATCAAGACATTTCCTCATGAAATGATCATAAATGAGGAGTAACACATAGTGAATATCAATAGCAAAACAAATAAAGAGAGATCAAACACTTTACACAATATATGTTGTTTTATAAGATTTTATTAAGACTAAATATATTATTTTATGAGATCACTGTTTGGTCACCTCATGTCCCTATTTGATTGGTCGATGCTCTGTTTGTTATATTGATGCTATTAGATTAAATAGGGACATCAGTAATAAAATAATACACTTATTATTTTGAATTTGAGCTCATAAAGATTAAGATATCCTACTATTTTTAATTTCTATGTACTTTGAGCCAATGAAATTTTTATCATCATGATAAAGTAATAATGCATTAAATGTCTTACTAATGTCCCTATTGTTAGAAAGTAAAGTCCACCAAGATAACTGAGAGGGGGGGGTGAATCATTTATCTAATAATTATAACTTTTATCAACTTCAATAAATTTTAACCATATAAGAAATGTAACCAATAACCATAGAAAGATATTCATACACAATAACACAATGACACAAGATATGTTAACTAGGGAACCTCTTTATCAAAGAGTAAACCCCGACGGGAATGATGCCCACAAAAGATGCACTAATATGAAAGTTCCTTGTGAGAGGATGGACTCTGTTAGGAGTCTTATGAAATACATTCAATACATGTGAGTCCCTGTTAGGAGACTTTCAATCCCTACTAAAATATTCTAACTCTGTTAGGAGTTATGGATGACAGAAGGACCCACTGCCCAAATAGCTTCAATGGCAAGATCACTAAACACACTTTCCAACTAATCTCTAGATTATTCAATAGAATAATATCAAAATATTACTGATCTCAATAGCATGTTACCTCTCCTTTGACTATGCCAAACCACACCAACTGCTACATCAGATCTCAATACCAGATCTTTATACTTTGCATATCCTCTTTCAACAAGTATTGCATAAATCCGCAATCCACTTTCACAATCTTCTCAATTCAATTACACATTCTTACACATTCACACATTACAAAAAGGAATACATTCCTTCCTTTATACCACACTCAATTAATTACAAATGAGTCGGCATACAAATTACAAAATAAAAGTTTCCACATGTTACATAAAAATTACACAAAACTGTCAGCTTCCAATTAAGATAACTCTTCACTTGTGCGACCTCAAACCTTGCACTCTTGTCCACATCACTATCAACATGTCTTCTACTTTTCTCTAACTACGCATGATCATATTTGATCCCGATTAGGAGATATCATTTGATTTCCACAAACCGCTACTTAGGAACATTGCCTGAATATTGCTTCCACTGATTTTTTCATAATTACCATGAATAAATGAATTATTGTATATGCTCTTAACCATGATCATATAACACATCATAGAGTAAGTCAGCAACATCACATAGCTTCATCTTCAATATCCCATGTGCGCTAACTCAAACACTATATGCTTCTTTGCTAATCTTTATTAGATCACTGTGTTGACATCAATGACAATCATAGTCATGAATGCAACAAAAAGTGCTATAGAATGGCTGTAAATGCTCCCCCATAGGTTATATTCAGCATTCATTCTTAAAAATCTCCCCCATTGGCATTGATGGCAACATAGATGAAAAAACATCCAAGTTCCATGAATACCAACCACTGCAACATTGTTGCCCTAAAAATTCTTTTAAGTCCTCTTCATCAATCAAATCATAAGTCTTCTCCATCAATCAAATCATGCTTCATTTTCCTATCAATTCTTCCAATAGATGGTTCAAATGGTTTTTTCATGCATACTTCTCCCCCATTGACATCAATGACAGATGTTTCATGATTATGTCAATAACAACTTCAATGTCAAAAGATATTGTTCAGAAAATACATTCACTAGAGTCCTCATGACTCGGCTCATATACACATACTCCTCCATAGAGGAAGTACCAAAATCCAGTCCAGAAGAAAGATAAGGCTCATATACCACTGGACAGATGCAACAATCTACATTAATTCTCAAAAGTAGGTTGGGGCATAACCCCAAGCATACCTCTCAGATACTCAAATGTATCCTTAGGGAAAGGTTTAGTAAATATATCTTCAATCTGCTCCTTTGTGCTTACATACCCAAGTCTAACTTCTTTCTCTGCAACTTTCTCTCTTACTACATGATACTTTATCTCTATATGCTTTGTCTTAGAATGTAACACATGGCTCTTAGACATACTAACTGTGTTGGTGTTATCACAATGTATAACAACAGGCTCAACAAATTTTATTCTAATAGCCTTCAACATTTGCTTCATCCAAATTATCAGATTACAATTGTTTGCTGCTGCTACATACTCTGCTTCTGTTGTGCTTTGTGAAATGCAGTTCTACTTATTTCTTAGCCAAGAAACTAATCTTCCTCCAAGTAGAAATGCTCCACCACTAGTGCTCTTTTTGTCATCAACACTACCTCCCCAATCTGCATCTGTATATGCACATAAGGTAAAGTCATCAAATTTTGCATACCACAATCCATATTCAACTGTGCCTCTTAAGTACCTTAGTATCCTTTTCACTGCTGCATAATGTGATTCTCTAGGTTCAGCTTGAAATCTTGCTATAATTCCAATTGAATGTGATATATCTGGTCTTGTATGGGTCAAATACTACAATCCTCCAATCATGGATCTTTACTTCTTATGTTCAACTATAGGAGTCTCATCTGTACTAGATAATCTATGTCTAGTTACCATAGGTGTTCTAACAGGTTTACAGTTCTCCATTCTAGATCTCTTTATTAAATCATTTAAGTACTTTGTCTGGCTAACAAAGATACCTTCACTGCTTTGTGTTATCTACAATCCTAAAAAGTATTTGATTTCACCAATCATACTCATTTCAAATTCAGTCTTCATTTCATCTGCAAATTTATCACTGGCTTCATCTTCTCCTCCAAAGATAATATCATCAAAAAAAATAACTACAACCAACAAACCATCTTCAATTTCTTTTTTATATAGGTTGCTATCAGCTGTGCCTTTTGTAAATCCTAATTTTATCAAATACTTATCCAATCTTGCATACCATGTTCTAGGTGCTTGTTTTAGTCCATATAAAGCTTTCTTCAATTTGCATAACATATCTCCTTCTTTAGTTAAAGAAAAACCTTCAGGCTGCTCAATGTAGACTTTTTCTTCCAATTCTCCATTCAGAAATGCTAACTTCACATCCATTTGATACACTTTGAATTTCTTGTAAGCTGCATAAGCCAAATACATTCTTACTACTTCAATTCTTACTACTGGTGCAAAAGTTTCTTCATAGTCAATTCCTTCTTTCTATGACTATCCTTTACATACCAATCTTGCTTTGTTCCTCACTAATTCTCCTTGTTTAGTCATCTTGTTTCTGAATACCCATTTTGTTCCTATAACATTCTTATCTTTAGGTCTAGGGACCAATTCCCATGTCTTGTTCTTTTCAATCTGATCTAGTTCTTCTTTCATAGCTTTAATCCAATGTTCATCTTCACAAGCTTCACTAGTAGATTTAGGTTCAATTTGAGAAATCAAACACAACTGTTCTTGTACCTTATTTCAAGTTTGAACTCCTCTATCTATGCTTCCAATAATCTTCTCAGTAGGATGAATTCTTGATAGATTCTTGTTAGGTGTCATTGTCTCAGTACTTGTTTATGTTGTAGGTTCTTCAATGGTTCCTTCATTGTGGCTTTCATTTAAAAAATCACTGTCAGTTTCATAGAATAATTTAGTAGGTTCTGGATTAGGTTTAGGATGAGCTTCTTCATCTGATTCATAATCAAGCATTCTTTCTTGAATTTTGAACTTCTCATCAACTTTAACATTTTCGCTCTCAACAATAGTCTTAGTTCTTTTATTGTAACAACTATAAGCTTTTCTCTTCAATGAATATCCAATAAATATACCTTTATCACTTCTAGGGTCAAACTTTCCAATGTCATCATCTCTCTTAATATAACATTTGCTTCCAAAAAATACTTAACTGATGGTGCATGTCCAAACCATAGTTCATAGGGTGTCTTGTCTATGTCTGCTTTGATTTGTACTTTGTTCATTGTATACACTATTGTGTTCACTACTTCTCTCCAGAATATCTTCGCCAAGTCTTTCTCAAATAACATAGCTCTTGCTACCTCAGTTACTATCATATGTTCCTTTTTTTTGCAATACCATTTTGTTCAGGTGTCCTAGGGGCTGAAAATTGTCTCTTAATACCATTTACTTCACAAAAATTGTTAAATTCTTTAGAAGTAAATTCTCCACCTCTATCTGATCTCAAACATTTAATCTTCATTCCAGATTCATTCTCAATTTTGTTCTTAATGATCTTAAACTTATCAAATGCGTCAGATTTTTCTTTAAGAAATGCAATCCACATCATTCTTGTAAAATCATCAACAATAATCATAAAATACATTTCTCCATAGAATCCTCTAGTCCTTGTGGGACCACTCAAATTAGTATGAACAATCTCCAACTTCTCTGCTGTTGTGAACTTCTTGCTGGGAATTGAGCTTCTCTTCTATTTAGCCATCACACATTCCTTGCAAATCATGTTAGTAGGCTTCATAATTTTAGGAAAATCTCTTACTGCAAGTGTAGTACTCACTTTCACAATGTTATCAAAATTTATATGACAAAATCTTCTATGCCATAACCAATTGTCATCAATCTTATTAATCAAGCATGTCATCTTAGTAGGATTCAACTGAAATACATTACCTCTAGTTCTAGATCTAGTACCAATCATATCACCATCCTTGTCTTTGATCACACAAGTTTTCTCAATAAACCAAACTTGATATCCCTTATCAACTACCTGTCCAACACTCAAAAGATTATGTTTCATATCATCCACAAAGTAAACATCATCAGTATTAGTCTTTCCATCAAGAGTAATAGATCCTATACCTTTAATCCAACAAGGTGCATTGTTTCCAACTCTAACAATTCCTCCATTATAATTGTTAAACTTTATGAACTTTCTCATGTCTCTAGTCATATGATGTGAACAACCACTATCTATAATCCAATCAGATTTATTTTCTACTTGGGAAACTAAGGCTTTTTCTTCCTTAACTTCTGTTTCAGGATTTTCTTCTTTAATTACTACAAATCCTATATCATCATGCTCAGTATCACTTTCACTTAAAGTTTTATCCACACTAGCTTCAAGTTCTTCATCATTATCATAACAAAATTCTTTAGTTCTTCTAGGCTTAAATTTGTTTCTATACTTCTTAACTCTCTTAAGACATTTAGATGCAAAATGACCATATTCTTGACAAGTCCAACATTTAAAAAATTTCTTACCATCTAGTTCTCTTTTCACAAGCAAGGCAATACCTTCTTCAATCTTCTTGTCTTCTTCATTTATAGATCTGTTGCTGCTAGCATAGTCTCCGCTTACACTAATGCTTCTTGACAAAGTAGGGTGAACACTAAGTGCACTGAATGTTGTCTCCATTCTAGGTAAGTCTCCTGATAACCTCATATTCATCTCTGCTACTTCCAATCTTCCAAGAAGAGTTTCTCTAGTAAATTTTTTAGTACAAGGTATAACTTGATCAATCATTTGTGTTGTCTACTTAAATGTAGGAGTCAATGTCCTCATAATTTTCCATATCACTTCATTCTCTATCTTTGTTCCTCCACAAGATTTTATACCTACAACAATCTTTGACATTCTACCAATATAGCTTCTAACAGATTCATCTTCCATCATTCTTATATCTTCAAATGCACATATCCAATTATGTAATCTAACTTTCTTTGCATGTTCATCACCTTCAAAAGTATATTTTAAAGCTAGCCAAATTTCATAAGATGTCTTTAGATATTTTACCTGACTGTACTCATTCTCCGGAAGGGCTGACAAAAGTGTTTCTCTAGCAAGTATGTTACACATGAATAGATCTCTTTCTCCATCAGTACATTCTTCAATTTTGTCCTCATCAATGGTAGTCTTCTAATTCTTTGTGATTAACCAATAACCTTGTCATAATCAAAGTAAGTGTGTCTTCATCTTTTCTTTCCAACTATGAAAATTTACTCCATCAAACTTAGGGCTTTCTTTCCTAAAATGATTCGCCAATGATCTCCTTAAGTTGTTAAACTTTTCTTTCAAGGACCTACTGCTCTGATAGCATTGTTAGAAAGTAAAGTCCACCAAGATAACTAAGAGGGGGGGGGGGGTGAATCAATTATCTGATAATGATAACTTTTATCAACTTCAATAGATTTTAACCATATAAGAAATGTAACCAACAACCATAGAAAGATATTCATACATAATAACACAATGACACAAGATATGTTAACTAGGGAACCTCTTGATCAAAGAGTAAACCCCGTTGGGAATGATGCCCACAAAAAATGCACTAATATGAAAGTTCCTTGTGAGAGGATATCTAGTAAATTTTACCTTAAATTTCGACAAGAATTAGTTGAATTTTTTACAATAATTGGTCAAATCCATGACTAAAACTTATGTCGCTCTTTTTTCGTCAAATTTTCTACATATTTCTTATTGGTCAAAATTTAGACCATAGTATTGGTCTCAATTTCGACTGCAGCAATCGCTTGAAACTAGAAGAATCACCGTCAATTTTTTTGGTCCAATGGTCGAAATTGCAACCATATGACTGGTCGATTTATCCACCAACTATTGTAGAAATTATCGTCGATTGTATAGCATTCTCATCAATTTTTTTTTGGTGTAATGGTCAAAATTTTGCCCATATACTAATAGGGAAATGGTCTCAATTTTGACCATACTATAGGTCGAATGTATGGCATTGTGGTCGAAATTAGTTCTGTGCAAAGGTCAAAATTTTGACCAATACTAAAATTTTTTTTTTAAAAAATGTCTATTGGTGTCTTATTTGAGCTCATTTTTAAAAATCTCCTATGTATGATGTGTTCCTTCCTCTCTATGTGTTAAACTATCTTGTTGACTAGATGAGGTTTGCATCCTAGATCATGTGCATGCTCATAGCTCCATGCAGTACAACAATTCAAACAATTATATGAAAAACATCTACTCAACCACCTATAAATAGAAGTGATTTCTTGAAAGACAAGGAAGTGAGCATTATTGGGGAAACCAACCTAGAGTTAGCCTAAGAGAAAATTAATATGCCTAAAAAGACAAGAAAACCGACTTGGGTTGGCCCAAATAGGACAAAGATTTATAATTTGTTAAAAATAGTGTTGTAAAACACTTATTGAAAATTGCCTCCACGAAAAATGTTTTATTTGGGGCTATGATTGTCATTCTTCATTTAGAGTTCACATTTTCTCTCTCAACTTTACTATCACTTTACTCTCACCCTCAAGTTGCCTCAATTCAATTATCCTCCAAATGTCAACCTAAACAACATCTTTCTTTATTATCTAACCATTGTCAATGTGGTCCTCTATCACATTAGTTTTTGATAATCCTCCCAATGTCCTACCATCCACCTATGAGTATACACCCTATAAGAAAATTATCTAATTCCTCATTAAAGAAGCCCTTATTTCCTCAATCTCTATCCTTCATCCTAGGGTTTCTAAGAATATGATCAAAATCCTATCTAGTTCTTATTTTGTCACCAATGTGACTTATTCCCTTGTTGAATAGATCCTTGACAACTTCCTACGCTCTCTCTCACTTCCCACAATTCAACTAGACCTCTAAAGTAACCATAATAGATTCCTTTTCACTATTGTTATAAAACTCTTCTTGTATGTATAAAACTCATAATTCATAAGTTCCCTCAACTATGCATCTTGCTTTCTCCCTCCAATTCCTCTTCTCAATTTACAAATTTCCTTATAGCAATGCAAGATGTGCTACCTTTGCAACCTCTTGATGATGCTTTTGATGACTTCTCTTCACTTACAAGGAGTAACAAGCAATAAAGCTTACTACATTAGCATATATATGTTGAACATACCGAATGATTGGGGGGGAGAATCAGCATATAAAAAAACATAAACTATTTCATTTGCATTTTAAGTTATAAACAATAACTAAATGAAGAACGTGAAATAAAAGTATGCACCACAAAAACAAACACAAGAACACCAAGATCTTTACGTGGAAAACCCAATTAGGGAAAACCCATGGAGAGAGTTAACTCACACTATATGAAACAAGTGTTACATATTTGTTTTAAGGCTCACTTCTCCTAGAAAGAACTTGTTGAGAAATATACAATGAGAAGAGAACCAGTTGAGGAGATGCTCTATCTCAGAATGGGATACATTAAGAGTAAAATGAGAACAGAAACATGAATTGTTGAAGGAGCATTTGTCATATGCTAACATTGCAATCCCTTTGTATTCAAATTAACTCTGCACATTTCATCCTTATCTGGCCTCATACCTCTATGCTCACACAAGCTTACAAATGATCCATTCATCCTTATATATCCTCCGCAACACCCTAAAACATTAATTAGGTCAGCACAATAGGACCTAATAAATGAAATGTTTGATCCAAAATAGGTCAGCTCAAATACATAACTCATAGCCCAAAAATAAGTTGCAAATCAACCCAAGGCTTAAATGAACTCAAAACATGTCTTATCAAATACTTCAAAGCAACTAAGATAGGTCAAGATCATCCACAATTGAAGGAAGATACTCTATCAACTCAAATATCAATACCACTGTCAAAACTATTAACTAATTGCCTTTATACCACCAAGGAGAAACCAAATAAAAACATCATGCAATACTAAAAGTTTTACAAACCAACAACAATCTTTCTACAAACATCTTCTAAAGTAGTCAATCACCAAGTGCTGGCACAAGGGAGTAAATCCATTGAACAGACAGAGCCAGAGCAATTGAAACAGATTGTAACACTTCATTGTGATAAACATTGCAAAGCACCAAATCATCTAAAACTCATATTAATAACTCCTCATACCAACTCAAATATGTTCCCAAATTTGTACAGGCATACCAATTACCATGAAGGAAAATAAAGCATTCAAGTGATACAACTAAGACAAGTTTCACAATTAAATTGTGATCCAAATAACAGACATTTATAATTTATCTTGCAGAAGTGGATATGACTTCAGGAATTAAGCATCTTACAAATTACCAATCTAGAACTACATAATCAGATTGTGTAATGTGGTAGAATGCGGACCAAATTACCAGCTCTCAAACAAAGGGAAACACATTGTTCAATACTGAGATAAATTTCCTCAACATCCAAGTATGAAACTAAACTCAGCTAACAACCATATAGCTCCCTGATCATGTGGTCACCAACAAACATATTTGCATCTCATCATAAAATCACAAAGCATGTGTAACAATGTGTTAACATATACTTACCGATCATCTGGACTAACATTTTGCCATGGACACATCTGATGAACTCCCAAACTATCTTCCATGTCACTAATCATGTTGATCAAGCACAGATGCTCTCGACTATGCTAGACTACTAGGATTATATCCCCTAGAGAAAATACAACAAAATTTTAGCTCCTACAATAAGATTACATTGCTTGTAACACCACATTAGAATTTGAGAAATCCAACTCCGATAATTATAGCTCTTTATTGCCAAGTACATTGTTAGAATTTAGTGTATAGAAAGAAAAAAAGACATTAATCTATACTTGCAAGCTAATCCCCACCAGCACCCATAAAAGAAGACAATTCTTAGGGCACTAGCAACCCATACTTTTAGAAAATTCCATGAAGTACATATCATTCAAGAAAAGGCTTGCCTCTCTAAGATACTTAAAAAATAGGTTAAACAAAGTGGAAATAGAAAAATCATTTAACAAGAGGAATCACAAAACTTGTTCGCAAACAAAAAAAAAGTTGAGAAGCCACAACTTATTGCCCCTTGTTGGAAAATGTAAGAAGTTGGCTAAGCATTCTAAAGAAGATAAAACATCCCTCATCATTCCAAACACCCTAAGAAACATGTTAGATACAAGAAAAAACCATCTAAACCCTAAAACTTAGGATACACATGATGTGAATTGTTTATTCAAGATACAACACATACACAAGGTAGGGAAGCCCATCCAAATTAGAGTCAACAACCACACCAAGGACATTCAAGATAACCCAGCATAGAAGTTAGTTGTCAATAAACACTCCCATAAGCGTACGCCACATTTTGTGTAGAAGAGAACAAGATCAGTGTAAAAGAAACCACAACATGAAGTGAAGGATACAAGAAATGATAGAGATAGAAGAACATTCAAACAATCTCAATAAAAATAATGATCTTATTTTAAGTGTCTTTAGAAAACCTGTGAACAATGTAATAAAAAAGCAATGCCAATATGCCAATGCAAAGAAAACAAAAAACAATACTTGCAAAGAATTGGAGATATAAAGTAACTTTTTGGTTCACCACCAATCAAGATACCAATTTGGTGTACATTAAAAATGCATCTTTTTGGTTCACCACCAATCAAGATACCAATTTTTAAATACTCACAATGGATCTTTTCATCATAATGCATCTTCATAATGGACTGTGCCTATACATTTACTCTTAACAGTTAAGTAGTTTTGGTGTTTCTTGGAGATATGGAATCCTCCCACACTCTGTGATGCCTATGATTTGTGGGAGGAGTTCCTCAATTTAATATATGTTCCATATATTGTTGGAATATAGGAAAAGTTGGGAAATGAAAAGAAACAATGACTGCCACAATGTAGAAGTTCAGAAATCAGTGCCATGAACAACAACAGTCATTGGTTGAGGAGTTTTCTCCAAAGAAGGAGTATGTTTTATGGTGGATCCTATCTAGTTAGTTCCTAGTGAAGGTGTTTGGTTCAAAGTTGGAGCCTTGGAGTGGTTAGAAGTGGTGGTTTGGTGATGCCCTAGCCCTATGACCCTTAAAATGAGGGTTTGATAAAACAATGGTTAAATGAAGGCATGGAAACTTAAAACCTTGAAAATCTATGGATTGGGATCATTTGTCAAGACTGTTTAAGGTTTTGGAGTCTTGGAAGTGAGAGGAGTTATAAGTTGCTTTGAAAAGTGAGGGCTAATTAGGCCTAGAGTAAGTGCTTTATAGGGCTGGATGACTTCACCAGTCAAGGAATCATGTCATGAGATTGACATATGTTATGTAAATTGTTGAGGGGCATTCAATCATGTATTTTTTTCCTTGGGTTTTTTGGGAAAATGTGGAGTTAAGTGCAAATTGTTTGCTGAACCAGGCTATATAGGACATGCCTAGAAGGGTTAAAGTGTGAAATGGTGACATTGCCAAAAACATGAAGGTCATTTTGAACAAGGAACTTGTAAGGTGTTTGACAGTAAGGAAAGAATGGTATGTGATTAATGTTAGCTAGGATTCCCACTAGAAGAGAGAATGGAAAATATAACTAGTATAATAATGCATAGATTGATAATAGTTGAATATTACTACAAATGTACAAGACACATTGCTTAAATATAGGCAAGGTATGATGTAGGAGTAACAATATGTTGACACATGGCTTAATCCTATGCAATGAGACAACCATTCATACAAATTTATTAAATCCATAAAGAAAATATTAAATGGCTAGTTAACAAAAAGTCAATAATGAGAGATGAAACCATTTTAACCATATTTTAGAAGTGACGTGAGATATAAGGATAAGTAACTTAACACCAAATTATACTTAATATGTGAATAGGTTCTTTACGTATAGCATCCTACTTCCTCACACATCCTAAGAGTACTCTCTGACCCAAGCATCCTTCAAGACTCCAATTTTTGATAAATGAGGCATCTAGCATGGCTACAAAATCTCCTAACTTGACAATTCACCATCTTCTTCAAAAGACTCACCCAAAGCTCAACCCAAACACTTCTTCATCTCTAACCCAAAAGGACCCACAATTCCCTTCAACATACCCTTACACCCTAGATCACAATCTTCACAAATTCTACCTCCTGTATACAACCCTTCCTTGACTTATTCAAAGAAACCTAACATGCTTCCAAACAACTTTGAGAGGTTATGGTCTTCATCATGGATTCTTTTTTTTGTGACAACTCCTTTGGATAGTCAGAGAGATCCAATCAAAAGTTCAATCCCTTAGAGTGACTGAAAATATTAACATGGAATGGCCTAAAAGGATGAATCTCCTAGTTTTTACAGTGAGATAGAGTATGGACAATCCAAAATGACAAAATGATTCCTTTGAACCTTTAATAATGTGAGGCAAATGATGAAAGTAACAAGGACTCTCTTCTTTAACTCCTAGTGCTTACAATCAATGGCTTGGAATGGAAAATGTAACTCCCAAACTGCATGTAGAAATGTGGCATCATATCTCAAAGCATTTGAGAGGCTATGGGATCCTTTACATCACTATGATATCATATCCATTTACTGATTACATTCATACAAAGCAATTCTTGAGAAGATTGATGGTTTGCTGGTCACAATAATCTGTGATGAACAGTCATTTATAACTTCCACATAAAGGACAATTAATCCATTCACTTCAGTTAGAATTTAGATTGTTTAGTTACATAACTTTTCCCAAATTTATAGAAAGATCCAACGGTTGAATAAAATGTTATGCTTCCTTTACCAAAACTGGGAATTATTGTCATAAAACTAGACAATTATGACTAATAAAGCAATTTGATCTCAAGAAGAACAAGTAGATCTGCTGATCCAAATTCTTACAATGATGTTCAGACTCCTCTTGACCTTATTCAATCATGTGCAATCATTAGAACCATTTGTTCAATCACATATTATCAAGACAAATGAAATCTACAGTCACAGTGAGTAAAATTCAAATGGCAGTCCGCCTAGGGCTTGCGAGATCTCCTTAAATACAAAATGGATTGATCCAAAAAAAATTGAAATGCTTAGTTAAATAAATGTACTATCAACATCCACAATTTCAGAATTTTCCAATTGTTAGAAATGAAGAAATCAATCAATTTGTATCCAAACCCTTGAACATGGGGTTCCATGACTGTTTTGACAAAAATGAATGGATCTTTCTCTATAATTCATGGAAGAGCATGAAAATTAGATCAAATGGAAGGAGATTCATCAAACTTCATCACCAAGTTGAATTATAATCAAAATTAATCAGTATCAGATCATAGCACGTGACTGTTACAATGATTTGCAAGATAAACACAATAAAATGCAATGTTTTCTATTGAAACTTTATTGAAATTTCATCCAATCTCCAAGATCTGTCTACCCTCATCCCAAAGAGGGGTATATAAGTCAATTAAAATTAGTTTTAACTACTTCCAACTGACCTCTAAGGTGGTTGATGGCTTAATCCCTCTTTTGACAACTTTTTAGTGACCCTTATTACATTCCAAACATGACCAATATGACTCAAATAGAACAAAAAACCACTGTTTCCATGCCATTTCCACCTATTTGACTATTTTGACCACTTTTGACCCACCTAGGGCCTTATAGGCCAAATGGGTACATTATGGCTCAAATGGCCTTACAATTGAAACATAATGCATGAAATAATGCATGAAAGAACTATGAAAATGCAATGAATGGCCTTATCATGGACTTATTACAAGCTTTGGCCAAAATTTGGTCCCAGTTCCTCATTGTGTTCTTGGTGCTCTTGCACCATTCTCACTAATAATCTACATCATAGCAATAAATATCTAAGCGTAAGGTGAGGCATATTCTATGGTTTAAAGAATAGAGATAGATCATAAGTTCAACTTCTATGTTAGGACCTTGTCAATAACATTTTTCCAAACATATTTTCATAATATTAGCCATAAAATGTAGGATGTTAACTAAATAATTTGTTTATCCTTAATTGATGCTATAAATACTTGCACTAATCTTTCATTTCGGTACCCTAGGAACCAAGCTCTTATTCAATTCTAATTATTTGGTCACTTCTAGTTATATCTTAGGAACTGAAAACCTATAATGATGCCATTTCAAGTTTGACCATCCAAGGTTATGACTAAGGGTATATAATCAAAATATACCTTTAACTGAAATTGAATACAAAACAAAGTGGAACATAATAAGGAAGAGAAAATGAAATAAAAGAATTCAAATCTTTGCTAGGAGGAAGAAACATAAAGAATAAATAATTAATGAATTAAAAAAGGCAAAAGTACTTACTTTAGTCTTTATTGATTAAAGGTGATTGCAAACTACACACAAGTGTAAAAAAGTAACTGCTAAAAGATGTTTCTCTATCAATTCTTCAACCTTGGAATGCAATGTTTTAATATCCCGTGTTGTATTCATAGCATCTATGGGAAATGCATCAAAGACCATTTTTAACATTGTGCACAACGACTTAAACAAGTATGAACTGTAAGAGACTAAGAAAGAAGGCAAAGGTGTTACCTCACTAAAATGATAGTAATAATGAGACAAAGAACCATGAAGACTAAATCCAAGGAGACTAGATCTGAACATCCGGGTTCGATCAAATTCAAAAATTGGTTTGCCTTCATAGCACTGTCAAGTCAACAACATGAGCATTATTTTGTGTCTAGAGTGTCATCAATGTTTTTAAATGTAGAATGAAATGGTTGTAAGTATGCATTTCTACCACATGTAAATGATTTTGAGATACAGACCTGTGCAATCCAATCTCCCAAGGAATAGACAGCACCACTTATCGCCATCTCTACCAAAATAGGATTTGTCATAAAGCGATGTTAGAATAGTTACTAAAATGGTCATAAATTATGTTCTTATAGTAAAAGAATACTTTGACTTAAGAAAAAAACTACACAATATTAAAACATGACATTGTGCTTTAAAAACTAAAAAGGTACCTGTAACGAAGAACTTCATTTTGACTTGCTAATTGGTTGTCACTATTAACTCTAAACTTGTCTTTAAAGTTTGAGCTTCACTTGGTTTCGAGAATAGTTTAATATTCTCTACTAAAAAAGACCAACCACGTGAAGGTGAAAGCTCATTTGGCCCCTCCCCCCCCCCCCCTAACATCACTCTAAATTCCCCATTAACATTTAATAACATTCATTCATTCATCCATTTTTGAAATATAACATTCAATCATTATAATCACATGATAACATTCATTAACACATAACATTCATTAACACACAACATTTGTGAATAATTCATTAACACATAAAATTCATTAACACACAACATTCATGAAGAATTCATTAACACATCATTCATCAACATTACTAGTACAAAATTACATCCATTAAGACAACGTTCTTTCATTAGCAATAAATGTTAATTACAATCATTTCTTTTTGGGTTTCTTGCTATTTTTTTTAATCATGTAATTTCTAAGAGGAAGATCAATGTCCTCATCATTCCCCTCCTCTAGTGATTCTAATTCCAACGTGTGCCTCCTCCTCATTTGTTCAGGAACACGAGGCCGCTGCGCCAAAGGGGGGTCCGCTGCAATAACAACTACTTCATGAGTTAAATTCACACCATTTTATATTAGTGAATTACAAGTATTTATGTAAGTAAAAGAACTATAAATCAAAAAATTAATTTAAAAGAACAAAACATAGATTTTCTTTACCTGAATGTGCCACATGATCTACATGGTGATCAGTCTAAACATCCTCCTGCACTCATTCAGCATGACATGATTCTGTATCCTCTAAAATATACACAAAAATGTTACACCAAGTTCAATTTAAGATGTTAAATTGTATTAATAATTACATAATTAGTTTTAAATAGAAAATGAGCACCTCCTTGGATAGTACGATGCACATCAGGGGCTTCATGATGCGGCGTATGATCTGTGTCACAATTAAGAGGTTGCATTGCAATGTCATGCACATTATTATCAAATTGATTGTTGCTCAAGTATTCAATTTCTAATATATTTTTTGGCATATTTACCTGTGCACATGATGCAGGAGACTCTTCAGTTGGGCCAGTGGAAGCTTGTCGTAGACGTTCAGCCATGGCTTGATAGCCTTCCTTGAAGGCAATTTTTTTGTGTTCTTCCGTGGCCTCTAAATTAAAATCAGAGCCCTGCATTTTTTTATTAAACAAAATTATTTGCATTTTATAAATAATTTTTCTCTGCAATTCATTTACTGCTAATTACAATTCATGCTTTAATTTTCAAATATCCTCTAGCGCCAAGTCTGTGCTGCCCAATCTTTTGCAATCTGGCCTTTGTTGCCATTGAAGTGTCCTACAACCTATGAAAAGTTTGAAATATGTTAGATGATATAGATATAAAGATCACTAATAGTGCATTATTACATTGTACTAGTAGTTAATACTATTGCATACCTTCTCGCATTTGTTGGTGTAATTCCTCTTTGAGCATCTGCTTTCTACTTTGCATCCAAAATGAATTCATTCCAATCCCTCACTGAAATAAAGGGAGGACGCTCGTACTTTGGGTTCTGGACGGGACTCTTTCTATATGCGGCCCTCACAGTATTAAGATGTTTGCAAGCTCTTTCTAAAATTTTCTTCTCGTCAAAAATATTATTACCAAACTCATGCTCTAAATCTTTAATGAGTTGATCTTTTGATTTTTTTTCTTGCAAATTCCATTTTTTAAGAAAAAACACAAAATTGTTAGATATAGCTACTAAAAGAAAAGACCCGAATGAAAGGAAAAATATTGTACCAATTAATGATATGAAAAAAAAATAGTGGGATAAAGTTAGTTCACTTATGATGTTCCACCTTGTACGTATGGTGGGCCCAAATATATGTAGTGCGAGGTCATAAAGCTTCTTATAAAATGTATCATTTCCTACAAAAAATGTCATGGGATAATCAATCCAAAACTTGTTATGAATAGGTAAATGCATATTACAATATAAAAAATAATTATTTAAAGTACTTGGAATCTTAGGACATTTTAAAGGCATTGATTCATTATTGTCAATCAATAATGACGTCTGCATAACTCCCGTGCTAGTAACACGGGTAGATCCAGGAAATGATGGTGAATTATCACCAATACATGTAGATTGATCAGTATTTGGTGTACCAAATGGTGCCACCGATGTATCTCCTACTCCAAAAAAATAATCCAATATGTGATGCACCCAAGATTAAAGTACAAATTATCAAATCATAATTAACACAAAACCAAATATAGAAAAACAAGGATTTACCAATTGCCATAGACCATGAAGGCGTTGATGTTTGCATGGCCCTTGTGGCTGACATTGCACTCGTCAATCTCATATGGATGTCCTGGCTAGGAGGAGTCTCCTGCAATTGATGACCTGAACAATACATTGTTAGCAAAGACATTTTGAAATAATAAAAGTAAGAGTTAACTTAGGAAGTTTTTGAATGTTCCAAAGAAAAAATTCCTTGTAACTTGTCAACTAAAGGATTATTTTACTTGAGGTGGTCAGAGGTCTGCTAGTACCAGGCCTCACCGCATTATCCTTGACCAGGTACTAGAGATTGCATAAAATCCTACAACAAGAACACATATTACATATTTTACTTCACAACATAAAAGAGTATAAAATATAAAGCTTTATTGAAATTTTGTTATAACTAAAGATTCATTACTACTTACTTGATACCAATGTGCGAGCGCTTTCAATTCAGATAGCCTCATCAGCATCTCCTCAGTTGGATTTGCTTCATACAAAATTTCAATTATTTCTAAATTGATTTGTTTTATTTTTTTCTTCAACATAATTGTTACATTAGGTGAATCTATGAAATGATCATCATCAGAGGGGGTAGCTATTGCCTCTATTGTTGTGGGTGCTTTTCCCTTATTCTGAACATCAAATTGTGACAGGAATATCAGTAAAACTATCATAAAAACTCCAAAACCATAAATAAAATAACGTAATAATATAACATTTTTCAACTACCTAATTTGTACAATTTCAATAAGGTTTACCCTTGCTGAAGAATGGGTGGGAGGAGCATCCTCATGGCCTCTATCATGTGCGGGATCCATATCATCCTGTGACAAAGATTAAATATAAAAACTTTAACGAACTGAAAGCAATAGACTTAGCAAAAAAAAACTTATTAATAAAATGGTATATAGTACTTACCACCCTCGTGATAGTAACTTTGTTTGTATCTATGCGATTTAAATGGTAATCTATTAGCAGTTCTTCCCCTGCACTTATTGATTTTATTGCACATACAAAAACTTGATTCCCCTCACGCACCTCAAATATGCAATTAGGTTGCTTATTAGTTGAGGAAGGTCATGTACTATTTATAAAACCTGCAATATTACCTATTGCTTTTGGTCTCCCATCAATGTACATTGTAAATCTTTTACTTTGATCATTTTCTTTCCTTTGTATATAATTAGTTGATAGTGCATACCTACACATACTTTTTTTATATTGAACAATCTGCATCCAATCATTGTAATTGTAACACGGACCGACATACTTGAACAATTCAACAACTCTGTTGTAACATACCTTTATCCCATCCATGGAAAATAGGCCCAAACCATGTAATGAGGATGGAGCAATGTGATATATCCTCTCATTAACACAAAAGTTAGTGTTAATTGGAGGTAGCTCATTGGGTACCCATTCTTTCTCAATGTGTGTGTACCAAAAGGGCACCTTGATGTTGCCTTTGGTCTCATCATCATAAGAACATGAGCCCCCATTAGCAAGGAAATATTGCATGCATTTATCAAATTTTTTTCTAGTCTTTTGACCTCTAGTTAATCTCTCTATTTTAGCCATACTACATGTAGAACTTTCATCTAGCATTCCCTCATTTCTCTCATTCGATGTAGATAGATCTAACAAGTACCTATTTGGTGGGTGCTGCAATCTATCAAATGAGATATTGTCATGTCAATATATATAGAATAATCAAGTCGTGACCCATATGTACAGTTCTTATTTGTCTATACGTGAGATATATAAAATGTACTAAGTTGAAAGTGATTATATAATTATATTTCTATATGGTTCTACTTTGTCTATATATACATTATATGATTATATAATATGTCTATTTATAACATACGTGCTCAGTGATAAACAAGAAGAATATAAGAAAATTATGTCTATTTATTGACTTATACCTGCTGATCCATGTCACTTTGCACGATCCACACCAAAGGGGTAAAATTTCCTGCATATGTTAATCATTTATCTTAAGTTAGCTAAAAATTACATGATACGTATGCTACAAATAACTTAGAAGATAACATAAACAATATGCAACATCGTAAACATGAACAAATTTACCTTATATATGGAATGCAAGATCATCAACAGAAGGGGTGATGATGTCTATAGTCAATTGCCTGTTTGCAAAAAGGGTGATAATCAAACACAATATATACATGTATCAGCAGCAATTAATTGAGCATCGTAAGCAAAACATTGGTAATTATAAATCACATATGTTGTAATCATTGGAATTGAACACAATAAATATGTAATCATTACAATTGAAAGTAATACATAAATATGTAATCATTAGAATTGAACACAATAAATATGTAATCATTACAATTTGAACACAATAAATATGTAATCATTTCAATTATGTCATTGATCATCTTCATCATCTTCATCATCATCATCATCATCATCATCATCATCATCATCATCATCACCATCATCATCGCCATCATCACCATCGCCATAATCACCATCACCATCATCATCAGCATCATCATCATCATCATCATCATCATCATCATCATCATCACCATCATCATCATCAGCATCATCATCATCATCATCATCATCTTGATCTTCATCATCTTGATCTTCATCATCTTCAGTATCTTCTTCTTCCATAACATTATACTTTATCAGTCTTCCTCTTGGATCATGTCTAACAACAAATGACCAGCCCTGTTTATGTGGAACCTCTGAGTAAAACACTTGCTCACACTAGCTTAGAAGAACATAGGGCTCATCTCCAACTAGCTCAAACGACCTTGTATTAATCATTGTAAATCCATTATCATGTTGAATAATAGTTCTATCTGGATCATTTTGATTCAGTCGTAGCCTGTACCATTTGACGACAAATAGAACTACTTTGAAGGAGTTAAAGTCGCACTCAATTATATCATCCAAGATTTCATAGTATTGATTTTGAGATTGTTGAGGATGTATGTCATTTCTAGATGATATATTGGTGACCTCAAAAACTGCACTTATCCCAGAATCACAAGTTTTCTTTGTGTCATCCAACTTTTTTATGCAAAATTTGTGGCCATGATAGTACATAGCTTTGTGGTGCTTGACGTGTAATTTTTCAAGCATGTAAATTATTTTCATCATGAGTTGATATGCAACATACGAGTCATGATCATTAATAAATTTGTGCATACCTCTCCACCTCTTAAACCATGTGCTAGATTAATTACCATTGGCGTAACATTGGAATCTCCATTACGATGAGCTTATCTAAGCAATGAAGCAACACCTTTCCATGTTAATGAGAAACCATTTTGTTGACATCGTTCAATCCATACTGTCATCCAATCAAGATTGTTCGCAATATACAAATGTATTGCATCCCACTCTCGACCAGCTGTATCAAAAAAAATACACCAATTATAAATAACTTATATTGAAGATTTATAAGAATTAATTAACTAAAATAACATCTTAGATTTACCTCTCACTTTCCTCAATCTACCTTTGCCCATCAAGTACTCCCCTTCAAATTTGTTAATGGAGTTGGGATCCCAAATACGATCTACATGGATCTTTGCTACAAACTTAGGAAGATATTCACTAATGTACACCATGGTCTGGTATACCATATATCCCTCCACCATAGAACCCTCAAGATGTGCTCTTTGTTGAATCAAACCTTTCAAAAATTTCAAGTATCTCTCAACCATCCACATTGACCTAGTTGGTACAGGTCCACACAATTCAATTTCCTCAACTTGATGTATGAGGTAGTGTTCTTGTGCATTGAAAAAAGTTGAAGGTAGACACTTTTGCATTTCACATATAAGAGGAATTTTTCTCTTCCAATATTTTATATCTTCTTTATTGATTTCTTTAAATGACAACCACCTCATGTATTTTCGAAGATCATATATAACTTGTTTGACACCGTTGGCGAAGTGGTGTGGGAGAGATAGAGGTAGAATGTACTGCAATATTTGTAAAATGATCTTGTCAATATTTTATAAAAGAATGCAATGAAAACTACATGCAGTATACAAAAATATAGTGAATACAAAATAATATGAATTACCTTAATAAATATATGTCAATTGTGTGTTTTCATCCCTGGCCCAAATTCACTTTTCTTTGATATGAGATAGTTTATGTTCGTAGAAAATCCTATGGGGAATCATATTTTTTATATAATTTCTTTTATAGCATTGCTCTGCTACTCCGACAATAACCAAGTAAGGTCACTTGTATCAATCTAGTCTCCATTGTTATTTGATCGAATGACATTTTTCATTGCATGGTTGGATTCTTCAATGTCACTATAAATTTTGACAATTTGGTCTTTGTCACGCCTTCCATCCAATATTTTCCATAATGTCTCTGTTACATTCTTTCCAATATGCATAGGATCAAACAAATGCACGATTGGGAGTTGCTCGTAGTACGGCAACCTGGTAAATTGCGTAGGATAACTTTTTAGTCCTTTTGGAAGTTGGTCATTGATGCCTTGACGACCTTCACAAGCATCAATTACATCATCAGTAAACAAAACACAATATCAAAATATAAATTTAAAACAAAAACCATCAGATGGAATGACATTACCTTGATAATTTATTTTATTATATGCCGACTTCCATAGGTGAGGTGTCATTCTCCATGGCTTTGATGTAGTCTCTTCTTTCCCATTGAAAAGATGTTTTTCAGTAATTCGGTACTTATGATTTCTATGGAGAAAGTGTCTATTCTCATCAAACACCTGCTTTCTTAAACTTTTTGAATGACGAGATTTTGTCTTTGGACCACAAACTGGACATGCAAATTTTCCCTTTGTTTGAAGACCTACAAGATTGTGTATAATTAGATTAAATGTGTTTACTTTGTGTTAGCACTATAACATACCAAAAAAGAGGTGTTAAGAAGATATCATACCACAAAAATGTGTTAGCCCAGGGGCATCATCTATTGTCCATACAAGCATTGCATGGAATTGAAATTGTCTTTGTCCTATTGGTCTAGAGATGTCATACATAGTGACCCCATTCCATAACACCATCAACTCATCGATAAGGGGCTAAATATATACATTGATATCTTTAACTTGGTACTTACCTAGTTGAATGAACAAAAACATTACATAATTATTATGACCATTTTGATGGATTATTAATAATAAATTAATTTAGATGACCATTAAATCAAAAAATACCTAGAACAATCAGTGCCAACATTATGTGCTCCCTCTTTATGGACAACCAAGGAGGAATGTTATTGTTGATAACAAAAATAGGCCACACCGAGTAAGTAGATCTCATCTCTCCAAAAGGATTGACACCGTCCACTGCCAATGAAAGCTTGAGATTACGAGGTTCTTCTGTAAAGTGTGGCCATTTTTTCTCTATTTCCTTAAATGTTGAACCATCTGCAGGCATTCACATAATGTCATCTTGACTTCTATTGCATGCATGGTAATCCATAAATTGTGCCAAGCTATTGCACTTGAATAATCATTGCAAACGTGGAATAATGGGAATATGTCAAAGAACCTTGCGAGGCACCTTTTTTGTTATTCGATCTAATTGATATCTACTAATATGACAAATAGGGCATTCTGTTGCAAATTCATGTTGTTTATGATATATAATATGATCGTTCAAACATGCATGTATTGATTGATACTCCATTCCAATATCTTTCATAATGGCAGATAATTCTTGGTACGAGCGAGGTAGAATGTTTGATGGTGGTAACAAACACTCACCTATCAACCTATGACCAAAAATATAATTTGTTAATTTAAAGAATATTAATTGCTACACGATTCACCCAATGTTAATTGTAAGGGAATTACGACTAAAATAATGAAAAAAGATGGCATACCTTAACATACGTGTCATTGCTATGTTGGATAAACCATTCATAACCTTCAAGTTCACCAACAACAATACAATGGCAAGAAGAGTTGTTTCGGAGCCTTCATATAGGGGCTCACGTGCCTTCTCAAGTATAGGTACATCAAGCTCTGCGTCAACATCATCATCATCATCATGATCATCTTGATCTTCTTCATCATCGTGGTCTTCTTCCATGATATCATTACCTTCTTCTTCTATATTCACACCTCCATGTTCCCTCATTTGGAAATCCACATTCTCCAGATTGTCATGGTCCATAACATGAAACTCAGGGACATTGACCTATATGAAAATGATGACCTTATATTAACCATGACCATGTTGTCATCATCAAATCATGTCTTATGTATTTTATAAATTATTAAAATACATACCAATAGATGAAATTCATTTCCCCCTTCAATGTGACCATGTTGCCTACAATGTTCCTTAGCTATTTTGATTAGATATCTTCGAGTCTTTAAGACCTTACAAATTTTGCAAGGACAATAACATTTTCCATCACCTTTTCTTTTTAAGTTAGACCACAGTCTAGCAATTGTCTCCCTATTTTTTTGTGCATTGATATCATCAGACATGGTCTTTCTTGAATGGAATGACTTGTTGGTGGAAGAAGGATGATTTGTTTGCAACCTGCAGATACAAATCGTTACTGAACAACCATTTTCTCAACTATATATATCATTCAAAATCCTAGTAATATAACATCAACTTTCTATTCTTCTTTGTTGAAGATTGTAGGATATTCCTATTTTATGAAAATTGAGACACCTTAGACTATCCAATATATCTTCCTAATATCATTGAATCCAAATCAAATAAGGCTACAAAACAAGTGCAAAAGGATGAAAAATTATCATTTATCATGACATAAAGATTTCTGTCGAAATGCTTTGCCTTGTGCTCCACAGAAAGCACCAAAAATTTGTTAGCATTTTACTTCAAGGCTTTCGATGCGATGTAAAGAAAAACAATGTTTACAATATAATGTTGTACAAATTATTAGACGAAGCTCCTTTAACCTAGAATCTAAGGATTTTACAAAGTATGTGGTACAAACTACAAATAACCTTATCTTTTTTTATTTTTTAACTCTAGAGCACACCAATTTCATCACATTTGCATTAGATAAGTTTCCATGTGTATATGCTATCTACTTCAGAAACTAATCTAACACAACTAAAAGACATTTATGATTTTCAATTAAACACACAAATCCAAATTCACAAAAGGATTAGATGGGATTTATTAAACAGAGACATTGATTATGAATTCAATATGAAGGCTTATGTACAAACCTACAACACTTCCAATAATTATGACAATGAAAAGTTTGTTAAATTTTTTAAAACCCATAATTCACAACTCACACAACTACAAACACAATAAAATTGTAAATGACAATTTCAACAATAATAGAAAGCTCAGGATATGGTCTTTTCTTCAAAACTGACGACAAAATATCAATAGCATAGGCTAAAAATAGACTTTTCTAGAAGGTGGTTTTGAAGATGATTCTGATGAAACTTTCATGGTGGATTCTCTATTTTGGCAAAGTGTAGCGAGTTCTTTGAGGTCTTGAAACTTTAGAAATCACTTAACACTAGCCTGAAAATTATGATTTGAAATATCCTTCTTTCATACTCAAACCTTTTGTTTACAAATATGCTTCCATGACTGAGCCATGAAAGTGTAATATAAAGGTATTATATCTAAAATGCTCTGTAAACATAATTAGGCAAAACTTGTCTGATATATTATTCTGCTATTGGCCCGCTCATAATATACCTAACAACCTATCAAAATTATCGGATGCTTCTACAAATTCATTCCACTATCGACTCGAAGCTCAGGAGATTAGCTTCCTCAGGACAAGAACCCCTAATTTACTTTGCATTGACCTGTCAGAGGAGAAAGAATCAGCAAATTCAGTGTTGGTCATTTTTTGCACATATTTCCTCCCTTTAGGCACTGGAGGAATCTTAGAAAATCTACATAGTCTACAAAATTTGAACCCCAAGTACCACTAAAGTCACTTCCCTTATCTCAGACTCCAACATGCTAGCATTTCTATGTTTACTTCTAGAAGAGATACACCCAATGATACACACCATTTAAGTTGAAACCTTGGCTGCAGAGAAAATTTCTAGAATTAATAGCCCATGTTAGTCAACACTCATAATGGGAATTACACCTAAGTTGTAAAAAAAATTAGAGCATTCCCCATAGCAATCAAAGCCCAGTAGTCTCACCTCTGTGTACCAAGTAAAATGGATTTCCCTGCCCAAACGAGCATCAGATAAACATCAGACCGAAGTGCCTCACTATTGTATGCACCCTAAAATGGTCACCTAGACTTTGGGCCCCATTTATTTGATTTATCAATCCTGAATCATTTTTATCAATAATCAATATTTTCAACAATATCAATCTCTTGATCAAGTCTTAATTTCGATCATATATTGGATTTTTATCCTATGGGCTAATCATTTATCCTAAGTCTTTATTTGATTAAAAGGAATATTTCCTCCCCTTTTGATTAAATAAAAAGCCCCACTTTTCCTCTTATCCTAAGTTGCACAAATAAAGCATTATTCATGTTTTATAAAAAGGAGAAAAGCACTTTTTGTCTCATATGGACATAAAGTCAACTCTTATTTTCCTATTGGAGGATACTTGTGCACATGGATTGCTCCTCTTTCAAGCTCCACCGCTGATTGAGACTTTTGCCCTTAATCTCAATGGTCCATTCCTTTGCATTTCTTATAAAAGGAGAGCTCTCTCCTTCATTTGCATATACTATGTTTTTATGCTAATGTTATGCTGTAGGTTTTAGGTGCATTTGGAGCTTTTGAAGATATTGAAGACTTGCTTCATTTCATTACATCATTTAGTTGCATATTTCCTTTGCTTAGTTTGCATGATCATGGCATATTAGCTTAGTTTCCTTTTATGCACTAGAATAAGCTCACATAGTCTAAATAGGAAGCATTGTAATCCATTGCTATTTTCTTTCATAGATTAGTTGCATTGTACTTTCTTTTCATAGCCTAGATTGCATTCTCATTTAGACTTGCATTGCATTGCATATTTGATTTTTGGAGATATTGGCATTGTTGCCCTTGTCTTCACTTGAATCTCTCATTGTGTGGTTGACTAGCAAGGTCACAAGTTTGTAGCTCTAGCTGAGAGCAAACACATCATAGTCCCTTGCAACTCCATGCATAGAGAGCTATGAGCCGCTTTGTGAGGCCTCATTCTTGAGCAACCTTGCATGCAATGGTTCATAGAAGTGCACCATTTTAGTGTGTACATTTCTGGCGCCCACCATGAGGCAGAGTAGATTAGCTTAGTCCCTTTAATTCTGCATTTTCCGTCAAAATTTTTGTCAATTTTTGGCTTAGTTTTCATTCTCTGGTTTTCTGTCTCAGAGTATCATGCGATACTTCTTAGAAATATCGTGCGATATACCTTTGTATAGCGGTGCGACACTTCATGTGAGAGAAGTATCACCCGCCAGTATTGAGAAATATCGCCTGTTATCAGGTGAAGTATCGCCCGCCCATAGTGAGAAGTATCACCTAGACTAAGGTATATCACGCAGCTATAGGAAACTGTGTCGCGCGATACTAGTGAAGTCTGAGAAATATCACCTGGTCCGACAGAGATTTGCATTTCTAGTTTTCTCATCCAAATTTGATCTTTTTTAGTTTGTTGTTTTATTTTGTTGTGTTTAGATAGGTCTAACCTGCATCTTTTAGCTTAAATCTAGCAGTTTATTGCATGTTTACATTTGGATTTGGATTTTGCTAACCTTGTGGGTCTAACAAGTTGTGTTTGTAGGTGCTCTCATTTGCTTGAAAATTGCTAAAAATGCATGTCAAAAAGGGCTACTAACAGTTTTTGCAGGGCTGCCCAAGCATAAAAACAAAAAAAAAAAGTTTCTTGCTTGTTTATTTGCTTTCCTTTCAAGTGTGGCATTCACTAATTGTATTACGAATCTTAATACCTTGTGAAAGGGATCTTGAGGTGGTAGGAGAAGTATGCTCTTCACCTTTAAGTGAACTAGAAAATTTTGACCCATCTTAAGGTTTTGGAAGCAAGGGAGTAATTGAACCTCTTTGCTTGGTGTGTTTGGGAGAGATTCTTGAGATAGGGGAGTATGCTCTTCACCCTTGTGGTGAACCAAAAACCTTGAACCTCAAGAGTTGATCTATTCTTTGTTTAGTTTAGGATCCTTTAGCGGGCCTGCTCTTGAGAAATCAAGAGGAACGACTCAAGTGGGGACAACCTTGTCATCATTTTCCTTAGTGGCAAGTGATTCCAACTCACTATAATCTCAAGGCTATCAAGGACACCAAAAACCTTGGTAGACATAACACTTGTCTTTGTTTGATGTGAGTAGCTCATGAGATTGCGACCATGGGAAAAATATTGAACAAGAATGCTTAAGGTACTCTTGAGGCCGCGAGGTCCTAGTCCTTTATGAGGAGCAAGAGGGGTGTTGTGAACGGAAATCCTTATTAAGAACCATTAGATAGAAGCCACCTTATTTTAGCCGCTTATCTTCTTAGTGCAAGGATTGATCCAAGTGGTTTACCCAGATCACCTTAAGATACTCACCATATGTGTCCCTTTGGTTGTGTCATTTGACATTTCCATGACAAAGCCAACATCTCTTATGGGTAACCACTTGGTGTGAGGTGAGGGGGCATCAAGTTGTGGGCTAAGTTGGTAAGTATTGAGCCTTGACTTTTTAGAATAGATTTGCTTGAATTGTCTTCGGTTGTGTGATACCAATGCAAACGTTCTTACATACAAACAATCGGTAGCATTCATAGGGTGCTTTTTCAATTCTGATATCACAAGTGTTTGTCTTGGCAAGGTTGCTTTTGCCCTTGTTTCAAGTGTTTGAGACCATGTTTTAATCCCTTACTGTTTGCAAACCTGCCGAAATTCTGCTGATATTGTGACTGAAATTGAAAACATCAACCCTCAGACTGGAAATTTTGACCAAACAGACCCAAAAATGCAAATTTGACACGATTCTGGTCAAGAGTTAAACAAATCTGCAATAGTATCGCACCCTGTAAAATGAAATATCGCGCGATACTTCGCGCTTGCTAGAAATATCACCCGCTTTGAAGAGAAATATCACGCAATAGTTCGCCCCTGACGGACTATCACCCGACCTGCCTGGAGTATATCGCCCGCCAGTACTAAGAAGTATTGCCTGGCTTCGGGGGAAGTATCACGCGGTTATAGGTTTATCGCCCCAGTAGCTTGGAGTATATCACCTGGTTAAATTCTACCGTGCTTACATTTTGGTCAGTTTCAGTTGCTGTTAATCAGGATAGGTCTTAGAGTAGGCTTCTCACCCTGACGTTTAAGGCCTGTCTTGACTCTAAATTTCTAGTTTTAGTCCTCCAGGATAGCATCATTTGAATTTGATTTACGAAATCACTTTGAAATAATTGCCAAGTTAGAAGGCCATTCTTGGTGCCAAGGTTCATCTCTAGAATTGTGAGCTACATTCTTGGGAAATTCTCGTACTCTTATTGTCCAAATAATTTTCATTTAATCTCAATTTCAATTATCTTTTGGCCTAGTCCAACCTCCTTATTCAAAAGTGCAAGGGTAGTCACCCTTTGATTTGAAGCACCTCTTTGACAGTGTTGGTAAAGCCCTTTTTTTCTTTTCATTTCTCTTTGGACAATAGAGGACTTTAATTATCCTAGTTTGGCATTGACACTTTGAGAGGTCACCTTCTCATTGAGAGTATCTTTCTTTCATGTTAGTTATGATAAGGTATCAAGTCAATCAAGGGAAGTGACCCCCTGTTGCCTTTAGCCAATTACCACCTGTCAAGACTCGTCGACAACCTAAGGGAAAAGGACCCCTTTTTGATCAATCTCCTAAGAGTGAATCTGAGGTCTATTTTAATTCGGGAGCTAATCCTAGTGAAGTGAGCACCTCTTTCATACCACTTTCATCAAGCATGGACATGAGTTACACTTTTACCCGACAACAAAGAGAAGCCATGAATCAAACTCTCAAGGATATCTTCCAACGACACAGAAGAGAGTATGGTGGTTCTTCTCATGCTAGTCCACCCGGGTCACCTCCCAACAACGTGAGGTATTTTGATGCTCATCAACGAGCTGAAAGACATCATAAGCAAGCTCACTTAGATTCAGGGTCACAACACGAAGACCAGAACAATGAATCTAGTGATCACCACATAAACGCAGCTAATGCAATAAGGCATTCGAGACAAACCTCCCCACTTAAAGACACCTCTCGATATGCAAATACAAGATTGAGAAGTATTGAGAGAGAGAAGCAAGCCTACTTAGATGAACAGGCTGCTAAAAAGGAAAAATTTAGACAACTAGAGGAAGAGGAACGTGCATTGTTGGATATACAGAAAAGAGTCACCCAAGAAGAAGAAGATAGACTCTATGCACAAAAACTCTAAAGCTGATTTAACGGGAGGGGAGCCAATAGTGGGACCAACTCACCCCCATCTACCCCTTCCCCAAGCCCTCAAAGAAGATCAAGGACTCCCTCATGATCCCCAAGTCCTAGAGGAAGAAGGGCTTCAAGATATGACCATCATAGGAGACAGTCATCTCATAGACATTCAAAGCAACCCTCCCAACGAGCACATCATGGCTCACAACATGGAGGAAGTTATGCTAAATTTGATCATATGGATTTCATGACTATGCAACAAGAACCATCATTTCAAGCATATGTGGAGCAATATGTGGAACAAAACAAAGACCAATTCTTGGAAAGTCTTATTAACAAAGGCGCTAAAGTTTCATATAATTTTGATGTTCACCAAAAGATCAAGAAACAGAGCCCTTCCACTGATGAGGTGATTTTACAAATGCAAAAGGATATAGACAGGATGAAGGCTCCCAAGAGCATGTTTCATTTAGACTCCATATGTCCTAACCCCATTGACAAAAGTGTGGTGATGGTAGAATTCCCTAAGAAAGTTGAGTTCCCAACATATGACAAATATGATGGCACTGGTGACCCTCATGACCATGTTCGACAGTTCTACATAATGAGCTTTTCCTTTCACCATGAAGACTCCTACTTGATGAGATTATTCCCAAGGAGTTTAAAAGGTCAAGCCATGGAGTGGTTCACCAACCTTTCCCCTCCAGTAAAGACATTTAAAGAACTTGTCCAATGGTTTGTTCAGCATTTTGCTTACAACTTATCAAGGTCGGTCACAATGCTTGATTTGTGCAAACTCAAGCAAAATCAAGGGGAATCTTTTGTAACATTTTTACAACGATGGAGATGATTGTGTTCAAAATACCCAAGGACAATCCCTGAGGAGGAGAGAATTGATATCATTGTGAGCAATTTGATACCAGAACTAAGATATGAAGTCAAGAAAATCCCATTTAATTCATTTGATACTATGGTAGAGGTGGCATGTCGCATTGAGGATGTCCTGAAAGAACAAAGAATTTTGGCTAAATCAACAAATAACAACAATAGCCAAAATAACAATACTAATGGTAACAAGGACAAAAAGAACTCCTATTGGAACCAAAACAAGCAAGTGGTCAACGACAGAGTTGTTGACTCATCTCAAGTCAAAAATGAAGGAGTTCTTAACCTCTCTCATGTAGTTCAAGCTATGAAGCTGCAAACGTCTTCAACACAACAAGACAAACCTAAGTATCAAAGGAGGTCTAAAACGGAGAAAAGACAATTTACTAAATTGGGAGAATCTTATGCAGATGTTTTCAAGACATTAGTTGCTCATAATTTGGCACACCCACAGGATCCTACAAAACATCATATACTGGATCCTTTAACTCATTGGTGGGATGCGAAGGCCTTTTGCATTTTTCATAATGGGATTGGACATGACATAGAAAATTGTTTTAAACTCAAGCATCTTGTCCAAGACCTTATTGAGAAAGGACAATTACAAGTGGATGGGTTAACCACTAATGCGGATCATAAAGCCTTTAAAGAGCCCTTGCCTAAATATGAGAAAGGAGAGAATTCTAACAATAAGAATGGCAAGGCGGCTATCAACTACACCTACACAAATGTAGAGAATGTTATTAACATGCTTGAAGTTTTGGATGATGGTGTCAACATGATGAGAGGGAAAGATTCCCATGGACATAATGTCGACTCAACTCCTATGACTGATGAAAGACCCGCTGTGGTGATAAGAGGTCCTCACTCACAAAGAATGCCCCAGTCCCTCAATGCTATCACTAGGGGGTAGGCCCAAGCGCCCATTATCATTAGAGGTCCTAGCACTAGCAAGTCTAAGCAGCCCGTGTCCAAAGGTGCTCCTCCCAAATCTGCCTTGGTCCTAATTCCAATTATAATCTTATTGACCAACTACAACATACACCCGTGCAGATTTCCATTTTTGAGCTTTTAGAATTGTCTCCTAAGCACAAGCGCATCCTTGAGGATGCTTTGCGAGCAGCCAATGTCCCTAACAACTTAGATATTGATCAATTCCAGAACATGGTCAACCATTTGGCTAGCCCTCATTACCTCACCTTCTCCAAAGAAGATGACAAATCCATCAGTCACCCACATAACTTGGCCTTACACATCGAAGTCATGATTCATAAAACCCGTGTTAGGTGTGTACTGATAGATGGGGGTGCGGGGCTCAATATTTGTACCTTGAGTTTGTTGCTAGCTCTAGGATATTCCAAGAATGTCATTGACACAAGGAAAAGGATCACAATCAAAGCATATGACGAAGCAGAAAGAAGTTCTAAGGGATTGGCTATTTTGCCTATTCTCATTGGTCCAGTAGAAAAAGATATATTATTTCAAATTGTTGATGTTGGACCTCTAGCCTACAATATTCTGCTAGGTAGGCCATGGATTCATGAAATGCAAGCAGTCCCATCAACATATCACCAGTGTGTTAAGTTTCCCCATAATGGTGTAGAAATTTGCATCCCTGGAGATAGTGCTTTATCAGTTAATAACATTTCTACGGGATCACATGTACCTTTGAATAGGGAAGCTGACAGTCCTAGTAGTTCACTTGAACAATGCAAGCAGAAGTTCAAGACCATAGATCTTGGGATGGGAGATTATAAAATTGATTCTTTTACAAACATGCCAATCTCTCCCAGATCTTATGGGAGACCATCACCAAGTATGAAGCCTTCGTCATCAGCAATGATGTTATTTGGGAAATTTGTTGAGTCTTCAATCCCCATTCAGGAAGAGAAAGAGGAAGTTTCCATAAGGGACTGGATCTATCACGAGGAGAAATACAAGCACAACGAGAATTTTGCTCCTCCACCTGAAGTCTATGGGAAAGGGTACACACTGGTTAAAAATATGGGATACCCAAGATATGGTCCCCTTAGTCATAGGCTGGATACTAAAGCTGAGCCTCTTGATCATGCTCTCTTCGGATGAAAGAATAAGTCCACGGTTGGCTTAGGTTTTGAGAATACAAAGAAGAAAGGTGTCCCTATCCTAGCTGCGATGGACAGTGACAGTGACTCAGATTATACCCGTGATCTTTCCAATCAACAAGATGTGTCTGATGATTGGGTGCCCTCAACGAATCTCCTTTGGGGAGATTTCACAGATTTGATACTTGACAGCCCTACTATCCCAGCTGCGACGGATAGTGACTGTATGACTGCTAGATCAACAAATGAAAGTGTTACTGTCCTAGCTACGACGGATAGTACCAATACTAGCACTAGAGAGGGGGAAACCCTTCCTAACCTTGGGGCTTCTACATCATGAGGCCCAAATGATGACTCAGACACAGACTCTCACGAATATGAGTGGGACTCACTCTCAGATGCAACAGTTGATCTGGATGTAGATATTATCCATGCTTATAGTACCCAACCCGATGCGGCTAATGAGCCTAATGTAGGACTAGAGGATTGTACTCCTCAAACTGCCTTAGTGGACGACGCTTTGTTTGATAGGATGAATCCTGATTCGGGTATCCTAGGAGAAGACTTGACGAACTCTGATTATATGGTTACCAGAGATGACACCTTTCATATAAACAATATTGAACCAGTCATTGACCTACCCCTTGTTCACTTTGACCTAATTGACTGGTCTTAGCGCCATCAAGAGCCTACATTCCTCACCTTTCAGAATGATTACGAAATTGCCTACTATCTGAATGCTCTTGAACCCATGGTTTCTTCCACCAGTGAACCAACAACCAGCATGACAGAGCCTGATATTAAGTACCTCAGTCTCAAAATAAAAGAATAAAAGAAAAAAAGGTCTGATGGCGAAAACCACTTTGTGGCGGTGTCAGAACCAAAAATAGTAAAAAGAAATGACGCATCCGAGGGTGAAAACCTCTTTGAGGCACCTAAGGATGGGGTACTTAATAACTTGCCAAGTTATTTCTAGGATAGATCATCAGTATTGATTGAGCCAACAAAGCCAGTCAATTTGAACACAGAAGAAAGTCCTCAAATAGTCCATCTTGCTCAGTCTTTATCAGAAGAAGAGACCAAGGCATATGTACAATTTTTACAGAAAAAGAAAATTAATTTTGCATGGACCTATTCAGACATGCCAGGGCTTGACATGAATCTCATAATGCATCACTTATCCATAGCTCCAGGAGTCAAGCCAGTAAAATAGAGACTAAGAAAAATGCATCCACATGTAGCTCTACTTGTCAAAGGGGAATTAGAAAAACTTTTGAGAGCTGGATTCATTAGAGCCATCAATTATGCAGAATGGATCTCAAACATAGTACCAGTTTCCAAACATGATGGGTCCATTCGTGTATGTACAGATTTTAGAGACTTAAACAAAGCATGCCCAAAGGATGATTTTTCACTTCCAAACATTGACATGATAGTGGACATGACGGCGGGCTATGACATATACTCTCTAATGGATGGTTTCTCAGGGTATAATCAAATCAAAATAGCTCCTGAAGACCAAGAGAAAATAGCATTCACATGTGCATGGGGAACCTATTGCTGGAACATCATGCCATTCGGATTAAAGAATGCAGGAGAAACTTACCAAAGAGCTATGACCACTATCTTTCATGATATGATGCACAAAAATATGAAAGATTATGTGGATGATACCCTGGCAAAATCAAGAAAATAGGACACACACCTCGATGATCTGGAAGTAATTCTAGATCGAATGGAACAGTTTCAACTCAGATTAAATCCAAAGAAGTGCGCATTTGGCGTCACCTTAGGAAAACTTTTAGGATTCATAATATCAGCAAAAGGTATCGAGGTCGACCCTGAAAAGGTCCAAGCAATTCTAGATATGACACCTCCTTGAAATATCAGTCAAATGAGAAGTCTTCGGGGATGTCTTCAATCAATTAGGAGGTTTATCTCTTAGCTTGCAGATAGAGAGCAACCCTTCAACAAGACATTGCATAAGGGTGCTTCTTATGTTTGGAACAAGGATTGTCAAAAGAGCCTAGATCAGATCAAACAATACTTGGCTAATCCTCTGATTCTCATGCCTTCTATTCCAGGGAAACCATTGATCCTATATATTTCAGCTACAGACACTTCCCTGGGG
Organism: Chamaecyparis obtusa; assembly: GCA_027943335.1. Lineage (NCBI taxonomy): Eukaryota > Viridiplantae > Streptophyta > Pinopsida > Cupressales > Cupressaceae > Chamaecyparis > Chamaecyparis obtusa. The sequence continues at coordinate 2,178,994 of BSBK01000594.1, forward strand.
CCATTGTTGGCTCAATCAGATGACACTGGGAAAGAACGGGCCATATACTATATCAGCCGTACTCTAGTCTCCTATGAGATCAATTACAATAATATTGAGAAGTCTTGTCTGGCAGTGGTGTTTGCTTCTCAAAAGTTGTACCACTACATGCTTGCTCATACCATACATTTGGTTGCCAAAATTGATCCTCTTAAATACTTGCTTAGTAAGGCTGCCCTCACGGGTAGACTTGCTAAATGGATGATGGTCCTCACTGAATTTGACATAGAGTACGTTGAAAGGAAGGCAATAAAAGGGCAAGCTATTGCTAACCAATTAGTTGATTTCCCAATTCAGGATAGTATGCCAGTCCAAGTGGAATTCCCAGATGAACACATCTTGTATACGACTACTCGCACTTGGACAATGTTCTTTGATGGCTCCCACATGCAAAATGGATCAGGTGCTGGAGTGTTATTTGTTTCTCCACATGGGTACAATATTCCAAAGTCTTATAAACTTTTATTCCCATGTACCAATAATATTGCAGAATATGAAGCCTTAACTAATGGCTTGAGAATGGCTATAGAATGGAACATCACAGAGTTACATGTCTTTGGGGATTCCCAGTTAATCATCAACTAGGTCAATGAAGAGTATCAAACCAAGGATGACAAATTAATACCTTACAAAAAGATGATTGATTCTTTGAGATGCTACTTCACCTTTGTGACGTTTCAACATATCCCTAGGACAGAGAACAAATCTGTAGACACCATGGCCACATTAGCTTCACTTCTTCAGTTGGAGACACATGAATCCAGATTTGAATTCCTGGTGGAAGAGCTACACCATCCCATCTTTGACTCATCTGAAAGCCACGTCATTTGTGCCATTATCACACATGAGTCTTCCCGATATGGTGCTATCTATTCATATCTTTGTGATGGCATCATCCCTGACACATTCAACCGCTCTGAATGCCAAAACCTCATCCGTGACGCCTCTCACCACACCCTCATCTCTGGTGATTTATATAGGAGGGGTTTAGATGGGACGCTCCTTAGGTGCTTGGAAAAGGAGGAATCCAACCAAGCGTTAGCTGACATCCATGAGGGCATTTGTGGTGGACATTCTAATGGTCTTGCCATGGCCTGAAGATTGCTTAGGGTGGGATATTATTGGCCCACAATGCAGATAGACGCAGTCACCTTTGCTAAGTCATGTGAAAAATGTCAGAAACATGGAAACCTGATTCATGCTCTAGGTAGGGAGCTGATCCCTTCTGTTTCTCATTGGCCATTTTAGCGCTGGGCCTTTGATTTGGTTGGGCAGATTCATCCCAACTCATCAGGTGGACACAAGTTCATTATTACTGCCACTGACTACTTCACAAAATGGGTGGAAGCTATGCCACTTTCTGTTGCTTCAGGGAGGACCATTTCTTTGTTCATCTTGAATCATATCATTTGCCAATTTGGAGTGCCTTCTGAGATCATTACTGACAATGGAGGTCAATTTAAGAACAAGGACCTAAAGCACCTATGCAAAAAGTTTAAAATCAAGCAACATTGGTCCTCCATCTATTTTCCACAGGGAAACAGACAGGCAGAAGCCTCTAACAAAACCATTCTTAAGATTCTTCATAGGACAGTACACAAGAGTGGTAGGGATTGGCACTTACAAATCAATCCAGCACTATGGGCTTACAGAACAAGCATTCGCACACCTACAGGAGCCACTCCTTTCTCTCTCACCTATGGCGCTGAAGCAGTATTGCCTTTAGAAGTTGAGATACCATCACTTAGAGTCTCACTCAAAGGTTTGACTACAGATGAGGATTACCGTGCCATGAGGTTATAGGAACTATAACTTCTAGATGAGAAGCGTAAGGCTTCCTTTGATCATATGAGAGTGTATCAGAAGTGTATGTCCAAGGCATTCAACAAGAAGGTTTGCCCTAGAGAATTTCAAATAGGTGATCTTGTTTTGCGAGAGAACCCTAAGAACCAACAGAACAGAGAGCAAAAGGGCAAGTTTGAACCTAACTGGCTTGGACCATATGTCATCACAGCTGCTTTTGGTACCGGTGCATATTTACTGTCAGATCCTGATGGAGAACAGCTCCCTGATCCCATCAACATTGTGCACCTCAAGAAGTTCTATCCTTGATGTCCAGTTTGTCTGGGGGCATCCTTTGTATATATTTTATTGATCCTGAAAAAATACCAAAAAAATTGATATATGATGTTGAAAAAATCCTAAAAAGCATAAAAAGTCCTAAAAAAATACAAAAAAATCAAAAAAATTCAAAAATTCAAAAAAATAGAAAAAAGTGCCTTGGTGAAAACCTAGCAATAGGCACCTTGGTAGCAAAAATCCCAAAAAAATGAAAAAATGAAAAAAGATGCCAAGTGGTGAAAACCTGGAAACAGGCGCTACTTGAGGCCTTTGCACTCCTATTTGTTAGCATGCGTCCTCGACCCTTAGCCACTTCCCATCATGCCTTGACCCTATTTGGCTTAGTTTGGAATTGGTCTTTGTCTTTGTCTAGGGGGCATAACTGTTAGCATTGGTCTTTTAGGTGCATTTGTCTCTTGGGGCATTTCACAATAGGAGTTTTTCAACACCACCCCAAATAGTGTTTTTCAACACTACCCTTGCGTCGAGTGTTTCTTAACACTTATCAGATGTCTTGCCTATAGTCTAAGTATGATGCGATAGTGCTCATGTGCAGATGTGATACTCAGAGTCTGACTCTATGACCAACACACACACACTTAAACAATCAACTCGCTGACGATATGATGACCTTATTTTTCTTTGTGTGCTATCTATGAGGATTTCTTTGATGAGTGATCTCTCCTTGAGAAGTTTTCGATGATGCATAGCTAGAAGACTAAAGGAATGAGAACATGTTTTCTTTCTTTATCTGCTTGTGGGTATATTTTGTTGATCCTAACTGTCATCAGCATTTATGCTGGTCCTACTTGACACTATGGATTGACAAGGTATTATCCTTGACTGTTTTGTGAGTGCATGCTTTTAGCTATCCTGACTTTCATGTGTCTTGATACAAGCATAATCTCACCATATCAAACTTAGGTGATCCCACTGCATTAGTCATCTTGACCTCCATGTCTTTGATGCCTAGGTAGGATTTCCACGTTTCTATCTGATAAAGATCATATTCATATCTACATAGTTATGCTAGTGTGCATTGTATGATCTTGCGACGCTACCAATAATGCTTGATGATGATAATTAGATGTCTATAAGCGTTGTGGCCTTACAAGTCAACCACTTTCATAGTAGCTTGCATTTTTAGGTTCATGATAGTCTAGTCTTGCATTTCTTGCATCTGGAGAGAGCTCTCCTTTTCATCTTACGTGGACCTGTCAGTCGGTTGCGCTCACCTTTTCTTCTTCTCGATCATGTCTTTCACTCCTTGTCTTTTTCATCTCGAACCTGTTCCTATTCATCACAAGGGGTTAATCATATCATCATATCTATATCACAACTGTCATTTTCAAAAAACATGAGTCTATATCATACACATGAGAATTAAAGATACATCTATGAGAGAGAACATACATAAGCACATACATAAGCATTTTGAGCAAAATGACAAGACAATATACATAAGCTGATACATCCATCACAAGTGAGACAAATACACATGATACATAAAACATCCAGTAATCTCATACATCTATATCCAATGTCATGATATACAATACAATATGAGATCCCAAAATCTGGATCAAAAGTCTCAAGATATGTCCAAAACAACCTAAGACCTAACCCTAAGACTCGCTACCACCCTCGTGAGGAGCTTGTGGTGGTGGAGGAGGCATAGCTCTCCTATCGAGTACCACATCTGATACCCCTGCCCTCTGAGAGTATGATGGTGCTCTCTCACCCTCTGGGACAGCCTGCAGATAGAGTCTGTGATAGTAGGCTACTCTCGCTGACTCCCGTCGGAGCTCCAGTGCCTTGGCCTATGCCATCACCTCACGGCGTGCTATCTCTGCTCTGAGATCAGCTATCTGCTGATCTCGCTCTGCCCTCAGATCCAGTAGCTGCTGATCTCTCACATCTATGATAATCCACAACTGTTGTATCTTTGCCTCCTAAGCCTGTATCTGGGCTCTCAGATCCTCTCCCCCCGTAGGCTGCTCCTGCTATGCCTCTGCTTGCCGGCGAGCTGGTCTCACCTCCTCATCTGGTGTGGCCGATCTCTATCTCTGTGACCATTTTCGACCACCTGATCTCAACCCCTCCCTTCTCTCCATCCTCCTCCCTCTCCCCCTCCCACCATCTCCTCCATCCCCTCCCTCTCCCTCTCCCTCCCCTCGGTCCCCTCCGTCTCCTCCATCTCCCCCGTCACCCCCTCTGTCTCCTCCCAGTACTAGTACCTATGCATCTGGTACTGTAAATCGAGGGAATGGCACCCTCTGCCACTCTGCTTTGTAGGCTCCATTAGCCCCTGCATCTGCCATATCTAGGAAATACTCCCAGGGCTCGCTCCTGATACTTGTTGTCTCTGCGACAGCCTGCTGATAGTCCAACATGGGTAGCCACCCATGACCCTCCTCATCTCTAGCCTTGGCATATGTGGTAGTCTCTGTCGAGACTCGCTGCTGCCTCCCGAACTACCACCATACCTGAGTGATGCAGAATCTCTCAACTATCTTTGCATACCGACCTACCAGTGGCTGACTGCATAGCATATAACTCAGCTCATCAACTGCATCTCCCCAAACTTCAACCTCCCTGTAGGGCCTCCATGTGAATGAGGTTATCTCATCTAGAATCCATCTGTAGTATGTCACATCCCCAGAATGGGCATGTGATATGAACCCGAGATACCTGTAGATGTAGGAGTACCTCCTCTCCCTAGCTGAACCTTGGGGCGCACCACAGCGATGTGCTCACACGCCCATACTTGTGCCAGGATGGCACCGCATGCCCATGTCTAATTGTCTCTGTAGATGATCTCATGTAACTCATGGTACATCTCTACCAATATGGCAGGACCTCATGCCATCCGTCGCGGCCTACCGACCAAGTCCACCAATAACCGAGCCCATCCGAATGGGAATCCCTTCTGACTGCGGTCAGTCATCAGGATCTAAGAAATGATAGATGCCACTATGCATGGCACTGGATAGTCTCTACCGAAATCATCTATCAGCCTCTCCCAGCTGATATGCCTATCTAGAATAGTGACATCCTGGAACATCTCCTAAACCAGTCGGCGCCCCTCAGTGGCATCCTGATCATAGTACACCTATGCCAACAACTAAATCATGTCAGTTTTCATCATATGGAAACATTATATTTATGATTAGATCTTAAAACATGATTATACTCACTGGCTCGCCATGGCATGGCACACATAAGATCCTGTAGACGTCCTCTAGAGTGATCGACGCCTCTCCAGTAGGCAGGTGGAAGGTGTTGTGCTCACTATGCCATCTCTCGGCAAGAGCAGTCAACAACCCGTGGTCCACTCTAATGTATGGATACCTCAGCAGATATCTAAATCCCATCACTCTGATATCGGCATTGCCCGCATCATCTAGATTTCGGACACACCTCAATCCTGTCACCTTCGGCGCTCTGATGATGAGCACCAGAAAAACCTCCTGCAAGCCAAAAACCAAGCCAGTTGTTAGCGAATATCATGATGGATGTCCAAAAACTCAGTATAAAACATCGCTAAAATGTAACATTGTCTAGACCCATGTCATTTTTGCTCAAAAATGCATTAAATATCAGATTTTTTAAACTGGGTGATATTCTTTTTTGGAGAAGTATCGCGCGATACTTCTCCCTATAGCGGGGTGATAAACCTCATGCCGTGCGATACTTCACCCAGTATCATGTGATCTTTCACCCAGTATCGTGCGATACTGGTGCCTTAGGTCGCGTGATACTTTGGGGACCTGCAAAGTATCGTGCGACACTTCTCCCCAAAGCGCCTGATACTTCTAAAGTATCGCGCGATATTTCACCTAGCAAAAAAATTTGAAATTTGAAAATTTAAAAAAATGTGCTAAAACAGCTATTAAATGCAAAAAAATGACTCAAAAAGCTTGAGTTTTCGAAAACATACCAGGGCAGGATAGTGTGGTGGCCAGTTGTGCAACTGAGCGCGCTCGAATCGATGCCTATGGATGGGAACTCCTGCTTGCTGGGCCATTTTCTCTCTCTAAGCACTGAAAATTCTCAAATCACTAAAAGACAAATGATTTTTGAAAATAACATTTTGACCCCTTTTATAGCCTTTTGACTTTTCGACCTCATTTTCAAAACACCTCAGAATTGCGCAAAAATTGCACCCCTAGCTAATTTCGACATCCTGGATCTATTTTCAGACTCAAAATCAAAATCTAAGGTCATCTTGATAGTCAAAATCATGTTTCAGAATCGTCCCCCCTTCTACGCAGTTGACTGATCTTTTGAGGCCTAATCTTTCGATCTTTGTTGGGGCATCGTCATTTCTTCATTTCCATGTCTTCCAAACTTCTAGTCTTTCATTCATCTTCATTCCATTCCCTCCTTTCTCATGTTTGATTGCATCTTTTTCAGTCAGGCTGGGGCATGTTTCATTGCCTAATGGTTAACCTATTGACCCTTCCCTTTGATTGTGATTTCTTTCTGATTTGATCAAATCCTTATCAATTCACTGTTCTCCTCTCTACCTGATTTCGATTCCGAGGGGGCAGTACCTATGGGATTCTCATCCCCAATTGCTTGATTCTCTTGATTCAGACATCTTTTGTGAGCTTTTGCTCAAATTTGAGATTCTTATCTCTTACTTTGAATGTGATCCCGAATCGACCTCATGTTCAAAGACCTTTATTTATGCTTTGTCCGGATATGATCCCAAATCGACCTCATATTTGAGTTGTTTTGTGATCCCAGATCGATCTCACATTGCAACTTCATTCTTTGACTATATGTGTTCCCAAATCGATCACACATTAGTCAAAGAGGGGCAAATGTATGCACCCTAAAATGGTCGCCTAGACTTTGGGCCCTATTTATTTGATTTATCAATCTTGAATCATTTTTATCAATAATCAATATTTTCAACAATATCAATCTCTTGATCAAGTCTTAATTTCGATCATATATTGGATTTTTATCCTATGGGCTAATCATTTATCCTAAGTTTTTATTTGATTAAAAGGAATATTTCCTCCCCTTTTGATTAAATAAAAAGCCCTACTTTTCCTCTTATCCTAAGTTGCACAAATAAAGCATTATTCATGTTTTATAAAAAGGAGAAAAGCACTTTTTGTCTCATATGGACATAAAGTCAACTCTTATTTTCCTATTGGAGGATACTTGTGCACATGGATTGCTTCTCTTTCAAGCTCCACCGCTGATTGAGACTTTTGCCTCTTAATCTCAATGGTCCATTCCTTTGCATTTCTTATAAAAGGAGAGCTCTCTCCTTCATTTGCATATACTATGTTTTTATGCTAATGTTATGCTGCAGGTTTTAGGTGCATTTGGAGCTTTTGAAGATATTGAAGACTTGCTTCATTTCATTACATCATTTAGTTGCATATTTCCTTTGCTTAGTTTGCATGATCATGGCATATTAGCTTAGTTTCCTTTTATGCACTAGAATAAGCTCACATAGTCTAAATAGGAAGCATTGTAATCCATTGCTATTTCCTTTCATAGATTAGTTGCATTGTACTTTCCTTTCATAGCCTAGATTGCATTCTCATTTAGACTTGCATTGCATTGCATATTTGATTCTTGGAGATATTGGCATTGTTGCCCTTGTCTTCACTTGAATCTCTCATTGTGTGGTTGACTAGCAAGGTCACAAGCTTGTAGCTCCAGCTGAGAGCAAACACATCATAGTCCCTTGCAACTCCATGCATAGAGAGCTATGAGCCACTTTGTGAGGCCTCATTCTTGAGCAACCTTGCATGCAATGGTTCATAGAAGTGCACCATTTTAGTGTGTATAACTATAAGCCTGTCAACCATGTTTCTATTGTCTAATTATATGGGTTGTATTCAGCAATCAAGGGAGTCAAAAATTGACTTGGCAAAAGCTCAAGTTATCAAAATGATGTTGGATATTTCAATCAATTTTTTTTTTTGCTGAAAGTAGTATTACTCATTTCCAAGATCCAATAAATGTGCACTGCTACAAATAGTTCACCATGACATCAATATGCTATGTAAATATGCACAACACTAAACATCTAAAGTAGAGAGGGTAAATATGACCTTTGTATACAAAATCATGTCTATTCCACTCGATGTGAAGCATCTTTTGCTCGCTGTTATAAACTGTAAATTTGTACACAACTGTCTACTCCACTCCATGTAAAGTGTCTTTTGTTCATTATTATAAAATGTATATGTGTACAGAATCATTGTGATGCTATGTATAAATGCAACTTAAAGCAAGTATCAGAAAAAAAGCACAAAAAATAATTTCTCCTTAGTACTATTCCTTATGCACACTTTTGCTATTGCTTTGTATGTTCCACAAATTGATGGAACATATATGTGGCAGTAATTTTGTTCTATTTTATTCCACTGCCTATGACGTTTGCATGTAGAAACCAATTAATAATTCTATTTTATTCTATTATACCAACTTTGACATTTGCATTTGGTAACCTACATTTAACAAGAAAATATTTTATGTATCTATTCTGTTCTTGTTTTAAATTTTAGTTGTAAATTATTTTGATTAGCTTTTCTCTTTCCTTTTGTCTGTAAGCTTGGCAGTGTTCATTTCTTCGAACTTTCTTCTCTGAATTTTACCGATCTTAAATACATTGTATAGAGCATAACTTGCTATTGGTGTAACCATTGCATCTTATTGGTGCAAGTGTGAGTACAATATTTTTACAAATGGTAGGCCAACTTAGAGACATTTCACCTACTTGCTATTGACGTAACCATTGCATCTTATTGGTGCAAGTGTGAGTACAATATTTTTAAAAATGGTAGGCCAACTTAGAGACATTTCACCTAATTATATGATCCCATTCAAGGCATATTTTGTCTTCCAAGAGGATTTAGAGGCTGAAAATAATGTGCACAAATCTTTTGATTATGATCCCATCAAATCAATTTTGACTATAGAACAAATCAACTCCTATCGACATAGGAAGATTGTAAACAACCTCACACAATTTAGCCTTCCCAAGTAGTTCACAAAATCATGAGTTGGCTTTATTGCTATTAATGGTAGGGAAGGCAAAAATGGTTTATTAATAAATTTATAAGTGATCTTATTACTATTGATTCGTAGAAATTTGTGGTAAGCTTTATTTTTTCTATTAAAAATTTAAATTGGGTTCTTTTCAACCTCTTTTATTAGTAATTATAAGTAGACTTAGTGCATATTTGTCTTGATAAAATTTATGTTAATTTCATAACCTATATTAAAGGGCAATAAAATTATTGCCTCTTTTAGCTCCCCAAGAACTCCACTTTTATGTTAATTTCATAACCTATATTAAAGGGGAATACAATTATTGCCTCTTTTAGCTGCCCAAGGACTCCACTAATGACCATACCATATGATAGAAACAAATTTTAAAATTCAGGATTACTAAACAAAAATTTCTTTAAAATATCTATTTGAAATTATCATTTATGACTTGACCCTTCTTTCATGACTTTAAAATTGTGTTCAATTTTTGCATAAGTGTTTCATATCATATTCCATGAACCACCATCGAAGTGAGATTCATCTTTTATGAACTATAATTGAAGTGACACTCCATTGATGAAAAAGGGCACCATCTGCATTGGACTTGACATTGGCGGCATAATGGTGACCTTTTTGGTTCGTATATAAAGTATATATGGACTATTAGGAAAAAAATGTATTAGAAAAGAGAATTAGATTATTTTATTTGCGCACCTCTTATATTATGTAATAGTCCATAATGCTAAAATGTGAAGCTTCTGGAATTGACAAAAAAAATGTACACAATCAATAACAAAAGCTTGAAGACATTTCAATATCTATGCATTTTTAATAAATTAAAAAAAAAATCAGGCATGGCAAGTAAGAGGGCAATAGATGTTTCATTGTTTTAGATGATGTGAGGAGTAATAACCAATGTAGAATAATGATAACCACTAGAAATAGAGATGTTGTTGAAAGCATGAATGCCCATCCATATATATGAGATGCAACACCTCTCAAAGGATAAGCGTTGGAATCTCTTTTGCTTCTTTTCCTTTGTGGATCGAGGGGGAAATAGGCCACCTCAGAAGCTGGAGATTTTGGCTTGTGGAATTATAGAAGAATGTGAGAGATTGCCACTAGCCCTAAAGGCAGTTATGACATCCATGACCAAGTCTCCCCTTATGCTAGATTGGGAGTCATAGTTGGGGCAGTTAAAAAAGATAAGGAAAATAGACAACTCCATCATGAATATTTTGATGTTGAGTATGACTACCCCCAATCTCAAATCTTGCTTTACTTATTTATCTTTCTTTCAATAGGACACATGTTTTATTTTACTCAAAGATATTTGCAACTATAAGTATCTTATAGATTTTGTGATCATGAAAATATCCTAGATATGGACCTACTCTAGCTCCACAAATTTACTTTAGATTAAGGGTTATTATTTTTAAAGAAAAAGAATAATTAGTAGTTAAGTAATAAGAAAAATGAAGTCATTAGACTTGTTCCAACTATTGAGAAGGTCTTGATTATTTTTATCCTACCAAGAATGGTAGTAAGCATGTTCGTCATCAAGAGGCTTACTACCATTCTTGGCAGGATAAAAATAACTAGGTTACTAAAGTTATAAGCAATAAGAGATATGAAGTCATTAGTAAGAGGCAAAGATGGATCATGGTCTTAAGATTTTCTCAAATTATTAGGAAGGTATTAAAATTGTTTGGAATTGGCTCCCAACCTATAAGAATGCCTTCTTTGTTAGTATGTTCACTCTCCAGGGGGTTCAATATCATTTTTGGTACTAGTAAAAGCTAGAGCAATGCAAACAAATTTATTGTCTAGCCAACTAGGAACTCCTTTACCATGAGGCTAAAAAGACACAAAAGAAGAAAAGAATGCAAGGAACATACATGAGCATTGTTTCCTTAGGCTTTGTGTCCTCTTGAGGGTGAAAATCCTAGCCCTGCAAAATATAGATCCTTTTATTAAGAGCTTAAAACAAATACATAGTTCTCTAAGTTCTGATTATTGATTACAAACAATCAATCAATCAGACTTATATGAAGTTCAAACACTCTAGCTGTCCAGATACAGAATATAAGAGATCTTCAAGTATCTCACATATACAAATGAAAATGAGAATGACTCATACATAGAAATATAATGCTCACAGATCATATATGAACTGATGTTGTAGCATTTCTCACACTAATTACATGTAAACCTTTTATCAGACATGGAAAATATCAGAGCTCCAACATGCTAAGGTCTCCGCCAAACTAAGAGGATGAACAACAATGCACGATACATTCTCAATGCATCCTCTGTTGTGGTTCTGCCTGAAGCGAGAATACAAAGAACATTTCCTATCTGCACACATGGTTCATACAACCGAAACTCAATCAGCATCGAATAGACTTTTTCAAGGAATACAAATAGACACCCATTACAAAACAAGGAACCCTCAGCAGTTAAGATGCCAAACATAAGATCACTCATCATAAATACTATCCACTCAGAACTTAAACATGAGTCATCACATAATAAGTATAAACAATAATGAAGGAAATCGCTGTCAAATAATGATGATCACCGTTAGAGATTTTAGCCCGATGACTTATGCACATCGTAATAATACAGCTAGGCAATGACGGTTGAGAAAGGATGTCAATTCACCTATAGCAAAATACATAGCCTTTGAAACAAAGACCAAAAGATAGTATCCACAGTCACAATAGACTCTCTGCTGGAAGACTTGTAACAACACCCAATGACACATGACCATGAGGTATCACATAGGATAAAGCTGAGAATGGTAGAGAGCTAGCATCACAAATAATCAAACCTAAGAGTGAAAATACAGACCAGCGTGACATACACAAGCTAAGACAGCTTCAGAACACCTTTTAGAGTCATCGTAGGTATAAATAATTTCTCCTTTGCTAAGAAGCAATGTTAAAATTTTATAGCTGCAAATTAATGCAGAAAATCAGTAAAAGCACACCAGGATTAAAATCCAATCTGATCCAAATACTAGTCATTCTGACATTAAAACTTAAATTGTAGCACTAGAAATTCAATTTACAAATTATGGATTCTAATCCCATATTCTGTGTTCATCACTTCAAAAAAAATACCTACACATAAATCACAACTGAGGCACTCTATTAAATTATCGATGACTCTGCTCATTTGCAGTTTAACCCTAGAACAGTTATAAACATTTATAAACAGTTATCGACTAATTATGTTTATAAACATTTATGTTTTGTCTAATTAATCATCTAATATGTTTCCGGTGTTAGAATTAACTTTGACTGATTGGGACAGATTTTGTATTGGAAGCCCAATCTGAAATAATTCTAGATAATTTCTACATTTTGTTTTTTCATTTGTGTTTGAAGTTCAGTTTTGGGTTGCTGATTTAATTGGTTCTTTTGTTATTCATAAATTTGTAGCTGGAATTTTAGATGGGATTATTTTTTTATTAGAACATTGGAAGGTGAATTTGTTTTTTGGGGCCACTACAGTATTCTAATGGTGTTTTGAGAGGAATGATCTCATTACCTCTCGTTCACCCACGTTCGCCCAATTCAAACCCTGTTACCTCTGATTCGTCGCTCGCGCTAAAATGAAGTGGTCATGAAACGAAGTTTCATTTTCTTTTTTTTAACTTTTATGCACGTGTTGGTCTCAATTTTGACCAACACATCGTTGGTCAAAATTGAGACCAAAACAGGCATAAAAGTAAAAAAAAAGAAAAGTTTTCCTTTATAATGCGACCAAGCTAAACATTTTTATGATATGGTCGAATTGTTAGGTCAAAATTTAAGGTGAAATGTACTATTGGATGGACTCTACTAGGAGTCTTATGAAATACATTCAGTACATATGAGTCCCTATTGGGAGACTTTCAATCCCTGTTAAAAGATTCTAACTCTGCTAGGAGTTATGGAAGAAAGGACCCACTGCCCAAACAGCTTCAATGGCAAGATCACTGAACACGCTATCCAAATGATCTCTAGATTATTCAAAAAAATAATATCAAAAGATTACTGATCTCAACAACATGTTACCTCTCCTCTAATTGTGCCAAACCACACCAACTGCTACATCAGATCTCAATACCAGATCTTTGTACTTCGCATATCCTCTTTCAACAAGTATTGCATAAATCTGTAATCTACTTTCACAATCTTCTCAATTCAATTACACATTCTTATACATTCACACATTACAACAAGGAATATATTCCTTCCTTTATAGCACACTCAAGTAATTACAAATGAGTCGGCATACAAATTACAAAATAAAAGTTTCCACATGTTACATAAAAATTACACAAAACTGTTAGCTTCCAATTAAGATAACTCTTCACTTGTGCGACCTCAAACCTTGCGCTCTTGTCCACGTCACTATCAAAATGTCTTCTACTTCTCTCTAACTGTGCATGATCAGATTCAATCCTGATTAGGAGATATCATCTGATTTTCACAATCCACTACTCAAGAACACTACCTGAATACTGCTTCTACTGATTTCTTCATAACTGCCATGAATAAATGAATTATCATCTACGCTCTTAACCATGATCATATAACACATCATAGAGTAAGTCCACAACATTGCATAGCTTCATCTTCAATATCCCACATGTGCTAACTCAAACACTGTCTACTTCTCTGCTAATCTTCAGTAGATCACTGTGTTGACATCAATGATAATCATAGTCATGAATGCAATAACAACTGCTACAAAATGGTTGTGAATACTCCCCCATAGGTTATATTCAACATTCATTCCAAACACCTATTTGATTGGATGGTGCTCTATTTGTTATATTGTTGCTATCAAAATAGAGTGGCAGTGGTGATTCAATGCATCTACAATATCAACAACATGGTAGCATTGGTCCAATAACAGAAAATACATTACAAATGTCAAGCTCATGGTCTCAATGAAATAAACGGTGTATAAAACAATATATGGTGCACAACAACAGCAAGCATGCAATGACAACAATAACATTTCATGATGCCTGAGCTCAAATTCAAAACAATAAGTGTATTCATGTATGATCTAATAGTAGCATCCTCATTGATCATTACCTTTCACTCCTCCATCATTATAGAAGAGATAACTACCTGCAACTACCTTATCATACATTTTTTATGAGCTCACTGTTTGAGCACCTCATGTCCCTATTTGATTTTCCGATGCTCAAATAGTGAGCTCATAAATAATACATGATGCCTTGGCTTGAAGCCCGCAAGCCATCAAGATATTTCCTCATGAAATGATCATAAACGGGGAGTACCACATAGTGAATATCAACAACAAAACAAATAAAGAGAGATCAAACACTTCACACAATATATGTTGTTTTATAAGATTTTATTAAGACTAAATATATTGTTTTATGAGCTCACTGTTTGAGCACCTCATGTCCCTATTTGATTGGTCGATGCTCTGTTTGTTATATTGATGCTATTAGATCAGATAGGGACATAGAATTTGATATCAACCTATCATATATCCATTCCATTCCTACAAAGCCTTTGGTGAAATCTGTCAGAAAATGAGAAGTTATGAGAAGGTGACATGAAGCTAATGAAAGGAGGCATCTCCATATTGTTTTGCAGATATACACATTAAGGATCATGTCAGATAATACAAGGGAATTTGATCAAAATAGGGAGACAATCGCTAGATTGTTGTCTAACTTTCAAAGAGAAGGCAATGACAAATGTTATTGTCCATGCAAGAGTTGTAATGGTTTAAAGACAAGAAGAATCAAAATTAAAACAACAAAGAGACATTGTAGGGAGAATGGTCACATTGAAAGGGGGTTTGATTATAATCTAGTGGTAAGTTCTTTGTTATATTGTTTTCACAATTAATATATATATATATGAACCATGGAAGGAGGTTTGATTATCACATTGAAGGGGGGTTTTATTATCATCATTTTTATATAGGTCGATCTCCCCAATGTGAATATAGAGGAACATGGAGGTGTGAGTATTGAAGTTAAAGATCATGATCCCATGAAAGATGACGATCATGCATCGAAAAACATATTTGAAGATGATGGTATGAATGCATTGATCGTTAACACATTTGGTACTGGTGCTGCTGCTGCTGTTGATGATGATGATTATGATGAGGATGACATTGACAATGTCCATGATATACCTCTACTTGAGAAGGCAGACACGACCCTTTATGAAGGCTTCCAATCTACTCTTCTCTTTGTTGTATTGTTATTGGTGAATTTGAAGGTTATGAATGGTTTATCCAACATAGCAATGTCACGTATGCTAAGGTTTGTCATATATGTCATTATAGTCTATAAAAGGTGAAACATGTACCATTAAGATTGTTTATAGTAACAACTTATATTATTTTTTGCAGATTGATAGGTGACTTTCTGTTACCACCATCAAGTGTTCTCCCTCGCTCGTACTGAGAATTATGTGCCACTATGAAACATATTGAAATGGAGTATCAAACAATATATGCTTATCCCGAAGATCATATTATTTATTATAAAGAACATGAAAATGCAACAGAATGCCCTAAATTTCATATGAGCAGATATCGAGATGATCAAATGATAAAAAAAGTGCCTTGCAAGGTTCTTCATCACATCCCCATTATTCCACATCTGAAACGATTATCCAGGTGCAATAGCTTGGCACAATTCATGTATTACCATGCACGTGGCAGGAGTCGAGATGACATTATTCGAATGCCTGCAGATGGTTCATCATTTATGGACATAGAGGAAAAGTGGCCACATTTTAAAGAAGAACCTTGAAATCTCAGGCTTTCTCTGGCATCAGACGGTGTCAATCCGCATGGAGAGATGAGATCTGTTTACTCGGTGTGGCCTATTTTTGTTATAAACAATAACTTTCCTCCATGGATGTCAATAAAGAGGGAGCTTATTATTTTGGCAATGATAGTTCTAGGTATCTTATTATTTTATAGTTATCTACATGTAATTATAAGTCTTGGAGTGAAATGACCACAATAATTATCTGATGTTGTTGTTAATTCAACTAGGTAATTACCAAGTGAAAGATATGAATGTATATATTGCACCTCTTATCGATGAGTTTTTGGTGTTATGGAATGGTTTCACTATGTATGACATCTCTAGACGAATTGGACAAAGATAATTTCAATTCCATGCAATGCTTGTGTGGACAATTCATGATGCTCCAGGGTTGACACATTTTTGTGGTGTTATGGTAAATTCTAGTTGTACGTGATAATTCAAATTCTAAAAATATACATATTTAATCCAATTGTATCATTATCTTGTAGGTCTTCAAACAAAGGGAAAATTTGCATGTCTAATGTGTGGTCCAAAGATGAAATCTTGTCATTCCAAAAGTTTAAGAAAGCAGGTGTTTGATGAGTATAGGCAGTTCCTCCCCAAAAATTATAAGTATCGAAGTGCAGAAAGACATCTTTTCAATAGGAAAGAAGAGACTACATCAAAGCCCTGAAGAATGACACCTCACCTATGGCAATTGGAATATAATAGAATTTGAGGTAATATCGTTCCACCTAATGGTTGATGTTTGAAAATTATGTATTTTGATTTTATTTTGTTGGCTAATTATGTAGTTGATGATCTTGAAGGTCGTGAAGGCATCACTGACCAACTTCCAAAGGGACTAAAATATTATCCCAGAGAATTTAGTAGGCTTCCCTACTATGAGTAACAATAAATTGTGCATTTGTTTGATACTATGCATATTGGAAAGAATGTAATAGAGACACTGTGGAAAATATTGGACGGAAGGCGTGACAAAGAAAAACTTGGCAAAATTTGTAGTGACATTCATGATTCCAATCATGCAATGAAAAATATCATTGAATCAAATAGCAATAGAGACCGGCTTAATGCAAGTGTTCTTCCTTGGTTATTAATAGAGCAACAAAGTAATGTCATAAAAGAAGTGATCTGAAAAAATTGATTTCCTACAGGATTTGCTGCGGATATAAGCAATCTCATATCAAAGAAAAATGATTTTGGGTCAGGGATGAAAACGCATGATTGACATACCTTCATCAAGGTAAGTCATAGTCTTTTGTATTTATAATATATTTGTGTAATTATATTAAATTTTCATTGTATGAAATGATTAGTTGACAATTGTTGCAATATTTGCTACCCCTATCTCTCCTAGAGAACTTCAACAATAATACCAAACAAGTGATATATGATTTTGCAAAATACATGAGGTAAGCAGTGATATTTGTTTAATATATCAAACAATAATATTAAACAAGTAATATATTTTAAAGTCTCGTATTTATATATTTATGTCTTGAATCCCTTGTAGGTGGTTGTCATCTAAAGAAATCCATAAAGAAGATATAAAATATTGGAAGAAAATAATTTGTCGATTAATGTGTACAATGCAAAAGTGTTTACCTCCAGCTTTTTTCAATGCACAAGAACACTACCTCATACACCAAGTTGTGGAGATTGAATTGTGTGGACATGTATATGGTAGGTCAATGTGGATGGTTGAGAGACACTTAAAATTTTTGAAGGGTTTGGTATGAAAAAGAGCACATCCCGAGAGTTCTATGGTTGAGGGATATATGGTATACCAGATGATGGTGTACATTACTCAATATCTTCCTAATCTTACAGCAAATACCCATATAGATTGCATTTGGGATCTCGACTCAATTAAAAAATTTGAAGCGGAGTACTTGGTGGGCAACGGTAGATTTAGGAAACTGAAAGGTAATAAATTATAAGATGTTATTGTAGTAAATTAATTCTTAATCTTCAAAATAAATCTATTGTAAGTCATCTATTTATTTTTGTACAGCTACTAAAGAGTGAGATGCAATACATTTTTTTATTGCAAACAATCAAGATTGGATGACGGTATGGATTGAACGATGTCAACATGATGGTCATAGATTAACATGAGAATCTATGTCTTCATTGGTTATACAAGCTCATCAACCGTATGTTTTTCAACTCGTGATGCAATAATTTATACATGTTTGACATTATTGTAGGTGAAACACCACAAGGCTATGTTTTGCAATGGTTATAAATTTCGCATCAAAAAGTTCAATGACATGAAGAGAAAATATGATTCTGGGATAAGTGTAGTGTTCTAGGTGACTAATATTTCATCTAAAAATGACTTACATCCTCGAGAGTCGCAAAATCAATACTATGGTATTTTATTTGATATACTTGACTGTGACTTTAATTTCTTCAAATTAGTTCTCTTCGTTGTGAAATGGTACAAATTATGACTCAATAAAAATGATCATGATAGAACTGTTATTGAACATGACAATGGATTTCCAATGATTAATACAAGGTTGTTTGAACCAGGTTGAGAAGAGCACTATGTTCTTCCAAGCTAATGTGAGTAGGTATTTTACTCAGCAGTTCCACATAAATAGGGTTGGTCATTTGTTGTTAGGCATGATCCAAGAGGAAGGCCGATAAAGTATAATGTGATGGAAGAAGATACCGAGGAAGATGAAGAAGTGGAAGATATGTAGATGATGATCACGATCGACAGCTAGTCAAAGAATAATATGAAGAAGAAGATGACGATGCTGCTGCTACTGATGACGATGATGTTTCTACTGATGACGATGATGCTGCTACTGATGATGATGATGATGATGATGATGATGATGATGATGATGATGATGATGATGATGATGATGATGATGATGATGATGATGTTGATGGTGATGACGATGATGATGATAGTGGTGGTGGTGATGATGTCGTCGACGATGATGATATTGATGATGAGATGGATGAAGAATATCAATGACATGAATGAAATGTACAATTATGCCAGATGTTTGGCATGTTCTAATGATTGTTTTATATGTACTACTCTTATTCACCTTTTTTTATATGTCATGCTTATATATCTTTGATCTTTTGTTAAGAAAAATTTCATTCTAAAAGAGTGTATTTAATCTCTAGCTATATGCTTAAACAACCTCACTAGTTAAGACTGTTCTCATTTGTAGTGGGCATGACAAGAATCAATCACTTGAAAGACACCAGTATATAGATAGGCACAAATTAGTGACATGATTAAGAAAATTACCTTTCTTTACAATTTTTTGGGGTATTTTTTTATATCAATACATTTAACCTAAATACTATCTTATGAGAGTTGCTTCTGCTAATTTTCTATTTCCTTGCACATCAATGATGTTAAATCATAGGGGATTCTCTTTGTTCCCTACAATGGAGTGAGCTAATTCTGAATTGCTCAGTAATTTCTTTTTATTACATGGTTGTCTTTGGTTTGTCATTTTATTTTGAGTGTCTAGTGATTTAAACCAAAGACTTCGACTTAGCCAAAAAATGTCCAAGTCTACATTAGTATGTTTCTTTTTTTTGTAATTATAATTAGTATGAATGAACAAAATAATGACAATGCAATATTTGTGATAATGCAATATTTGTCGAAATAGCATTGATGACTTCAATCAATGTGCCTATGTGTCAATGTGGTGTTGGCCCATGCATGTTGAAGACATCATGCACAACAAGTAATCCTGGGCATCAATTTTGGGTTTTCCCAAATAGGAAAAAGGTTTGGATACGTAATTATATTTTATGTTTAAAAATAATGTGACAACTAATCATTTTATGAAGAACTGATGTACATTTGGCATTGCAGGGAAATAGTGGATGTCAATACTTTCGATGGGTTGATGAAACCACATTTACATCTACCCCATCTACATCTATACTTGATGTAGGAAATGAGTGCAACTTGTGCAAGGCTCCAGAGGCAGCTAGTGCTACCAAGATTTCTTCAATGGAAAAAGCAGAAATCATATTTATGCGATGCCTTCTTTGTGTAGTTTGTGCACTACTTTGTTGGGACCATATGCATAAATGTGGTTAACAAAGGCCTATTGTAGATATTGAATTTTTTTTAGAATTTCTAGTAGATACACATAAAGAACATGCACATAAACACGACAAATGAGAAACATAAATGTAGATATCACAATAGCTGAGAAACATAAATGTAGGCATCATGGTCACAATTTTTGGAGACACAACATAATTGAATGGTATACCTAGACGATGCAACAAAACTATCACTCCTCTGGTTCCAAGTTTACACTGCGGGATCCAAAATCCATAGATAAGGAATAAATTTAGAGAGTGAAGGAGGGCCATAATGACCAAAATAATACAGGGTCCCTATATTATTTTTGTTATTATGGCCCTCCTCCTTTTCTCTTTAAATTTATTCTTTATCTATGGGTTTTATTTACTGCAGTGTAGACTTGGAATTGGAGGAGTAGTTGTGTTGCATCATCTGGGTATACCACTCAATTATGTTGTGTTTCCAAAAAATTGTGACCATGATGCCTACATTTATGTTTCTCAATTGTTGTGTCCCAGGACCCCTTATGACCCTTTACAACTCTTTACAATCCTTAAGAATACATCTTAGAGGTCTTAAAATGTCGTAAAGGGTCATAAGAGGCTCCTAGGAGGGGTCAGATGAGTTTCCACCTTCACGTGGTTGGCCCTGTTAAGTAGAGAATGTTAAACTATTCTCAAAACAAAGAGAAGCTCAATAATTTAAGATCTCAATCCACGTACGAAAAATATATATTGATCCATCTCACTGGCTACCAAATCAACAGATCTTTGCCAAGAACCTAGTCACAAAGAAACACCACAGACCGCACCACAAACCCATTGTGAAGAGGCATCCAATGTCTCATAAGTCGCATCAAATGACCCACTTTCTGTAATCTAAGTCTCTCAGCTTGGTTCACCAAGAAGAAGACTTCTCCCAAGTCATCACGGACACCATAGTGATCTACGAATCTCTAATGTTCAAGTTCTACACGTCCCTCTCTTGACATGACATCTAACTCATTCAAAATTGTGGAAAAAATGGTAGATGATCCCAGCAATCCATCACAACCCGATATCAACAACAACGTAAAGAATAGCTCGATTCTGTCTTCAAGCCAATCAATGCACAGTCTACTCAAACTCCAAGTCAAGTCACTGGTACACTCCATAGGAACAAAGCACATCCAATTTAGACCAAAGAATTCAAGAAGTCACTCGAATTAGATCTGAATGCACTTAGGTCCGCATATATCCCATGAACACATCAGGAAGAATGCATCTCTGATCACCGCACTAGCTTCTTGTGCTGGAGCAGTCGCTGTCACAAATCTTGATTCAGTAGGATCCATTTCAAATCTAAGTCTCTAGACTCGACTCAATAATCCACAAACTACTACTAAATCTACTACAAAGTCATCTTTGAATGATCCATAACCAAATCATGAGTAAGAACCAAATCTGCAAGAACACTGTTCTGAATTGATACCAACTTGATCGACAAATATATATATATATATATATATATATATATATATATATATATATATATATATATATATATTTGATTTTCATCACAACTACGACGGTCATACAACAACGATGGTTATCTTTCAAAAACATCTGACATCTAGTCATCGCATGTATAGCATCGCTGTCGGTAAAAAACTATAAACGATGGATATCCGTCATAAATTTCTGATGGGTATCCGTCGCATGTACAACATCATTGTCATTACAAACTAAAAATGATAGATATCTGTCATAAACTTCCGATGGATATTTGTCGCATTAACAGCATCTCCGTTGGCAAACAAACTACAAATGATGGTGACCCATCGGAAGATTTTGATGGGTCGTCGTCATTTGTATTTTTTGTGACAGATAGGCATCCCAATTACAACAACCACAAATAGGTTCAACGATAGGTTGTCCATGTTGACACCCCCTTTTTGCAATGACCATGGTTGTTGTAATTACGATGCCAATCAAAACTGTCATTTTTTTTTACTGCAAAACTGCGACGGCAAGTGGTGTCACTTGATTGACAGTATATGATCAGAATCCTGACGGTTGGCTATCAAAAAAAGGTCTCAAATGTACTAGTGCTTCGAGTCCAAACTCATCATAAAAAAACCTTCACCCCTCTTGGTGAACCATTAGATGTGATCTTTCATCGAATGGCTAAAGCCAATCTGATTACCTATCCTCCCACTCAGCAATTCGATGATGCCACTCCCAAGCCCACATGGTACAAAGAACATGAGTATTGTGACTATCATCATGTTAAAGTACACACTACCCTTAAGTGTATGAAACTAAAGCACTATATCCAAGATCTCATTGACAAAAAGGAGATCCAAGTGGACACACCAACCCAGCCTTCGCCCAATGCCAATCTACAGATCTATTAGAATGTGTTCCCTCAACACAATGCTAGGAAGACCCAAGTCAATACCAATCCTCCACCCCAGAACCAAGGAAAAGGAAAGCAAGGAGACCATGTTGACCACAAAGACTATACTACTGCCCACATCAACTATGAAATTTTTTTCAGATGCATAACCCAAGTCGAGCCCATAGTCAATGCCATCCATGTCAAGGGAGTAGATAGTCAATGTGTTGTTACCACATGCAGAGGCTGGATATCTATTATCGGTGCTAATCCCAAGCTAATCCACAATGCACAATATAAACTTCTAGAACATCTTTGGAATACAATTGCCCAAATCTCCATCCTCGACCTTCTCCGCACTTCACCCACCCATCAAGAAATCCTCAACTGAGCCCTCCAAGAAGGACATGTCCCCACATATATTAATACCATCTAGTTTGAGAACCTTGTGGGACACCTCTCTGGATCCTGTGCTCTCTCCTTTAAGCCATCTAACATCCCATCCATTGAGCCTAACCATAATCTCCCTCTCCATATCATTGTCATGGTCAGAGACTTTTCCATCAAAAGGGTAATGATAGATAATGGCTCAACCCTAAATTTATGTACCCTGAAATTCATCCAGCAAGTCGGATTCATAGAGGCTAACATATCACATGATGTCATTACTATTAAGGCCTATAAAAGCTTGGAGCGTACCTCAGAAGGTACTATTTTTTTTCCCATCACGTTGGGCCCAACAATTCAAAACACTATCTGCCACATTTTTTATCTTGACCTACCATATAACATCCTCCTCGGGTGACCATGGATACATTCCATCAAAGTCGTACCATCTACTTATCATCAGTGCCTCAAATATTTGTATCAAGGCACTTAGATCACCATCCATGCATATCCCCAACCCTTTGCATATTGTTGTGCGTTGGAGGCTTCATTCCCCCACTACACCCATTGTCCTGGAATCAAAATCATCACTTCTATTGTCAGCTCATTTTGATCCCATAGTGATCTAAATAATATCCTAGCATCCACTCTCTCCTCTGTCAAGATCAAAAACTAGGGCTATGGTGTGTATAGCTTAAATGATGCATTCGTAGTAGGGGCCCTACCTCTTGATCCACATACACAAGGGCGCCCAAGTTACCAAACCAAGCCTACTCCAGCCGAGAATGAAATCAAATAGTTGGGACCATTGACATTTGTCTCCCATCGAAACATAAACAGTTTAGAGATGGACCCTGACATCAACAGGTGGTTGTACAAAGATCCCCCACCTCCTTACACTGAGCTCCTTAGTCACTTCAAAGAGAAGTATCCCTCGTCACACAAGTATGCCACAGAATAGTGGAAATATCAAGGCGGTGGCCTAGGACCACAAGAAGGCAGAAAAAAAGATCTAATAGAGGCCTCAAAGAATCCTAAACATCAAGGCCTTGGCTATAGTACCCCTCACCTGCATGTACAAGGACCCAATACCGCAACTAGGGGCACTAATTCGCCCAACGTTCCCCTCTTGACTATCCATGATGACCTTGTAGAAATTGAAGACATCCCTAAAGAGGAAGAAAATAAATCCTATGATGACATCTTCGATGATGATACCCTCCTGGGCACTTTTGTCCTCCATCAACTCACCATTAACATCATTGAACTTCCCCTCATCCATCCTGAACTCATAGACTGGGATCAACCAAGCGTAATGCATATCGATGAGTTCCAAAGTACAGACACACTCCTAAGATTCATGGGCACATCATCCCAACAATTAGATCAAGAACAAGATTCAACTCATGTCTACAAGCTCAACCCTAAAGGATATTTCAGAGAAGAGGCAAGCTTTAGCTGCAAAATTGAAAAAGAAAAAGAAAAGAACAAGTCCTTATGTGAAAACCCCTTTGGGGCACATTCTGATTCTAAAAAAGTAAAAATAAAGGGTGCATCTTTAGGTGAAAACCTTTCTAAGGTGCTAGAAGATGAAGACTTGCCTCTTCCTCCCATCCAGGATTACAGACCTGAGTAGTCATCAATCCTCATTGAGGAAACCAAACCAATCAACTTGGGTACTGAAGAATATCCAAGGATCACTTATATTGCAACAACTCTGACTGAAGCAGAAGAAATGGCTTTTACAACACTCCTCCAATAAGCCACCATCAATTTTGCATGTTCATATGCACACATGCCTGGGCTTGATCCAAATCTACTTGTTCACAATCTTGCAGTGGACCCTAATGCCAAGCCAATAAAGCAGAAGCTACACAAAATGCATCCTAAGGTAGCCCTATTAGTAAAAGAAAAATTGGAGAAGCTACTACAAGCCAAAATCATGAGAGCTATAGACTACTCAGAGTGGATCTCCAACATGGTACATGTCACTAAGCCTTCTGGAGAGATCAAAATCTGCACTGACTTTAGTGATCTGAATAAAGCATGTCCCGAGGATGATTTTCCCTTACCCAACATAGACATGATAGTAGATCTCACAACGGGCCATGAGATGTTGCCACTCATGGGTGGATTCTCAGGGTATAACCAGATCAGAATAGCAGAGGAAGACCTGAACAAAACAATGTTCATGACACCATGGGGTACATTCTACTATAATATGATGCTATTTGGGCTAAAGAATGGAGGATCCAACTATCAGCAATCCATGATGGCTATCTTCCATGATATGATACACAAAATATTGGAAGACTATGTGGACGATATTCTTGAAAAATCCAAGACACAATGTGAACACCTTGACATCCTTGAAAGTGTGTTTGATCATCTACATCATTATGGCCTAAAGCTAAATCCAAAGAAGTGTATCTTTGGCATAACATCTGAAAAGCTGTTAGGCTTCATCGTATCATGTCGTGACATAGAGATCAACCCTAAAAAGGTCAAAGCTATAACAAAAATACCTCCTCCCAGGACACTCAAACAGCTCAGAAGCCTATAAGGAAAACTGTAATCAGTGTTTCACTTCATATCACAACTGGCAGACAAGTGCCAACCTTTCACACATCTACTCCAAGGGGATACAACCTTCAAATGGGATCCTATCTATCAAAGAAGCTTTGAGAAGATAAAAGAGTATCCGGATAACTCTCCCATCCTCGTACCACTAGTTCTAGGATGCTCTCGAATCCTATACATCTCTACGACTACTACATCATTGGGGGCACTATTAGCACAACTTGACGACAACAACAAAGAGAGAACCATCTAGTATATCAGTCAAACTCTTGTCGGCTATGAGCTCAACTACTCACCAATGGAGAAAGCATGCCTTGCAATGGTCTTTGCCACTCAAAAGCTTAGACATTATATTCTTAGCCAAACCATGAAGCTCATCTCAAAAGTGGACCCACTCAAGTACCTACTATCAAGGACAACACTAACAAGCTGAATGGAAAAATGGGTCATGTTGCTAAGTGAGTTCAATGTCCAGTATATAGATCAAAAATAAATCAAAGGGAAAGTAATTTTTGATTAGCTAGCATAAGCACCACTAGTGGATGCATATCCACTAATCATGGAATTTCCTAATGAGAATCTCTGTATGATCGAAGAACAACCCATATGGAAGATATACTTTGATGGCTCTTACACATCATATGGATCAGGGGCAGCAATCCTATCTGTCACTCCTCAAGATGACTACATCCCCAAATCATTCAAATTAGGATTCTCATGCACCAACAACATTGTAGAGTATGAGGCACTCATCTCAGGCCTCAAAACAACTATCCAATAGAACATTACAGAACTATAAGTGTTCGGAGATTCATAGCTAATAATCAAACAAGTCTTGGATGAATTCCAAACAAAGGATGACAAGCTTCTACCCTACAAGGAACCAGTAGATAGATTGAAAGAACACTTCCTAAGTCTACAGTTTACACAGATACCAAGGCTATAGAACAAAGTGGCCAACACAATGGAAACCATTGGATCCTTACTAGAGATCCCTCGTGACTCAACACAGTATGAATTCTTAGTCCAGCAAATACACATGCCTGCTTATGAGAACATCGATTTAGAAATGGTGTACGTCTTAGTTGGTCCCAGTCCCCGTTGGTACCATGACATTCACACATATATTAAATATGGTATCATATCCCCCCACCTCACAAACACCCAACACCAAAACATAATTCGTAGAGCTTCCCGCTACACTCTTGTAGAAAACACCCTTTATCGTCAAGGATATCACAACATCCTCTCTAGGTGTTTACATTCAAACAAGGTTGTCCTAGATTTACAAGGGGTTCATGTTGGAATTTTTGGTGCCCACACAAGTGGTATGGTCCTAGAAAAGAAGTTTCTTAGATTCAAGTATTACTGGCCAACAATGGAGCATGATGCCTATGAATTTTTCAATAAATGCTTACCATGTTAGCAGCATGCAAATCTGATTCATGCTCCATCTCAAGACTTACAACCCATTATGCCACTGTGGCCTTTCTCATGTTGGGGCTTCAACCTCGTCAAATTAGTCCCCTCTCCTCTGATGGAAAGAAATACATCATAATAGCCATAGTACTTTACAAGTGGGTTGAAGCAATTCCACTCATCCTCACTACTGGCATTCAAATATCCAAGTTCATCTTATACCATATCATTTTCCACTTTGGCATCCCATCTACCATCTTCAAAGATCATGGCACACCTTTTGAAAACCAGCATGTGGATGATCTATGTACCAGACTCCACATCCATCACCATTTTTCTAGCCCATACTTCCTCCAAGGAAATGGCCAAGCTGAGGCAACCAATAAAACCATCCTAAAAATCCTCAAGACCAATAAATCCCACCTTCTGGGCCTATCACACTTCTTATCGCACTCCCACATGAACCACCCCATATTCCCTTGTATATGGTGTTGAATTCATTCTACCAATCGAGGTTGAGCTCCCATCATTATGAGTATCCATGAAGAACTCCACCACAAATGAAGACTATCGTGTGGCACACCTCACACAGCTTGATCTACTAGAAGAAAAGAGGCAACAATCATATGATCACCTGGTTGCATACCAAAATCGACTCAAACAGAGCTATAACAAGAAGGTCCATCCTAGACAATTTCAGGTTGGTGACATGGTCCTCAAAGAAAATCAGAAGGTCCAAGCACATCGAGAGAAGAAGGGAAATTTCAAACCTACTTCATTGGGTCCCTACATTGTCACATCATGCTTTGGCTCTGGCACCTATAAGCTATCAACACCATAAGGTGAGCCCCTAAATGATCCAATCAATATCATACATCTGAAGAGGTTCTATGCTTGAATCAGATTGTATATATTCAGAAAATCCATAAAAAGTGGAAAAATCCAGAAAAATATAAAAAAAGCAAAAAAGCAAAGAAAAATAATTGTCCAATGGTGAAAACTTGGCAATTCAAGCACCTTGGACAAGTATGTTGGTGAAAACTTGGAAACATGCACCATACATAGTGGACCGAGTCATTATCTATCAAACTCCCATCCCCACCCATCCCAATCCCAATCCAAAATCCTCTTTATCCAATCCCCATCCCCACCACCAACCCCTCACTCCCAAGGTGTTCTATCATCAAGCCTATCCAACACAACAATCTGGTCCTATTCCCATATCCTGTACATATCATGTACATATCTTGTATATATCTTGTAGAGCGAGATCCTCCTATCCCAATCCCTGAGCTTCTATAAATATCCATTGTACATATCTTCCCGTCTATTTTATATATCATCACATTTTGTTGTACATATCCTTGTTAGTCATGTAGCAACATTTGATCAAATAACTTGTCCCACCTAGCCTTGTACTTCAACAACATCTTTTGTTGACTATCCTTGATCTCATGATTACCATTGATTCATCATTTGCAAACAACACAACATTTTCCTCATCAAACAGGTCCTTGAGGATGTATCCTTCCTCATGTCTGACCTAATCTTCCACCAATCACACTGGGTCCATGTAGGATGTATCCTTCCTTAGGTTCTAACCTAATCTTCCCCCATCAATCAAATCAATCCTTCTCCTCGGCAAAGGATGTTTTGTGGATTTATCACTTTGGTCTTGGATTTTATCCTTTGGATCTTGTTTATCTTTTACGACTTCTCGTTGTTCCTCTCCTCAAAGTCACCACAATTATTTATATCATGGTGTGCTGCGAATGAGGATAATCTGGGGCAAGGTCTTTTAATCTTTTACTTCTGCCTGTGAGTCAGTCGAACATGACCCTTGCACATTTCACATGTGATCTTCTAGGTTACATGGCGCACTTGGGAAATGTCATTTGTTTTTGGTTTCTCCAGCATCGTTTCTACCATGCTTCCTCTTGGGGTTCATGTGTGATGTTGGGGCAACCCTTGCATGCCTTTTTGCATCAGTTCTATGCAACGCTAGTGACAAGGCCTTGAGTTCCCAGTAACCTTGGTAGGTCTCTAGCATTGTTATATCAAACTAGGTTGTGCTCTCCACATTTACACAAGGAGCTCCCCAAATCCCTCATCCTGCATCATATAGATTAAATCTTGCATATCGCATCCTTCATATAGGTTCATCTTGCATCATACATCTCATATCATATTGCATTCTCATCTTTTCTCTTGGAAGGACATCTGTTTATCCCCCCTTCCCATCTTTCTTCTTCCTTTCCTTTCCGTTATGTATTATTTTTGAGAAAATTCCACAATATTTTCTCTTTGCGTTATTTTCTTGAGGGGGCACAACCCCTTATCTTCTAATTCTAGCCTGGGGCATCTTATTTTCTTGTCTTTGATACCACGCCACTTGCGGCATCGCATCAAAGAGGGGCAAAATGTAGACACCTAAAAACTCATTGCCAAATAAAACTATTTTTATTTTGCAAAAACCCTTGATGACATAATCATTTATTAATTAATTAATTAATTAATTATTGTGCCATTAATCTCTCTTATCTTAATTAAAAACATTTAATTAAGAAATCCCTTCCAAAAATGTTTAAATCTAAAATATACATCATTCCCTCCTAAATTTATTAATTATTTAATAAATTGTCTCAAAAACCTTTTAAATAAATAAAATATTTATTTAAACCATAAAACCCTAGAAATCTTCTAGAAAATACTAAACCCTTCTACCCTTTCCTAAACTCCTCCTAAACCTGATTAGAGGGTGATTCCTAACTCTCTTAGTCTAATCCACCCTCCTTTGACTTTTGGTCAACATCCTTCATTAATGAGCCTTACAGACTCATTAATGGCCTCTTACACCCTCATTAAGGCTCTTACAGTCTCTTAATGAAGCCTATGTCTCCTATTTCCTCTTGATCCCCTAGGCACACTTCCCTAGTTTTGCTCACACATGTGTGAGCAACCCTTAACCCTCATCCCCTTGACCATACCTCTAACTCAACCCCAGAATCTACCCCTAACCCTGACTCTGACCCTAACTCCCCTTCCTAACCCAAGGCATTGGCCAAGAACCTATAAATACCCTCACTTCCAAGAGCAAATCATTAATTCACCTTTCATTTACATAGTAATGTTATCATGCTAATTTACTTCTAGATCATCTTAGCTTAAATCATAATTGTTAGATTTCTTCATGTTTTTCATGTTTCTAACTCACATTAGCTTATCATAATGGATTAAACTAGTTTACTTCATTTCTTTGCATATCATTTTCATCACATCATATTCACATTTGGATAAAATCAATTTTAGCATAAGCATTCTAAGCTCAATCTGCATTTTAGCTTCATTAGGCTTCTTGGGGCTCTATGGGAAAATCAGGTGTCCCATACCTGATTCTTTGCCACTATGGGGTTCTCATGGTCCTTGACTGATCCTAAACCTTCCTAATCTACATTAGGGACATGCTCCAAGTGTTTCAAGAGCACACCCACATCCCTAAATCGAGAGCAAATCAAACGGTGATAGGGTGCTCCCGTTTAAGCTCTATCCGAAGTATCTTTGTGAATATATTTACTATATGTTAGGAATAATCTCTTAGGCTAATTTTTGAATGCCTATGCTTGTTCCTAATAGGTTAGGTTTTCTCTGATCACACTTATATTATACTATCATCACCAAAAGTCATTACACCAAACACTCCATAATAAATAAACAAGGTTGAGAAGAATGTGAGATTGTTATCTCTATATCTCATCCTTCTCCCTCTCAAAAAACTCTGACATTTATTCTCCCCTTATTTATTATCTCCGCCAACTTTCTTCAATCCTACATAAACTCCTCATGACTCCCTAATTTATTAAAAGATTCTAAACCAACCCAACTAAAAAACAAAAGTTATAGCTATCAATTGTCAATAGAAAAAGCATTTATCTACTCATAACTAAAGTCTAAAAATAGTATTAATCGGTCCTAAAATACTAATATATTCCCAAAAAATTCCATGTACAGGAAGGAGTTGTTAATTCTCCACATACTTATAGTTTTTAATGTTCTGCATCATCCTCCCTTGTTTTAAAAAAGAGATGAGGATCTCTTGGCTATTATAGTTCTAGTGCATAATGTGGAAAAGCCTTGCTATACTTAAGTAAGTCAACTTCTAAGACCCAATAGTTGTAAGAATTAGGCAAGCCCTCCCACTTAATGAAATACAACTTCTAAGAACTGAATTAGGTAGCCAAAAATTTGATATCTAGTACTCGTTCAATCTTCTCTCTTTTCTTCCTTGGAAAATGCTTAGCTCAATTTCCATTTTCCCACTCATCTTCTAACTATTCTTCAGTAGTTCCAATTGAGTGTGAATAAAGGTCAACAATATTAAAGATGGGGCTAATGTCTAGATCTTCAAGAAATTCAATTTGATAGGAATTATCATTTATACTCTTTATGATTTTGCAAGGTCCAATTTTCTTGGACTTCAACTTGTTCTAGGCACCTTGGGGGTACCTTTCTTTGCATAGATGTACCATGACCCTTTCTCCTTCTTGAAATACTTTTCTTCTCTGATACAAATAATCTTTCTTTTTATATTATTTATTCATGAACTGCAAGTTGGGCCTAACTTGATGACGTATCTCTTAAATATTCTCAAAAAACTCTATAGCTTCTTGGTTATCATGTGGCTTATTGGAAAATCAAATAAGTCCATAAGTCCCATTAGGATTTGCACCATATACAACTTGAAAAGTAGACTAATCTATTGATCTATTTACACTAGAGTTATAGGAAAACTCAGCTTGAAGTATCACAAAATCCCATTGCTAAGGATTTTCTCCAACTAAACCTCAATAGATTTCCTAGGCTCCTACTCACCACTTTTATTCGAATATCAGTTGGGGATGGTATTCATAATTAAATTGAAACCTACTATCCTGATGCAAGAGCATTTTGGGTTCCTGAAGATCTTTCTTAGTCTTGGAGGAATTCCCTGGCAGAGGGATGCAGTACTTTGTTTTTGGCAGCTTTCTGAGTTTCTGTGTTGCGATGATCTGTGGAGATCTTTGGCATGTGCACTGAAAGGAGGTTGTTCCTTTATGTTTGTGGAAGCTATGTCTAAGATCGCATCTCTTGAGGTGGCATGGTTTGGGAGATCTTGGATGATTTGTTTTAAAGTTGGAGTTGTTTTCCTTGTCATCGGAACTGTATTTTCCTACAGTTTTGGTGCTTATTGCATGACATGGCGCCATTGATCCTTAATGAATCAGCCTTTGCACTCTTAGGTAATTTTAGAGGACCTAAAGTACTATCATTTCCCAAGATCTCAAGTCCTAATTCATTATGAGTAAAAATTTATGGCCATTTTTCTCGGGTACCTATTTTTTGGTAGTTTTCACGCGAAACGTGGAGTGTTTCTTCTTGCATGGTTCTGTGTGATGAGATGGGGCCTTGCATGGTTAAGGACATGTTCTTGGGTCATGTGAGGACCTAAGTCTAAAGGCGTATTAAGTTTTGATCATTCTTGCATTAGTTTTGGTTTAATCTTCCAGACTGGACCTATATTGTAATTAATGACTGACTGGCCGATGTGTGGCTTAGCTAGCTATATATTGAGAGTTTGGGTTGATGTAGAGGTAGAATTATGATCATTAGATCATTAGGAAAGATGTAGATCATCATGATATGATGGAAGAGTAGAGAAGAAGCAAAATTGTGAATCTAGGAGTTGTAGCATAACTAGTGGCCTGCGGGCTTAGGACAACAAGGGGTTGCTTGGAAGGTTGCGAGTACAAGTTTAGATCCTATCTTGGTTGTTCCTATCAGAGGCTGCCTATTGTAGATCTGAACTAGTTGGTGGTTCCTTGGATCTTGCTAGATCTTGCTAATACTTTGTAATTTCATTGTAACGGGTTGAAACCCGGAAGGCCTTACAGTCGAGCATGTTGAATGAAATTATGTTTTGAAACATTATCTTGTTGTATTCCATTGTGCTTGTTGTTATTCTAATTAACAGTAGGCTTGGATCAATCCATCTTGGATCCTCCATCTCTGCCCTGCGTCAAGTGGTATCAGAGCTTGAAGATCTTGAGTGTGTAAACCAGTTGAGGCTATTTGCACCAGGACCTTGGATTTGAAGATGCCTCTGAGGAGAGCATATTTGATGTGAGAGATGAAGATTTCCTTGAGTGAATAGATCGCCGAATTGAGGCAGGTTGTGAAGATGGACAGTAGATCACCGAGTGTGTGGAGGCAACTGGAATATTGCAATCAGATCGCCGAGCAGAGGTAGTTGCACTTTGAAAGAAACTTGATGGATATGTTGGGTCAGTTTTGGCCTAAATTCAATCTTCGGATTGAAGAGATGATGGAGTCTTGTTGGAAGAAAGTTGTCTAGCCGATTAAGAGGATTATTCGGAGAGGAAGACACTTTGATGTTAAAGAAGAGGTGAAGGATGACTTCACTGAAGATGATAAGGTATGTGTTGGTTTTCATGAATAGATTGATGGATCTGGCATGAGAATTGCAGAACATCTGGTTGGGCTTGATTAGATTGTTGTTGGAGAAGAGTTAGTTGTTGCTGAACATCTTTGTGAT
Organism: Chamaecyparis obtusa; assembly: GCA_027943335.1. Classification (NCBI taxonomy): domain Eukaryota; kingdom Viridiplantae; phylum Streptophyta; class Pinopsida; order Cupressales; family Cupressaceae; genus Chamaecyparis; species Chamaecyparis obtusa. The sequence goes on from BSBK01000594.1 coordinate 2,212,450, forward strand.
GATGGTGTTGCTGTGTTTCTTGAGCAAATTGATGGATCTGGCATGAGAATTGCAGAACATCTTGTTGGGCTTGATTAGATTGTAATTGGTGAAGAGTTAGTTGTTGCTGAACACCTTTGTGATGATGGTGTTGCCGAGTTTCTTTTGTTCAGTGTTATGATGTAGATCTTATTTGTTGGTTGTGGACTTGAATTGCTGGTTGACAGTAATGAGTCTTGTGAGGAGTTGTTGATATGGGATGTTGATGATGAAGGATTTCATATTGATGTGGATCTAAATTTGGATCTACTTGTTGGGGAGTTGGATACTGTTATTGCTAAGATTGGTTGTGGTGATCAATGGTATGCTGATTGGATTGTTGAGATTCATGTGATCCTGATGTTTGAATGGATGAAGCATAGATGGTTGATTTTCAGATTTGTTCTCTTATCCTTGAGGGATTGGAAGCCTTTGGTGAAGATGAAGTTGATTGCAGGTAATTGTCTTGAGATTAAAGTATGGGACATACTTTCTATTTACCTAGGTAGTCTGATGCAGGAGCATTTTGGGTTCTTGAAGATCTTTCTAAGTCTTGGATGAATTCCCTGGCAGAGGGATGTAGTACTTTATTTTTGGCATATTTCTGAGTTTCTGTGTTGCGATGATCTGTGGAGATCTTTGGCATGTGCACTGAAAGGAGGTTGTTCCTTTATATTTTTGGAAGCTATGTCTAAGATTGCATCTCTTGAGGTGGCATGGTTTGGGAGATCTTGGATGATCTGTTTTAAAGTTGGAGTTGTTTTCCTTACCGTAAGAACTATATTTTCCTACAGTTTTGGTGCTTATTGCATGACATGGTGCCATTGATCCTTAATAAATCAGCCTTTGTGCTATTAGGGAATTTTAGAGGACCTAAAGTACTATCATTTCCCAAGATTGTAAGTCCTAATTCATTATGAGTAAAAAGTTATGGCCATTTTTATCGGGTACCTATTTTCTGGCAGTTTTCATGTGAAACGTGGAGTGTTTCTTCTTGCGCGGTTTCATGTGATGAGATGGGACCTTGCATGGTTAAGGACATGTTCTTGGGTCATGTGAGGACCTAATTCTAAAGGCACATTAAGTTATGATCATTCTTGCATTAGTTTTGGTTTAATCTTCTATACTAGACCTATATTGTAATCAATGCCTGATTGGCCGACTTGTGGCTTAGCTGGCTATATATTGAGAGTTTGGGTTGATGTAGAAGAGGTAGAATTATGATCATTAGATCATTAGGAAAGATGTAGATCATCATGGTATGACGGAAAAATAGAGTAGAAGTAGATTTGCGAATCTAGGAGTTGTAGCAAAACTAGTGGCCTGCGGGCTTAGGACAACAAGGGGTTGCTTGGAAGGTTGCGAGTACAAGTTTAGATCCTATCTTGGTTGTTCCTATCAGAGGCTGCCTATTGCAGATCTGAACTAGTTGGTGGTTCCTTGGATCTTGCTAGATCTTGTTGATACTTTGTAATTTCATTGTAATAGGCCGAAACCCGGAAGGCCTTACAACCGAGCATGTTGAATGAAATTATGTTTTGAAACATTATCTTGTTGTATTCCACTGTGCTTGTTGTTGTTCTAATCAGCAGTGTAGGCTTGGATCAATCCATCTTGGATCCTCCATCTCTGCCCTGCATCATATCCAACTTCTTCAATAAGACCCTCCAAAAGTGGCTTGAGAACTTGGTATTTCTATCACTCAAGTAATTGTTTTAGGAATGTCATATAGTTGTACAACATCCATAAAGAACAAGTGTTCCACATGACTCACGTCATTGGTCTTCTTTCATGTGGTATGAAATGGGTTATCTTATAAAAATGGTCCACCACTACAAACATTGAATCATTGCCTCTTTGGGTTCATGGAAGCTCCAAGACAAAATCCATAGACATATCAACCCATGGCTCCTTTGGCATGGGCAAGGGCATGTATTTTGAGATCCTCCCTTTTCCATTTGACACACTCTTCAAGCAACAACAAACTTATTCACATCCCTTCTCATATTAAGCCAAAAGAATTTCTCATTCACTAATCCATAAGTCTTATCCCTCCTAAAGTGTCCACCTAAACCATTTGAATGTATCTCTCTCGCGGGGTTTTATCTTCGTGATCCAACGGGAATGCAAAGTTGAGACCACTTAAACAAGAATCCATCTAATAGTATGTACTCTTCAAATGAGTGCATGTGGATATGGTTTGGACTATTTAGAATGGTAAAATGTGGATCATTTGCATATTCATTGTTCACCTCTTCAAAACCCACCAATCTATGACTCGTTAAAATAAATAAATGACATCTTCTATTTAAAGCATTGACCACTACATCTATTTTACCACCCCTATGTTGCACAACAAAGGTATATGCCTAAAATAATGAAGCCCGTCAAGTATACGTTTGGAATAACTTACCCTATGAATTTATGTACTACAAGGCTTGGTTGTCAATAATCAAAATGAACTCCTCATGTAAGAGACAATGCCTCCAATATTTTCAATGCTTGTACCGCAACATAAAATTCTTTATCATAAGTGGTGTACCTCTTTTTAGCTTCATTTAATTTCTCACTAAACAAAGGCAACTAGTTTCTTGTCTTTCCTTAACACTCCCCCAACAACTACCCCTAAAGAATCGCATTCAACTCTAAAAAGTTTCTCAAAATCTAGTATGGAAAGGATAGGTGCTTCAATAACCTTCTTCTATTGAAGCAGTTGTTTATTTGAAGCAATTGTTTCTCGAAAATGTGCAGGAGGACCCTCTGTAGCTTCTTGGTTATCATGTGGCTTATTGGAAAATCAACTAAATCCATAAGTCCATTAGGATTTGCACCATATACAACTTGAAAAGGAGACTAATCTATTGATCTATTTACACTAGAGTTGTAGGAAAACTCGGCTTGAAGTATCACGAAATCCCATTGCTAAGGATTTTCTCCAACTAAACCTCAATAGATTTCCTAGGCTCCTACTCACCACTTTTGTTCGACCATCAGTTGGGGAGTGTTCATAATTAAATTGAAACCTACTACCCAACTTCTTCAATAAGACCCTCCAAAAGTGGCTTGAGAACTTGGTATCCCTATCACTCAAGTAATTGTTTTAGGAATGTCATATAGTTGTACAACATCCATAAAGAACAAGTGTTCCACATGACTCATGCCATTGGTCTTCTTTCATGTGGTATGAAATGGGTTATCTTATAAAAATGGTCCACCACTACAAACATTGAATCATTGCCTCTTTGGGTTCATGGAAGCTCCAAGACAAAATCCATAGACATATCAACCCATGGCTCCTTTGGCATGGGCAAGGGCATGTATTTTGAGATCCTCCCTTTTCCATTTGACACACTCTACAAGCAACAACAAACTTGTTCACATCCCTTCTCATATTAAGCCAAAAGAATTTCTCATTCACTAATCCATAAGTCTTATCCCTCCTAAAGTGTCCACCTAAACCATTTGAATGCATCTCTCTCATGGGTTTTTATCTTCGTGATCCAAGAGGAATGCAAAGTTGAGACCCCTTAAACAAGAATCCATCTAATAGTATGTACTCTTCAAATGAGTGCATGTGGATATGGTTTGGACTATTTAGAATGGTAAAATGTGGATCATTTGCATATTCACCGCTCACCTCTTCAAAACCCACCAATCTATGACTCGTTAAAATAAATAAATGACATCTATTTAAAGCATCGACCACTACATCTATTTTATCACCCCTATGTTGCACAACAGAGGTATATGCCTAAAATAATGAAGCCCATTAGGTATACGTTTGGAATAACTTACCCTATGAATTTATGTACTACAAGGCTTGGTTGTCAATAATCAAAATGAACTCCTCATGTAAGAGATAGTGCCTCCAATATTTTCAATGCTTGTACCGCAACATAAATTTTTTTATCATAAGTGGTGTACCTCTTTTTAGCTTCATTTAATTTCTCACTAAACAAAGGCAACTAGTTTCTTGTCTTGCCTTAACACTCCCCCAACAACTACCCCTAAAGAATCACATTCAACTGTAAAAATTTTCTCAAAATCTAGTATGGAAAGGATAGGTGCTTCAATAACCTTCTTCTATTGAAGCAGTTGTTTATTTGAAGCAATTGTTTCTCGAAAATGTGCAGGAGGACCCTCTATAGCTTCTTTGTTATCATGTGGCTTATTGGAAAATCAACTAAGTCCATAAGTCCATTAGGATTTGCACCATATACAACTTGAAAAGGAGACTAATCTATTGATCTATTTACACTAGAGTAATAGGAAAACTCGGCTTGAAGTATCACGAAATCTCATTGCTAAGGATTTTCTCCAACTAAACCTCAATAGATTTCCTAGGCTCCTACTCACCACTTTTTTTCGACCATCAGTTGGGGATGGTGTGCATAATTAAATTGAAACCTACTACCCAACTTCTTCAATAAGACCCTCCAAAAGTGGCTTGAGAACTTGGTATCCTTATCACTCAAGTAATTATTTTAGGAATGTCATATAGTTGTACAACATCCATAAAGAACAAGTGTTCCACATGACTCGCGTCATTGGTCTTCTTTCATGTGGTATGAAATGGGTTATCTTATAAAAATGGTCCACCACTACAAACATTGAATCATTGCCTCTTTGGGTTCATGGAAGCTCCAAGACAAAATCCATAGACATATCAACCCATGGCTCCTTTGGCATGGGCAAGGGCATGTATTTTGAGATCCTTCCTTTTCCATTTGACACACTCTACAAGCAACAACAAACTTGTTCACATCCCTTCTCATATTAAGCCAAAAGAATTTCTCATTCACTAATCCATAAGTCTTATCCCTCCTAAAGTGTCCACCTAAACCATTTGAATGCATCTCTCTCATGGGGTTTTATCTTCGTGATCCAAGAGGAATGCAAAGTTGAGACCCCCTAAACAAGAATCCATCTAATAGTATGTAATCTTCAAATGAGTGCATGTGGATATGGTTTGGACTATTTAGAATGGTAAAATGTGGATCATTTGCATATTCACTGTTCACCTCTTCAAAACCCACCAATCCATGACTCATTAAAATAAATAAATGACATCTTCTATTTAAAGCATCGACCAATACATCTATTTTACCACCCCTATGTTGCACAACAGAGGTATATGCCTAAAATAATGAAGCCCATTAAGTATACGTTTGGAATAACTTAGCCTATGAATTTATGTACTACAAGGCTTGGTTGTCAATAATCAAAATGAACTCCTCATGTAAGAGACAGTGCCTCCAATATTTTCAATGCTTGTACCACAACATAAAATTCTTTATCATAAGTGGTGTACCTCTTTTTAGCTTCATTTAATTTCTCACTAAACAAAGGCAACTAGTTTCTTGTCTTGCCTTAACACTCCCCCAACAACTTGGAATTCTCCCGCTCATGATGCTCCCAACGAATTCTCCCACTCGCACCCAGTTTGAATGCGTTGTTCCTGTGGATGTGTCTGCAGCGGCTCTCTTGTCTTCTCCAGCTGTCGCAGATGTCGTTCAGGCTGGACCGGTTGGTGCTCTAGCGGTTGTTGGTGTCCCTGCGTCGGGGGTTTCTGGGCCTTCGTTGCTTGGCGCTCACTCTACGATTTCCTACACTGATTTTGCAGCGTTCGAAGCGAGCATCCCCGGTCAAGTTTCTTCTGTGCGGGGGGGTTCCTCTTCTCCTGTGCATCCCGTATCTGTGAGTAAACCCATTCGGGTTCTTCTTGACTCAGAGACAGTTGATGAGATTTTGAAAAATAAGGATGATTTTTCTTCCAGTGCTGCCATTTTTCGTTTTAGGGGTTTCTGGCCCTCTCTTTCTGATCTGCATGCTTGGATTTCCAAGCATTGGGAACCCATTTTATCTAATGTTGTTCAGATATACCCTGTTGCTAGGGGTTTCTTTATTGTTAAATTTGATAATGCTGAAGATAGGAATACTATTTCGAGAAATAACTATTTCATGTGGGAGGAGCATTTCCCCCTGATGGCTAAACCTTGGTATATGGGATTTGATCCTCTTACTGAGTCCTTCAACAAAATCCCATTATGGGTTAGACTTCTGAATCTTCCTCTTTATCTACGGTTAGATTCTGTTTTGGAAGCTGTGGGTGAGGCTATTGGGGATTTCCAAATGGTGGATCATGTCTCCTCTGAAATTTTCAAAACAACTTAAGCTTGTATTCTTGTGGAGATGGACATTGTCAAGGGTCTTCCTAAGATGATCACTTTGACTTCTTCTTCGGGCTCTTGGACTCAAAATCTTGACTATGAGGGTATTTCGTTCCATTGCTGGAAATGCCACAAGACTGGCCATCTTGCTGCACGATGTGTTTCAAAAAAGGTCAAACCAAAGAAATCGCCTACTTGGTGGTCGGGGGTTGTTGACCATCATTACACGATTCATAAAGCCTCTAAATCTGAGGGTTCGGCAGATGGCTCTCCACTTTCTAATCAGGTTGTGGCTGGTGCCTCTGTGGATGCCTCGGATGGCTCTGATGCTGTTGTAGTTGCCTCTGCTCCGACCTTGGTTCGGTCTACTACTATCTTTTCCCAGAATGTTGCTGTTGACTCTGGTTTTGTGTCTTCTTCTAGTGTCGGTGGTCCTGCTGCCCTCAATGTTGTCTCTGGATTGGATGTTCTTGGTGTTGTCTCTGTTTCCGTTGCTTTTTTGGCTGCTGGAGATGAGCGCCCTTCTTCCCCTGTCTCTCCTGTGAGGGTTCAGGAGATTGGTCATGGTGCTACTCTTGCCCCTTTTGGGGTTTCTGTTATCACCTGCCCTTTTGTGGGCTCTTCTGGCTCATCTGAGGTTTGGCAGAAGGCTATCAGTAAGTTGGAGGATGGATAGACTATAGTTAAGGGAAAGAAATCTAAATCATCTACTCCTTTTGACATGAACTTACGTTCACACAAGGCTGGGCAAAAATGTAAATCTTGATTGTCCTTTGTTGTTCTTGCTTGGGTTGTTCTTTTTTGCTAGGATCTTTTGTTTGATCCTTTGGCTTGCTTAGTGGGGCACCACAGTTGTTTTACAATCTTCCAATTGTTATATATGTTCATGCTTCTGTATAAGGTTTCGAGACCTTTCAAATCCTATTTTTACTTAATCAGAACACTCCCCCAACAACTACCCCTAAAGAATCACATTCAACTGTAAAAAGTTTCTCAAAATCTAGTATGGAAAGGATAGGTGCTTCAATAACCTTCTTCTATTGAAGCAGTTGTTTATTTGAAGCAATTGTTTCTCGAAAATGTGCAGGAGGACCCTCTATAGCTTCTTGGTTATCATGTGGCTTATTGGAAAATCAACTAAGTCAATAAGTCCATTAGGATTTGCATCATATACAACTTGAAAAGGAGACTAATCTATTGATCTATTTACACTAAAGTTATAGGAAAACTTGGCTTGAAGTATCACGAAATCCCATTGCTAAGGATTTTCTCCAACTAAACCTCAATAGATTTCCTAGGCTCCTACTCACCACTTTTGTTCGACCATCAGTTGGGGATGGTGTGCATAATTAAATTGAAACCTACTACCCAACTTCTTCAATAAGACCCTCCAAAAGTGGCTTGAGAACTTGGTATCCCTATCACTCAAGTAATTGTTTTAGGAATGTCATATAGTTGTACAACATCCATAAAGAACAAGTGTTCCACATGACTCACGTCATTGGTCTTCTTTCATGTGGTATGAAATGGGTTATCTTATTAAAATGGTCCACCACTACAAACATTGAATCATTGCCTCTTTGGGTTCATGGAAGCTCCAAGACAAAATCCATAGACATATCAACCCATGGCTCCTTTGGCATGGGCAAGGGCATGTATTTTGAGATCCTCCCTTTTCCATTTGACACACTCTACAAGCAACAACAAACTTGTTCACATCCCTTCTCATATTAAGCCAAAAGAATTTCTCATTCACTAATCCATAAGTCTTATCCCTCCTAAAGTGTCCACCTAAACCATTTGAATGCATCTCTCTCATGGGTTTTTATCTTCGTGATCCAAGAGGAATGCAAAGTTGAGACCCCTTAAACAAGAATCCATCTAATAGTATGTACTCTTCAAATGAGTGCATGTGGATATGGTTTGGACTATTTAGAATGGTAAAATGTGGATCATTTGCATATTCACCGCTCACCTCTTCAAAACCCACCAATCTATGACTCGTTAAAATAAATAAATGACATCTATTTAAAGCATCGACCACTACATCTATTTTATCACCCCTATGTTGCACAACAGAGGTATATGCCTAAAATAATGAAGCCCATTAAGTATACGTTTGGAATAACTTACCCTATGAATTTATGTACTACAAGGCTTGGTTGTCAATAATCAAAATGAACTCCTCATGTAAGAGATAGTGCCTCCAATATTTTCAATGCTTGTACCGCAACATAAATTTTTTTATCATAAGTGGTGTACCTCTTTTTAGCTTCATTTAATTTCTCACTAAACAAAGGCAACTAGTTTCTTGTCTTGCCTTAACACTCCCCCAACAACTACCCCTAAAGAATCACATTCAACTGTAAAAATTTTCTCAAAATCTAGTATGGAAAGGATAGGTGCTTCAATAACCTTCTTCTATTGAAGCAGTTGTTTCTCGAAAACGTGCAGGAGTACCCTCTATAGCTTCTTGGTTATCATGTGGCTTATTGGAAAATCAACTAAGTCCATAAGTCCATTAGGATTTGCACCATATAAAACTTGAAAAGGAGACTAATCTATTAATCTATTTACACTAGAGTTATATGAAAACTCGGCTTGAAGTATCACGAAATCCCATTGCTAAGGATTTTCTCCAACTAAACCTCAATAGATTTCCTAGGCTCCTACTCACCACTTTTGTTCGACCATCAGTTGGGGATGGCATGCATAATTAAATTGAAACCTACTATCCAACTTCTTCAATAAGACCCTCCAAAAGTGGCTTGAGAACTTGGTATCCCTATCACTCAAGTAATTGTTTTAGGAATGTCATATAGTTGTACAACATCCATAAAGAACAAGTGTTCCACATGACTCACGTCATTGGTCTTCTTTCATGTGGTATGAAATGGGTTATCTTATTAAAATGGTCCACCACTACAAACATTGAATCATTGCCTCTTTGGGTTCATGGAAGCTCCAAGACAAAATCCATAGACATATCAACCCATGGCTCCTTTAGCATGGGCAAGGACATGTATTTTGAGATCCTCCCTTTTCCATTTGACACACTCTACAAGCAACAACAAACTTGTTCACATCCCTTCTCATATTAAGCCAAAAGAATTTCTCATTCACTAATCCATAAGTCTTATCCCTCCTAAAGTGTCCACCTAAACCATTTGAATGCACCTCTCTCACGGGGTTTTATCTTCGTGATCCAAGAGGAATGCAAAGTTGAGACCCCTTAAACAAGAATCCATCTAATAGTATGTAATCTTCAAATGAGTGCATGTGGATATGGTTTGGACTATTTAGAATGGTAAAATGTGGATCATTTGCATATTCACCGTTCACCTCTTCAAAACCCACCAATCCATGACTCGTTAAAATAAATAAATGACATCTTCTATTTAAAGCATCGACCACTACATCTATTTTACCACCCCTATGTTGCACAACAAAGTTATATGCCTAAAATAATGAAACCCATTAAGCATACGTTTGGAATAACTTACCCTATGAATTTATGTACTACAAGGCTTGGTTGTCGATAATCAAAATGAACTCCTCATGTAAGAGAGTGCCTCCAATATTTTCACTGATTGTACCGCAACATAAAATTCTTTATCATAAGTGGTGTACCTCTTTTTAGCTTCATTTAATTTCTCACTAAACAAAGGCAACTAGTTTCTTGTCTTGCCTTAACACTCCCTCAACAACTACCCCTAAAGAATCACATTCAACTGTAAAAAGTTTCTCAAAATCTAGTATGGAAAGGATAGGTGCTTCAATAACCTTCTTCTATTGAAGCAGTTGTTTCTCGAAAATGTGCAGGAGAACCCTCTGCAGTTAAGGCAGTTGTTTATTTGTTATTGTCACAAATTTCAAGGGTTTCCAAGATCAATAGGACATCTCAAGTATTTGAAAAAGATAGTAATCACTGAGGGCTACAACGTTAGGAGTCTGCCAGACGAATTTTGTCTTCTTCAATCTCTGGAATATCTAGTGTTATATCAGTGTTCCAAGCTATCATCACTACCGGTCCATTTCGGCAATTTGAGGAATCTGCAGTATCTAAATTTGTTGAATTGCAGTGAGTTGAAGAGGTTGCCTGTTTCTTTTAAAAACCTGATGCTTCTGGAACATCTCAATTTACAGGGGTGTAGTAAACTCACATTCACGTCAGAGGACTTAAACTTTCTGAAAAACATAACAAAGCTCGAGTATTTGAACCTTTCTTATTGCGACCAATTGGAAGAGTTGCCTCGTCACATCACTAATCAGGTGTACTTGAGAGAGCTCTACTTCTCGAGTGCGAGTTTAAGAGAGCTACCGAGCAATCTCCTCAATTTGAGCATGCTGCGGCATCTAAGTCTGTCGGGTTGTCAAAATCTGTCATCACTTCCGAACAGTTTGGGCAATTTGAGCAATCTGCAGCATCTAAGTCTGTTGGGTTGTCAAAAGCTGTCATCATTTCTCGACAGTTTGGGCAATTTGAGCAATCTGTAGCATCTAAGTCTGTCGGATTGGCAAAAGCTGTCATCACTTCCGAACAGTTTGGGCAATTTGAGCAATCTGCAACATCTAAGTCTGTCAGATTGTCAAAGGCTGTCATCACTGCCAGACAATTTGGGCAATTTGAGCAATCTACGGCATCTAAATTTTTTGAATTGCAGTGAGCTGAAGAGGTTGCCGGTGTCTTCGAAAAACCTGATGCTTCTGGAATATCTCAATTTGCAGGGGTGTAGTCAACTCACATTCATGTCAGAGGACTTCAAGTTTCTGGAAAACATGATAAAACTCGAGTTTTTGAACCTTTCTGATTGTAAGCAATTGAAAGAGTTGCCTCATCATATCACAAATCGGGCGTCCTTGAGAGATCTCTATTTCAGCTGTACCAGTTTAAGGAAGCTACCAGATAACATAGGTCAACTGAGCGGGATGAGAGAGATGGTGATAGAAAATGTGTTGTTGGCAAGCTTGCCGGCTTCTCTTGGAGATTTATCTTCCTTGGCGAATCTTATAATTAGTCGTTGTCCTCTGCTAGAACATCTACCTGACTCTCTTGGTGATTTATCTTCCTTGACAAGTCTTTCAATTGAACGTCTAAGAGTGAAATCTCTACCAAAATCAATTAGGCAATTGAAAAATCTTCAGGAGTTAGAGTATATCCATGTGTCCAATCAGGGAATTGGATTTTGGGGTAGCATCATTGCCTTCTGCACTGAGCAACCTGAAGAAGATACATCTACGTGGGACAGAAGTGTGCAGAGTTTCATTTTCTCAAGACTGTTGTCCACACTTGGAGAGTCTCCATGTTTTGGACAATCATCATTTAGAGAAGATCGAAGCATTGCCAAGGACCCTCCAGTCACTATATTTGGAAAACTGTGAAATGCTGAAGAACATTCCGAATTTTGCAGGATTTATTTTTCTTAGAGAATTTCATCTAAGAGATTGCTACGGTCTTGAGAAAATCAAAGGTCTGGAGAGTAGCACAGGCTTGAAAGAATTGACTGTTGAGACCTGCTGGGAGGTGCCGGGAATAGAAAGCTTGGAACACATGCAAAATTTGAAGTGGCTGCAACTCAAAGCAAACATGGGATCAGTTATCGAGCGCTGTATTCAAAAGAAACAGGTAATAACAGATTGTAGGAGTAAATATTTGTAGTTATTTCCATCCGATTTTGCGTTGACTGAACGTTATGAAAATAATTTGCAGAAATGGCCAGATGAAGGCATAATGATATGTGCCCGGGTAATACCTGATGCGGATTCACTCGTAGACTCCTTGCTAACTCCGAGTCTCTCGAATCTTGGGTCCATCTCCAACCAGAATATTGAACCCGATCTAGAATTTGAGCTGGAGAGTCCCTCCAGTGATGATGCCATTATGTTCTGTTTTGTTATAAATTGTGTTTTTTCACGTAGGAAAAGAACGTGGAAGAAACAAAACAATAAATGCTTGAACAAATGGAACAGAATTCAGGAGTGCCCAAACACTAATCTGGAAATAAAGAAATGGGTGTTAGAAAAATTCAGAACTGCCATGTAGACGAACCTGATTGGAAGAAAAAAGGCCTACTATGTTAAGGAATTTAATCACACATGGAATCATGGGGATAAAGCATATTTAGGGTCCACAATTAAAGAAAAGGCCAAGATTCTAATTGCTCAGTTAAGGACTAACTCCCACCATCTACGATGTGAAACTGGTAGATGGATGGTCCCTATAGAGAGGTGGGAAGAGAGACTTTGTGCTTTCTGCAGCAAAGGAGTGGTGGAAACAGAATGGCATTTTATTAAGGAATGTGGGACGTATGAGGATATTCGCAGCAGGCAGTGCCTGCAGGTGAGCAGCATGAAGGAACTTTTCGAAGAGGCAAGATTACACAAGACAGCTAGCTTCCTAATCCAGATCCACAACAAAAGGAACAGTTTGGAAAAATCGCAGCAGGATGCCTAACTTGTTTTTGGTCCCTTACACGGATGGTCTCCTGGACGTCATTAAAACCTTTCATTTCATTTTCACAAATGACACTAAGGGGTGCTATTAATGGCCGGGAATATTCAGTAAATGTTGAAAACGGTAGATGGGCATTGGTAGGTGCCGTAACACAACGTTCCAAATACTTCACTCAAGAGTTCTCAATAGGAGGAGACTTCGGACAAGAGTGCGGAATAGTGGAGAAAGGATTGGTTGTGAGAGCGAAAGAACAAAGCGCAGTGAAGGTAGTTTGCTGCTTATTGCCACTTTTCTTGCAAAGTTAACGATTTTACCCAAATGTACAGCCACTTAATTTTTTCGGCAATTTTATGTTCATTTGTAATTAATGTAAACTAAAATGATAATAATATGTGTTCATGTTCATTTGTAATTATAAATTATAAAGTTAATAACGTCTGTTAAAGTTGCATTTTAAGATTGTTTTCTTGAGAATTTTATAAACTAAATTCAAATTTTTTAGAGATTTTATTTTTCAGTAAGTCAATTTAGATTAATTAAATTTGTATATATAAAAATTTTATTTTTAAGTAGAAAAATAGGTTTAGAAATTAAGAATATGAGTTTGAGAATTAATAGTGACTGGGATATGCGATTTTTGTGCAGGGTTGTGCAGTGATTTTATAAGCATTCATGGCAGAGAATTCAACCCGTTTCTATGATGTCAGATACTTCACAAAATGATCTCTGTTGAAACAAGTACACAATGACAACAGAGTACACAAGGAAAGCAGGGTTGTGCAGTTACCCTCAAAGATTATCAATTGTTATCATGTAATTACTTCAAGGATTGGTCTTCAACTCCCTATAGTTGATGCCGATATTATTTTGTCCGGCTGCATTGAAGAGAGCAGGTCAAAGTATACCAACAAGAGCTTGTGGCAGCTGAGATATTGAAGGAATTTTAAGGTTTGGGTGTTCTGTGTCTTTTTTCTTATTTATTGGATCGCTGTTTTGTTATGGTGATGCCAATATTTTGCCACAACCTTAGTATTTATTAACTGATTTTAAACGATTCCAGCCCCTTTAAAATCTGTTTTTAAAGTATATATATATTTTATTTTATTTTTCTGAATTTTATTATATAATAATTTTTTAGCATCAAGATTTCGGATGACACTACATTGATCTCACATATATGTTTATACTACTTAAATCCAATGACCAATTAACACCAATACCAGAAAACACCAACTGCACTGTTAACATACAGTCAGTACAAAGTTGTGACTACAATAGGCTTCTTCTGTGTTTTCTTTCACTTAAAGTTGACATTTAGCCACAAGATTCCTCCATAGCTTTTGCTGTTAAGATTTAATAAAAAGAGAGAAAAACAGATTTGGATAAGAAAGAAAGATGAAAGTTCCAAGAACATCCTTAGATTATTTCTCAAAATACAACAGCTTTTTTATCAGGCTCATCAGCAAAATTAAGAGTCCGAGGAATTTGCTTCTGTGCACGTTGGCTTTTTGCTTCCATTCTCATGCTATCACTCTTATCTGTAACACTTTTTCTTTTGCATACCCTTCAATTTAGATTTCAGACTACACACAAAATTTTCCAAATGGTTTCATTATAAACAAACCCAAATACCTATAGCATACAGCTTTTCCTTGCAAAAAATTTCCCTCCTCAGATTTGCTTCATTCCTATCTCTGTAGCTTCTTAGGGGTATAAGGTTATCCTGCAACACATCAAATAAACAATTATAAGAGTCAAATGTCAAATAACTATGATATTTTTCAATGTGACATACAGTCAACACAAGCATGAAGTAAAGAAGCTTACCTGCTCTACTTGTAATTTCATGTCTCTAAATAAAGAAGCTTGCATGTTGTACCTGTAATTCAAAAGCTCGCAGTACATCTTGCTATTAATCTGATTATGATGGAGAACACAAGATTCAAATTTGGCTACCATGCATTAAAGTGCCACGACCAACTGCTACTGTGTATCATATTGAGAATGGAAAGCACAACTAACAGTTGAGGGTGGATAATGAATGATATCCAACAAGGGTCTTTCTTTAGGCCACAATTGTACGCATAGGCTTGTCAGCTGCATCAGCTGCAGTGCCATTCAAATCTACTGCACCAATCTACTCTTCCCCATCAACTCTAAGATTTGAGAAAAAAGGTGTTGACTTTCAAGTCTCAAATATAGGACTTATCTCTGCCCACCTGCCAAATACACTATATTTATTAATTTATTTAATTTAAACTTAACAATACTTGTATTTCAATAGAAGTATTTGTTCACCAAATATTGAATACTTAAATTGGCATGAAGCCTTTTGTTAAGTTAAATTGGTATCCCCCGATTTCCTTGCAGAGGATTCTTGCCCACAAATTTTATTCGTCTACTAAATGGGAGCTTCAACTTCAGGCTTTATTCTTTATTATTAATGTATAGTGTTCATTTAATTATATTAATCTGTAAGAATATTAATTATGTTTAGGTATTATGATTTTCTATTAAAAACTAAATTTATAATGTTAAGCTTCATAATAAATTATTATAAAATAATATTTTTAATATATGACATGTTAGAATACGGTTATAAAAGTATTATCTGAAGTGGCTAACATAATTCTTGTAGAGCATGGTGTAAATGCACTCCAAATTTTGGGGAATCACTAAATGGCTTCAAAATTTCATAAATTTATATTAAGTGTGGTCTACATGGTAAATTCTCATGTTCCTAATATTATTTTCCTTGTTTATGATTAGAATTCCCTCGAAAGGCATACTCAAAACCTAAGTCAACTCTACCTAGGTCCACCCCAGTGTCCACATAGAGGCCATTCAAGATCTTACTAAGGTTTTTCTATTTTTAATTTTTTAAAGTCAAGTTTTGTAAGGCCATTTTTAGCATGATCCTTAGTATATTTCGTTCCCTTTGCTTTTTTTTCCCATGGACTGAGACTGTCATTTTTAAGAAATGCATTTTCTCCTTACCTGGCTTAAATTCTTTGTTCTTCTATTGCTACTCTAGCCCTTCTTAGACCATATAATGGTCTCTTTAGAGCTCGCATGTGGTTTGTCTTAAGCAAGGGTTTTTTTTCAGCTCACCCTTCAGAAAGAATATTTCCATATCAAAACTTATCTAAGGATCTTAAGGGATCCATCATCTAGATAGGAACTCAAAGTTGTCATGTCAATTTGTCATATACTTGTTATTGTTCAAAATTTCAGACCATAAAATATAAGTTTTCCCCTCATCATCCGATTTCCTAACCTTCCAATCAAGAAACAAAGTGTAATAGAAAAGGAGGTTTTTGTGAGCGATTTAAGTTGGAAATGTTTGGAAAGATGTATGCAGAATATGGAAGCATAGGTAAGGCAGTGAACTGTTTGACAAAATGCCTTCAAAAATGTCGTCAAAAGAAAAAATATATTGTATTAAGAACTTATTTCAGTGCCATTTTTTTTTTTCCAAAATGTATGTTTTGTTTCTTACATGCCACAGTTAAACTAAAGTCTAATTTTCTTAAATCAAATCTATCAGAAATTTAACCCTTGGAGACCAGAACAAATAGTGTTTTCCCTTCATTTTTTCAAGAGGAATAAACCCCAAGGCTTAGTGTAGAGGATGGAAAAAGGAAGGCCCAACTCCAAAAGTGTTGTTCAAATTTCATTTCCTGAGTAGTACCTTGTAGCATTCCTTGAAGGAATTCTGGAAACTGAATCATAATATACTAATCAGAACTTGTGATATGCTTCATCGTGATACTCCTCACATCTCACGATTGAGAAAAAGGATTTTTTTGACTAAAGTTGCATAACGTTGAAAATTATGACAACTAATTTTTGCAATAAAAAATGGTCACAACTCAACTTGACCAATCTGTTCACCCCATCTTACAGTCTCTTCCCCGCATAACGACATCGTCTCTGGCAGTCCCCTGATTTTCAAGCCTGGGCAAGACTTGATATGAATCCAGATCCTAACTGGCCAAAAATAAAATAAATAAAATTTAATAAAAATAATTAAAACAAGCCAAAACAAGCAGAAAAGCAAAAACTTGAACTTAATGATAAAACCAATGAATCATCAAGTTATCAGTAGTGTTTTCTGGTTCTTTTTGTTTTATTCTATGCACATTATGTCAAACATATTTTTTGGCAAGAATTATTTTAATTTTAGTCTTTAGTTTAAGTTGTTGAATCGTGGGACTTTTAAGGGGGATTCTGGGTACAATTGTACAAAATGTACCGGAATCAGATTCTGAAACGAATCGCCTGGGGGTACACATCTGGGATTTGCGTTTTTAAATGCCGAAATGTATAGTCATTCTAGTTTGATCTTTTAGATATTTTTAAGACCTAGATTGCTGATTAGCGAACTCTGAACTTATCTATGATGAGATTCTGGCTTGATCTTTTTGATACAGAAACCTGAATTAAATTAGAACAATATGTTTCAAAATTTGAAATTTGTAATGGTTTTGTTTAGCATATGTATTGTACCTCGGTATATGATATTCTAAACTTAATTCTATTTTTAAGCTGCATACACATAATATTTTTTTGTATTTAACATGTTCTCATACAGACATACTGAACCCATGTAAACAAATTGGTGATATGTCGTACCAGGGAACGATATCCAGACCAGCAGCTTCACTCGGAAAGGAAGATGATGTCCTAAAAAACTATAAAGAATTCAATTTTTTTTTTTTTAAACTCAAAGCCCTGCCAAAAAATTCACTAAGTTGTGACTTAACACATGGGTTAATAATGGAGTTAAACGTAACTCTCTGTAAGGTGATAATGCCAAGGAATTTTTGAATTCATTTAAAAATTTGAATATGATGAGAATGGTGATAGAGAAAGTTTTTGGTTCAAATGCCAATATTTAGTCAAAGCTATGCTTGGGCATCTACAATAGAGATCATTATGGTCGATGTTTTCAGTGAGCAAAAGTGGGTAGATGTCACAAATGTCCATCTATGATTTTGGGATGTTCTCCCAGAACTTCAAAGCCCTAGGTTATGCCCTGAAAGTGAATTCTACCAGTACACCCTTTCCCCACATGAATGCTAGACTCTTACCCTCAGCACATCTTGAAGATCATTTCCCAGAAGCCATAAACATTGTGTCAATGAGAATATCTTGTATATGCGTTTTACTTAGGTTGGGAGAGTTATCTAGCTGTTGTATTTTTTCTATTAAATATAAGGAGATCAAAAACAGAATAACCAACGAGTTCAACAAGTATCAACAGGGAGGATTAACCTCCAACCGAAGCCAAAGTATCAGAATCACGAAATATACAACTCAAAACATGGAAATAGACATGAACCAACTAGTGAAGGACATCAAAATAAACATCAACCCAGGCAGTCCAGCCCTGGGGACCCTCCATCCAGACAATACTCTTATGCGCTTGAACCTGAGAGAGCAAGAAGAGTTCTTCTATCCTGGCATTAGCATTTTTTCTGATTTCTTCCTTAATCTTATCACAGGCCTCATCGAAAGCGTGAAGATCATCCAGCGTTCTCCTCCAAGGATACCCATTCTTCAGCTCATAATAATAGAAGGATGCATGACCATCCTTGAGAAATCTTTTCAGCTTTTTCTTTTCAAGCATCATGGTGACATGGACCTGCAAGAAGATTTTAAAACGTGAGTTTCCCGAAAAACTCAGTAAGAACCCTTGGCTTACCTTGGTACCTCTCCTCATTCCTGCATTTCCAGATCTGCCAAAGAATGTTAGAAGACAGCATATTCCAAAATAAATTTGAATCCTTAGGAAGACCAGAGATATAACCAGTAACAATGTCAAGAATGCTCACATTAATAGGATAGATAACACCAAACATGCTCCAAATCTCTTTAGCAAACAAACAATCAAAAAGAATATGTCTTCCAGTTTCGGGAAGTCTACAAAGACTACATAAATCAGAATCTGAATTGTATCTTTTAACAGGAAGTTTATCAAGCATAACCAGCCATTTAAAGCAGTTAATTTTTGGTTAAAACTATTGTGCGAGATAATTAAACATAAAAAATAAAAAAATGACATGAAAAAGGAAAATGCACTGTAGAATTTGAATAACTCCATAAATGGTTTGTTGAAGCTATGGAACTTTCATACATACCAGCTGTACATAAACTACAAGGTCTTGTAAATGAGGGCAGAAGCTTTATAGCCAGGAAATCTTAGGCCAAAAGCTCACAACACAGAAAATTGTCAAATTGGTGAGGACGTCACCACTGAAGTAGGCACTTCTATCCAGGACTGGAATGAGTTAAGCACTATTCAGAGATTAGATCATGACGAGCAAAGCTGGTGTTTGAACTAGAGTTAGGAAAGGCAGATGCCTTGAAACCTGAAAAGAATCTTGTCATGGTCAAAATAAGTATGCTATAATCACTATGAGTGAGGGCTATGATGGCTTCTCAGATGAGTTAAACAAAGTCAACCAAGATTGGCGACTTTGAAAGCTAGCAAATGTCACAAATCTAATTATGACCCGCCCCAAATTTTGTCATCCTTGTACACATGTTTCATCTGATTGTGAAAACTTTAACTGCCCTGACGGTTGGCCCTGAATTTCTATGATGACATTTTTTCGTACTTGTTTTTTTTAGTTAATTATCTGTCATAATGGTATCAAGGGTTGTGGTTAGTTATGGTAATTATGAATGCATTTTTGAATCTGCATATATAGCTTATGTGGTTTAATTTTCCATACTTATTTTTATTTTGTAAATGATTGTTTAGTTACTTTGTTGAATATAATAAAAAAGAATTAAATGACAGATAATGATAATCTACCCCTTTCAAGAGTATCTCTCAGACATTCATGAGTTGTATCTATTATAATTTATATCAACCCCTCTATCCAATTCATAGAACTGTTGATACACAGGAGTACCTCTATATACAACTTCAAGACCAATTCGATATGAAAATCAAAACTTTCTAAATTCTTGATTTAAGATGAGATGGCATCTGTTGGAAGCATTCTGTCAAACAATTCACATGCTATCTATGTTTTCATACTTTTCATACACGACTACTAGTGCATCAACAGCTATGAATATGATAAAATTACACCATTCCTTAATACTTCGGTGGTGGTTCAAATTTTTTTGGAGTTTCCATTTATGGGCAGGCATATAAGGAAATGTTGGTGAAGTAGGGGACTGCATTTGCATGAAATTTTCTAAGATCCTTTCAAAAATCCAAAAAATCCATTTCGTGGTTATCGTGCAATCACCATGAATTCAATTTGAGGGAATTCATGGGTACAATGCTGGCACAACCTATGGAGATTAGTTGTATCATCTGCTGACTACATTTGCTTGAAGGTTTGAGCCTATTCAACAAATCCAATCTGTACAAATGTCATATCCGTCTCATTGAAATGGCATCCCTATGAGGCATTCTATTAAACAGTTTATGCATGCTGTCTAGGAGCACAATTGGATTTTGTTGAATTCCTAATCCGCTCTGATCTTCTCAAAGGTATTGCTTTCAGATGCTTTTTATCTAGATCCTGCATTATACAAATACAAACTATTCATGAGAAATGTTCCTTAAAGAAAATCAAATACAGAATAAAAATAGCAAAACCAGTAACAGAAAATCAGAGTAGGAAGAGCAAGGATCCTTGGTGGTTAGAGATAATCTTCTTCATGCAAGATCAGTAGCACTTTCAACTAAAAAGGGGAATGCATGCATCCCCACTGTGCAGAAAAGTTGACGTGACATACTTGTTTGTACAGAGAAGAATTAGATTTTGTTGGGTTCTGAATTCGATCTGATCTTTTTACAGGTATTACTTTTTGCTGCTTTTTATCTTTATCCTGCAATATACAAACATGAACTATCCTTAGAAATGTCCCTTGAAGAAAATCAACTACAAAATAAAAACAGCAAGACTGGGTATACAGAAACATGAACTATCTTAGAAATGTCCCTTGAAAAAAATTAACTACAAAATAAAAATAGCAAGACTGGCTATACAGAAAAAGACTGCAGAAAGGGCAAAGATCCTAGGTGCTTAGAGAAGATTTTGTTCATGGAATGTTTCCATGCAAGATCAGTAGCACTTTCCACTAAAAAAGAATATACATGCACACCCGCTGTGCAGGAAGGTTGACATGACATGACATACTAGTTTATAGAGAACCCAATCAGTCGGACAACAAAATGCTCATTGTTATGTAAAACATGGACTACTGTTAAAAACATCCTACACAACAAACCAGGAATAATGTAAAACTCTTTTCAAAACAAAGAATTGAATGACAGAAACAGTTCAGGTCATGTAGTATGTGAGATTCCTTATGGATCAGATCCTTAACCAACTCTCATGAATCCTTTGTATCCCCAAAACTAATGAATTCCTAACTCGTCTTTCTGCTAGGAATAATCCTCTTATATCCCAATTGAACTTGCTCTTTATAAACTAAACTTGCTCTCTAACAGCAGTGGCTTCTATTAAAATGAAAATAACATTCTAAACAATAAAATTAACTTTCGGAAAAGAACTGGGCTATCTAGATCTCTTCCACTGACTAACAATTGAGCTTTAAGTCAGGTTTGCATCACTTATTTATGCAATATGTATCCATAACCAAAACACCAAATCGAGCTCATTGAAAGGGCACCTATTTCCATAGTACTTGTCTCTAGGGGTGTAAAGATGTCCAGTATAGCCCACTAAAGATTGAAAGAACATCAGCTACAGGATTCTTAACTATAAAAAGTCATGTTCCAGATGACAACAATATGATGTACAAGGTAGATAACAAACACAATGGAGATGAATAGGACATCTTTACTTATGGAAAAATAATAAACTAGAGTGCATAGCATATCATATGCAGAGTAAATGGAGGAAGAACTCTTAAGAGAAAATGCTTCAAAAACATTGGAATGTTTCATTCCCAAGATCAATAAAGAGAAGAACACAAAAGAAAAGAAAAATTCATTAACTTCTAGTGAATTCCCAAGGGAAATGGTATTGATATAAAATCACCTTCTTTGCCGTGGTTGTGAGACTTACATATGAAGTTTCTGTATGTATTTCTCCAGTTATCATGTTTTCTTGGTTTATGGTACAAGCTGAATTGCCCTTACTCCTAACTTCAAGGTTGGGACAGTAAAATAAATTTCCTCCAATACTTGAATCATTCCACATGTTATCTTTCTTTTTGTCAGAAGAACTGACTGCATGTGCTAGAGAAAACTCATTTAAATGTTGCACACTAGGCACAGAGGAACCCTTCATCTGCCATTTCGACAACGGCTTTAAAGGACTTTGTTGTGTACAAGTCTTTGCCCGAATTTCTTTAACAGATTCTAGGGAAGTCTTAGAACTAGCATATATTGCCCCCTTTTGGCACCAAATCGCTACTGCAGCAGCACAAAAAAATGCACCCGTAACTGCACAAAGCAGGGGAATCCCTAGAGATTTAATTGAA
This sequence comes from Chamaecyparis obtusa, assembly GCA_027943335.1. NCBI lineage: Eukaryota > Viridiplantae > Streptophyta > Pinopsida > Cupressales > Cupressaceae > Chamaecyparis > Chamaecyparis obtusa. Next base: position 2,234,572 of record BSBK01000594.1, read on the forward strand.
GTGCTAGATGACTCAGCTCCCAAATGTTTGGAATCTTTTGCAAGAACATCCAGCATCCTCAAATGTCTGGAATCTTCTATAACAAGAACATCCAATACCCATTCCTTGGCCTTGTTTTCCTCTGACATGACAACTTCCTTGTGATTAGGGCTCTCCAACGCTAGTTTTCCAGACTGCCCAATAAAAATGGTACTATGGGCTGCAAAGTTGTAAGTGCTCTTAAATTTTGGCACTTCATCAATTGCCATGCCGAATTTCTCTGTATTTTCATTGGTTCTCAGGCTTGATTCCTCTGAATCTTCATTAATTAACAGGCCCAATTCATCTGCATTTTCATTGATTGACAGGTTCAATTCCTCTGAACTTTCACCAATTGGCAGGCCGAATCCATCTGCATTTTCATTGAGAGCTTGCAAATTAAGGTCACCATACAACTTGCTGGAATGCCATGCAGATATACATACAATAAACACAAAGAGAGTCGCCATTAAAATGATTCTGGAACAAGGCGATCTCTTACTTCGCTCCATTCCTTCGTGTTTCTCCTGAAGGTCTTCATAATCGTCCTTTCTGTTGGGCTGGTAGCGCAAGAATTGCGGTCTAGGAGACGTATACGTAGATTTGACCAGTGGATCATAACGTGGGAGCTCTTGGTCTCCTTCCAAACTACTAAAATCAGAAACATCTTTATTATTGTCCACAGATAACATATTTATAATTTTTTCTAATCTCATCTGCAACTCCTCCGAAAACAGACATTCCATCGTTGCCAATGTGTCCTCCTTTGAAGTGGCTGTCGAGAAGCTTTTCTTGGCCATTCTTCCCAGTTGGACAACAATGCAAACAGAGCAAGAACGCACAGAGACAAAAAAATACAGAGCAACAATGCATACACAGAGCAACAATGCACGGAGACCAAAAAACAAGGAAAAATATAACAATACGAAATGGCAAGACACAGTTGAACGGTCATATTTCAAAATACCTCAACCTACGCGCCTCTAATCCGTTGGTCTGTAACACGGCGATATCAACGCCAATCCCTCCAATTATTATGTCTGAAAACAATTTCAGGTCACCATTGAAAATAAATCGTATCCCATTTCTTTCCAGTTTTTAGCTTTAAATTGGAAGGATTGCTTGGCAGTCTAATAGATACGATTTGTTCTCAATGGTGACCTAAAAATTGTTTGACAGACCATATCAAAGGATCTGATAGGCTTTATTACGCCTAAAAATTGTGTGACAGACCATATCAATGGCGAATCAAAAAAAAATTGCAGCGTAATAAAGCCCATAAGAAAGAATTTTTAAGTCCAGGTAAATAACCTACCAGTTAGTCTGTAGATTTTGTGAACTTTCCTTCGATAGAGAGAGATTTACGCTGATTACTCATGTGTCTAATCCTTTTCAACTTTCTTTTAGCATAGAAAGAATCGTTTTCGGAAGTGTCTCCAAACTACAATGGTATTTGTTAAAACAATTCAGGGAAGTTATGGAAAGCTTGATGAAAAAATGATTAATGCTTACCTATACGATAATTAGAATTTGGAAAGAAAATAAGGGCCGTTTAGTTGCTGGAATTAACTTCGAATAGGAAAATGGGAATAGGAAAATTGGCATAAGTTAATTTCAATTTTGGTCCAAAATGAGAATTAATCTGATTCCAAGTTTTGAGAGGAATCAAATTAATTCTCATTTTGGACCAAAATTGGAATTAACTTATGCCAATTTTCCTATTCCAGGTTAATTCTAGCAACCAAACGGTAAATGTTAGATATTATTGAAATTTGATGATGGAATAATTATTTAGGGCCTGTTTGGTAGCGGACCATTTCCAGCGTTTGGCTGGAATTGGCATTTGTATATGCCCATTTCCTCCGAATCCTCAGTTTGGGAGTGCAATATGAAAGAGGAAGAGGAATGTGTTAATGCTCATTTTCGCCCAAAATGAGCATTAACATCTTCCATCTAAAAAGGTGGAATTGGGATTTGAGGGCCAAATTCCACTTTTTTAAATTCCGTTTTATAAATCCTCGTCGGGTCTGCGGGCTGATTAAACCATTTTTTGGCGTCCGCATTGGTTTTGGCATCCGCCTTCGTTGTTATTTTTTAGGGCATTCTGCATTGTTTGAGGCGGCGATGTATTTGTTTGAAGGCGGCGTTGTATTCTCTGCGTGTTTGAAGGCGGTGTTTTGTTTGAAGGCGCTCTGCATTCTACCGTGAAGGCGTTGTATTCTCTGCTCTCGAAACGTGTTGTCCTTGAAACGGTATGCTCCACATTGTTCTTTTTCATTTTAGTCTGCTTTAAAATGGCGTAGAGAAACCCTCATTTTAGTATCTCTCGGGTTTTTGTTGTAATTTTTCGCTATTGTTTGTTATAGTTTATGTTTTCCTGGTTGAAATTTTAGACCGGCCTTTTCCAATAACTTGGCTTTTGGGGTTTTCAAAACAATACTTATTAGTTATTTTCAAGATCGCCCTCAAATTATCCTTTTTGGCTTTGCTGTTATGACTCGGATGCTCCAAGTTGAGGTTTCTGTACTTAGTGTTTAGTTACATTGAGTTTTGATATTGTAGTGCCTTTTGACCCTGATATTGTTTTACTATTAAATGTACTTTTTGAGTTCAACTGACCTATATTGCATAGCCATGGACATTTATATGATTCCTTTCTTTACAAACAATTTGTAGAGAAGCAATTGGACTACAGCCACTTTAAATGATTAGCAGTATAAAGATATAATCAAATTCATGCAAATTTCCAAATCTCAAGAATAGTTCAGTGCATAAACACATGCTTAGTGCAACAACCAAAAACCATTCTCTAAATCATTGAGGCCTAGTATATATTCCTCCCTTGGCCAACACCAAAATCTTTGTGTGTTTTGCCATGGTTATCAGCTATTCCTCATTTAGCAAATTCTTTATATATTTCCTATAGACAATTTAAAATCATGTGTCCTTTTTGTTTGCAACTTTACAAGAGGCACAAACTATAAAGTTACTGAATCAGCCAAAGAAGCAGAAGACAGAAAAAGCATGTTTATGGCCCATTCATGGCTTACCAATAATAAAAACTTATATGCATAGATCCTAGCTTAATCAAAAATATTGAAAAAGAGGAGATGACAGTGACGCATATCACAATGCCTCACCAACACTAAAACCTTTATATGTGGGGACTGACTTTATTAAAATCTTTAGAAAAGTGGAGATGACACATAACATGAAAATACATGTACATGAAATTACTCACCTATTTATGATCCCTTGTTTATTTTCTATCTCAACTTTGCATCATGCAGAAACAGTTCTACAATCTATTACTTGTATATACACAGGCTACCATCTGCCAAGAGCTTGGCTCTTCCAAGGTTTAGTCGTATGGACACCTGCAATCCATTTACTAAACAAGTGCAGAATTGAAAAACTGACATAAGCCATTGGGCTTAATATTAGTATAAGATTCAAACATATTATCCACACAAAAAAGGGTTTTTTACAAAACACGTAACTATCTAATCTCAAGTATACACATTAGACAGAGAAAGTCAAGTCGTTAGGTACGTAGGAAGGAAGCATGTAGGCCTAAATGAGGATTACTATCTTCAAATTGACTATGAGAACTATGATTAATTTACATAGTCTAACAATGTTGCCTAACAGAAGAAAAAACCCATGTATACGGCATCTATAATGACTGATTGTCATGATGAATAACATAATTTTTTTATATATGGCCCGCTTACTGAATATCGATGTCTTCTAGAATATATTTATGATTATTCCCACATTCCTGAACTTGGTACTTCAGTACATTGCATAAACCAGGCAAAGGAGGTTGATCTCCTTCAAAAGTCGATCTTCAGTTGTCCTCAGAGTTTCCATAATGAGTCTTTTGTACAGTTGCTTTATAAGTCTACTGGTTGGGTTATGATAGGTTTTCATGTGTCTACATTTATGTATGCAAGATGCCCAATAAATTTAATCAAAATATGTCCCAGTGTGATGCATTGAAATGTTCATTATTGAGTGAAACTGACTTCGGTGTGACTAGCATGTTGTTTTGGTTTCTTTTGTGTCTTATGCCACTATGATCCTAAAAAGCTAGCTTCCTATAGGAGCATTACCAATGCATACTACATGTCATTAAGAGTTAACTTCAATTGGTGGTGAGAAGAGACACAAAATAAGTACTAACCCTTGATAACCACCTTGATTGCATTGATTTAATAGACAGGTAATGCCATGTTCACAATGTTTAGGGACATTGTACTCAACTACCTTGTCTATTGCCTTTGACATTTGTTTCAAGACTGAAATGCTTTTCTCTTATGGTAATTTCCGAAGTGTGTCTTGGTGCTCAAATGATCGAAGATGAGCAAGGATTTGACAAAAAATGGTTTACAGGTCAATGCTCAGCATTTTGATTGTATTCATACTATTCAACATTTTGTTCAAGAATTCCTTTGTTGGTAATAAGAAATGGGAAGGGATCGCAAAGCAATTGATTGGTTTAAAAAAACCAAAGTTCACATTAAAAGAAAGCGGTCACGAGGGATTCCTTTATAAATAAGAAAAATCAGTATAACACTATAAGAAAAATCATTGACTGTTGGTCTTGACGGAAGTTTTAACTAGTGCAGTTCCATCCATAGGAATTAGGATAGATTAGATCCTTCTACAATTGCCGCCTTCTTTTAAATTTTTCAATTCATGCAGGAAGTAATCTTCTAAATAAGGATTCCAAAGTGTAAGCTCTCCTTCTCTAGCAATTTTTCCAGCCTAGCTAAATTAACCCATCAAGCCCAAAAGTATACAAAGGCAGGAACTTCTCTCCAAGGAACTGGATTTTATCATGATCTGGCCAATGTCCTGTGGCAACCTGTCTGATGGTAATGGAGGCAATATCCCTTCATATTCAATAATCTTCATTTGCTCTTAGAATGCCACTTATTCTACTCCTTATAGCTTGTTATCTATCAGTCTTGGGAAGATGTCAGAATACAGTCTTGAATGCCTTTAATTGCATTCCTTGTCTTGGTAAATCATGATGAATTTTACTTGGGTCATCTGCTACCCTAGCTTTTAAGTGGTTGGAAATGGTTATCTTAGGTCTTTGAGATTACATCAGTGTGCCTTTGGTGGCAGTCTACTCACCATGCTTTTGATCCTCTTTCAAGTGGTAATTAGCTGTATGATAGGGCCAGACAATGTGATTGATGAGGTGCTATATAGATGATTACTTAATTGGCAAGATGGGGCTGAAAAATGTCCTGACCAAATGTGACAGTGCTTTGATGAGCCAACATGCATAATAAATTACAACTATAGACAAAGATTCTTCTCAAATGTTGTTGTAGGTGACCAATTTGTAATAGTCTGGTTTATAGTTTTGTTTTGGCTATTGTAATAACTTGATTCAGAGATGGTAATTAAACATGTTAGCCAACTCATGTTTTATGTTATTTTTGGATATAACTATTTTTAAAAAAAATTCGATTGTTACCTCAAGAATTTTTAGATTGGCCGGATCTATTTGAGGCCACAAATTAGGAACATCATCCCATACATAAACACAAATGGTCCAAATGCACTAGCGTGGTTTAGCAGGGGCACAAAGCGTATGGTTCAACTGTCCAGCAGGAGCTCAAATCCTTTGAGCTCACAAGCTTCAACATTAATGGGAGACTAATTATATATGTTTGGACAAAACTTAGTTGTATTTTTGTTTAATTCATTGTTGTCAGTCCATAGGTGGTTGTTATGGATTAGTCAGTGCATGTGGTCCTTATATGGTTATTTTTGAGGAGTTATAGTTGTGGTTTCTCTAGTGATATTGAAGCACATAAGCATAAGAGAATATAATAAAGAGTCAAGTTTCTATTCTTATAGCTATGTTCATCTCTCTTGTTTCTTGATATGTAATTGTCCCTACAATAATTTATTTTATTTATGATGCTTCTACTTAAATTGACTTCACCTTGCAGGAGTTCTAGAGTTTCTTAAACTAGAAGAATTTGCATTAGGATGCTTAATTAGCTTGCAAACCATAAGCAACTAGAAATAATTGAAGCAAGCCACATAACACAAAGGATTGCAAGAGGCTACACACTTCAATATTTTATCAATTAAAAAACATTTTGCCTAATGGTTGGTCTTTAAATAGATATGAAACTGTTGCTTGATTTTTCCCTAGTACTTGCAGCAGGTCGCATACTTTGCAGAATTTAACAAGATTGGTATTCAATAAATTTTGCAAGAAAGCTTTAGACATTACATGAAACTTATCAATACATGAAACTACCTTACTTTTTTCAATCACCTTGATGACCACAAGCTTTCCTGTCTCTATGTTTCTTGCAAGCTTGACTTTAGCAAAAGCACCCTTCCCTATCATTCTAACAAGCTCATATTTTCCTACTCTGATCTAACTTGTTTCTATTTATCCTGTTACCATGTTGCCATGAAAATGTGATTCAATTAATCTACATCCATCTAAATTATATACATGATGCAATTAATCAAGGCTGGCCATGAAACTATATTCCATGTAATCTAAAGTTCATTTCAATGATCCTTTTGTAAAACATGATTAATAATATTACATACTTATATAAATGTATATGTGCCTATATAAGAACCATATATTACATACTTATATAAATGTATATGTGCCTGTGATTGTCGATTTTGTATTTGAAACCTTCTTCGCCGTGTACTTTTCAGGGATGGATCTTATCAACGATATAAACATTCAAGGACTCATTTGTAGGAAGGTCAGAAAAGATTGTATTCATGTACTTATTCTTGCTATCCTTGGAGTAGCAAAAGCAGTGTCTGTGCTTGAAGGTAGGCAAACAAAGCATAAGGAAAGAAGTGATGGAAGTGGTTTTTATAAATGCATTATTTATTCGAGTGAGGTGCATTGTCACAACCAAATTTGCATGAGTCCAACAACCTTCTTTCGGCTAGCCAATCTTGTAAGGGAAAAAGGAAGCCTATCAGATACGATGAGCATGACGTTAGAAGAACAATTAGTCATGTTTCTCCACACCCTTGGCCACAATCTTAGGAATCGTAAGATTGCCCACAACTTTGGTCACTCCGGAGAGACAGTAAGTCGATACTTCCACAAGGCCTTGACGGCTAGCTTGGCACTCCATGCGGATTATCTCATACCACCTGGGCCAAACACTCCTCTTGAAATTAGTGGGAAGGAGCGTTTCGATCCTTACTTCAAGGTAAACCCCCTAGCGCTACAAATTTCTTTGCTTAGTGATAATCTTATTATTGCATCTTTCTTGACTGCAGTTTTTCTTTCTATAGGATTGTGTTGGAGCAATTGATGGAACCCATATACCAGTCATTGTCGATGTCAACTTACATGGTAAATATCGGGATAGAAAAGGGAACTTGTCACAAAATGTTATGGCTGTCTCTTCTTTTGATCATAAGTTTCAATATGTTCTTGTTGGTTGGGAAGGGTTTGTTGTAGATAGCCATGTTCTAGCTTCAGCTCTCAGTAGAGCCAATCCACTTGTAGTTCCCCTTGGTATGCAATTTCACACCATATTTTTACTGAAGAAAATGATAAATGTTTGACGGTGTCAATGTTTCATGGTTTAACAATATATGTTATTTTGTAGGAAAATATTATTTAGTCAATGTTGGATATCCAAATGTACCAGAATTTCTTGCACCTTACTGATGTACACATTACCACCTGAAGGAGTTTTCAAGAGCAAACCCTATAAACATCCCACAAGAGTTGTTTAACCACTGACACTCCTCTCTTAGAAATGCAATAGAGCGTACATTTGGCATTTTGAAGCAGTGTTTTCCTATCTTGAGGCATGCATCATCTTATCCAATCACGACACAAGCACGTATTGTTTTGGTATGTTGCATACTGCACAACTTCATTACTATAGAGGACAGTGTTCCATCCGAAGTGGTTATTGAAGAGGACGATGATCGTGATGGGATAAATGTACCAATACTTGAGACATATGGGTTGAGTCAGCATGATAGGGATGATTGGGGGAAATTTAGAGATGATATAGCAAGTAGGATGTGGGAAGACTACAAACGTAGAGATTAGTTGTAGTTTTACAAGACCTTTCTTTGTTCTTTAATGTGCTTTCATTCCTAACTGGTTATTGTCTATGCCTCTTGAATTTGTAAGCCTTGTTGCATTACGAAATATAAATCATATTGTTGTAATGTTGATGCTCAAAACATGTGTTCTCATAGTTTACATTTACAATATTCTTTGAAAGAAATGAAGCCTGTGTATGATTTCTAACTCTGATTTCTCTTTGATTAACATTCATGTCTGTATCTTGTTTGACACTTTTTCTTCTAAATGGGGATTGAGAGAACGGTAATTTGGCCCTCAAATTCCAATTGCACCTTTTCATGTGGAAGATAGTAGACCATATATAATTACAATATTGATTCAGTGTGCAATAGAATGAACACTAAATGAGTGTTCATTCTGTTGCACACTGATTCAGTAGACCATAGTAGACCATAGTAGACCATAGTATGTTTACATAGTCTACTATGGTCTACTATGTTCATACAGTATGCTTGAATGGTCAATATAAAACACTTTATCCATCTACTTGTATGGTCAATGTAAAACACTTAATCCATCTTATAAGTTTTTCCTTTTTTTTGTTGTATTTGTTTGTCAAACCTCAATTCATGTTTGGCTAGTGTAAATTTTAATATATTAGAATCAATTTAAAAATGCATTGAATAAAAAAACCCAGATAAGAATCCCCACAGCTTATATATGAATCCCTTGGTGAAGTTTTAAAAAGGATAGAGTTGGTGGGAACAGGATGTTGAACAGCTGACCACAACACATGAACAATGCAAATGCATTCTCACACATAGAGTAAGTACATCTGCATTGTTGATGTGGTGTTGTTTATGACTCAAATATTGGGATTTTTAATGTTTTGCAGATTTGGCAGACCGATTAAAATTTTGCATCTACAACATTTGTTATTTGTTATCTTATAAATTCAATATTTTTTCCCTATTATATTATTACTTCAATGATTACCCACAAATTGTGGCACCAAAACTGTGCAAAAATATGGATGGAAGATTGAGTCTCTGATAAGGATATCTGACACAAAGTTGCATACCTATTGCATACATTCGAACTACAAACAATATTTCCACAACCGTTTGAAGCAATCCAAGTTAACCTAGATGACAATCTATAGAAAGTTAACCATATAGATGATGTATACTGCTTCTTTCATATCAACCATCTTAATGTGATTGGCTCTCTCAAATCTGCTGCACCAAATCTAATCAAATGGAGGCTTCTTTACAAATCATTTCAAAATTATCTCCAATAATCATGGACCTCTATTAAAACGAGCCCATTTCTAGCATCCAAACATTAAAAAAAAAAAAAAAACTTTTCTTAGCAGTTATGACCAAGTACCATGTTCACCATCCAGAACAAATCCTCAAACTACTTGTTACAAGAATCCCTACTGGTTAACATAATTCCTGTAGCTGCTGTTACCAGAATTCTCGTAGTAGACTTGTTCATCCATGTTCTCAAAATTTACCAACTGGGTTCTTGAGAAATTTTGTGGGGTTGTTGGTAATAACATTATACTTCTTACCACCAAAAATAGTAGTCATCAGATGCATGGATCTTGAGAAATAGGCTAAATGGTTGTATGTGACATGGTTGATCACTCAGAAATAATATAACTCAGATTTACTTGAGATTTTATGGATTTGTTCCTCTCACTGTAATGCTTCTCTCCTCCAAATGTTGTGGTCATCTAATGCACGGTTTGCAAGATACAAGCAATTTAATTTCTGCACTTTATGGATTAACAAAATAGACACAGGCAAAATTGAGATTTAAATATTTGATGTTAAGACTTCTATCAGCACTAGCTGATCCGGTAAGCTATAGAAATTTGGTTCCTCTGCAAATCTGTAGAGTTGGTTATTATAGTATAATGGTGTTGGATACATAAATAATGATATGCGTAATGAAGTTCCATTTCTAAATGGAAAAGGTGGCCAATTCTTAACTAATGATGGCGGCAATTGATTGTTAATCGCGTTACTGTTTCCAATTTTCCATAATAAATGTCTTTTTAATGTTCTTAACTATTCTTTTAGTATAGAGCCTGTTTCATATTTTGACTATGATGCCATCTTTGATGGCGGTGCATAAGAATCAAACAAGATATGGTTTGACAAACAGATACAACAAATATTAAGTATACAAGTAGATGGATTAAGTGTTTTATATTGGCCATTCAAGCATACTGTATGAACATAGTAGACCATAGTAGACTGTGTGAACATAGTAAACCATATATACATGCATACTTAGCTACATGCAAATGAGAATGGATAATAAAGAAATATATTACATATTGCTAGATATCATGCATAAATGCAATATTTTGGATTATATGCCACTGTTGTATTACTATTTCTTTAATATCCATTCTCATTTGCATGTAGCTAATGATTGCATACAACAGGTGGTGTAGGTGATGTCCTTCACAGATCTGATGATGAGCATGGACGATGAGGTTCCAGTAAGCCAGTCAACTTCTTCCTCCAAGAAGGTTGTGTGGACAAGAGAGGTGGAATGAAAGTTCCTAAACTTGCTCCACGATCAAGTTCACCTAGGAAGGAAAGGCGAAGGGGGCTTCAAAAAAGAAGCTTGGACAACCATTGAGAGGAACTTCAATGCTGATATGCACCTTAATTTTTCAAAGGAAAATTTCAAAAATAATCTTAAAGGATGGAAGCAAGGTTTTAGAGTCATGAGAGAGTTGAAGAATATGAGTGGGTTTGCATGGAATGAAGCTACTCAATGTGTGGATGCTGATGACATGGTGTGGGAGGAGCTTCTAAAGGTGACATGTTGTTTTGAATATGTTGGTCTTAGAAATATTTCCTTCTTATTAAGTTAGATAGAAGACAAAGATCTAATTCATTCATCATGACAACATGCAAAGAAAAGAATTCAAAAGTGCCAAAGTTTACAAGAGACAACCCTTCCAGTACTACAATGACCTAGCCATCATTGTAGGTAATGACTTAGTTGAAGGTGTCGCTGCTACTAATGCACAAGAGACAGAAGAAGGGCTCAATATGGATGGGCCCGCTTACGTGGATTGTGATGAGGATGTCCCTATAAGTACACCTCTTAACACTACAACTGATTTGGATGATGAATTATATCATTCCAATCAATCGACTACAAGAGCTCGTCCAAATATTTCAACATCGTCACCAAGGAGGGCAAAGAGGAAGAAGGCAACCGTGACTGGTTCAATGGATGTGCTTTGTGAAACTATGAAAAGAATAGAAGAGGACTTTCGTGTGCCTTTTGTACTCAAAGTGGACAGTTCTGAATCAAATTCTATCTTGGCAAGTGTCTATGAGGCTCTCAAAAGCATCCTTGATTTGACTCAACAAACTATGCTAAAAGCATATGACACCTTCATGGTTGATAAAGATAGAGCCAAAGGGTTCTTGCAAATGAATGAAGATGAGAGGGTGCAGTATATTGCCATGAAGTTTGCAGACCTCTAGCTACCAGCCATTTCAACTACATTAACCTGCCATTGCAACAAGTTGAAACAAAATGAGCATGTTATTCTCTAGAGTTCAAACAATCTACATTCATAACCGAAAACTGATGAAGTACTATTACTTATGCAGTTGGGTCAAGGCTCCATGGAAGGAGTAAACTTTTGATTTGTAATTTCAGTTAGACTGCTTATACCCTACTAAATGACATTGACAAATGAATGTTGCTCTTAGGAATGTTGGCAAAACTTGTATCCTGATATTTTCAATTTATTGTTAAGCACAAAATTTAGAGAACCATTAAATTTATGCCATCTCAATGTGCCAATACTGATCTAATGTGCTTGTTTCATCCTCATGCCAACTCTCTCATGATCAAACATCTAATGTGCTTGTTTAGTGTGGCTATGAATGTTTATTTGGGATGAATTGTCTGTGTGTGAGAGAACAAAAATGATTAGGATGTCTTTGTAAGCAGTTCATGTTTTGTGAATTGAAAAAAAAGAAAGAAATTCCTATTTTTTTTCAGAGTTTCATGGGGTATAGAATATAGATGGACTATATATCACCCTATGCGTCATGACTATTCTCAAAGTCAATTTGTCCCTAGTAACTTTAATGTATGGGAAAAACAACTCATTGCTATAAGCGATACCCTCTTAAGTTGTACATACATATTGAAATATCAGACATAGCAACATATTCATAACTATATAGTCTTATCGATATATCAGACACAACACTATAAAGCTTCATTGCTATCAGGAGGTTCATTGCATAATTTACATCAATATATTAGGAAGAGCAGAGATCTCTATATATCTGCAGATTGGAATATCTTGACTTTTCATAATCCCTAAAGACATATTAGATGCAGCAGTGATCTACTATCCAATCCATATATTATCATTTGTAGATCATACATATTATCAAGCTAATCTTAGTATTATCTATATATATAGACTTGATCACTAGGCATATATCTAATTGTCATATTAGAGATAGCAGTGACATTGTCCTATGTATTTTATCAATTATATTACAAACACATTCATAAGTGGGATCATAGATCATCATTCTTTGTGTTAAGTGAGACTTTTTTTTATATTAAAGATAGTTTAATCAACTAATACAATAAAAAAGATATCAAAGTGTAGTGTTGATCAAGTAACATCTAATGCTGCTAATACATACTACTAAAAGCTCAAAATGATATCATCATCCTACGCTACGAGAAGTTTGCAGTATTTACAAGATACATATAGTCAAAAAAACCCTATATATAACATTAGTCTAAATAAAGTAACTACTGCCCAGTCATTAGTCCCATGAATCAATGACATTGTATAATACACTGGATTGGCAACATTACTTGCAGGTGCAAAAGAGTTGAAGATAGTATCTGATTGTGTTGGTAGCATCAATCACATTCGTGTATTATTTTGGGTTGGCATTGAATTATCAATTACCAATTGTGTTTTGTGGTTAAATTTGTTTATTTTGTACAAATTATAGTTATTTTATATTGTTTTATGGCCACACCTAGGCATTATGATATTTATTTGCTATTTCAGCCATGATGATATTGTTTTTACTGGTACTTCATGATTATAAATGGAATACACCAAGGAGTAACACATGATGAAGATCAATTATAGCAATAATGCTATTTCAACCATGATGATATTGTTTTTATTGTTATTTCATGCATTATGATATTTTTCTGCTATTTCAACCATGATGATATTGTTTTTACTGTTATTTCATGGATTATGATATTTTTCTGCTATTTCCGCCATGATGATATTGTTTTTACTATTATTTGATTATTATAAATGAAATACACCAAGGAGTAACACATGATGAAGATGAGCTCATAATTGTGATATTGTTTTTACTGTTATTTCATGATTGTGAATGTAGCTATGCCTTTAGATGAGCTCATAAACTAAGCCCAATGCATATATAGTCTTCTTAGGCTGGATGTAGCTATGCCGTGAAGAATGGCGGAGATAAAAACAACGTGGATGCCAAACCAACTATATTTTAGCCCATGGACCCGACGAGATTTTATAAAATGGGAGTTCCAAAAGTGGAATTTGGCCCTCAAATTCCAATTCCACCTTTTCAATGTTTAACTTACAATATATAGTAAAATTGTATGAACATAGTAGACCATATATAATTACAATACTGATTCAGTGTGCAAAAAAATGAACATTGATTTAGTGTTCATTCTGTTGCACACTAATTCAGTATATAGTACAACTGTATGAACATAGTAGACCATATATAATTACAATACTGATTCAGTGTGCAACAGAATGAACACTGATTCAGTGTTCATTCTATTGCACACTAATTCAGTATATAATACAACTATATGAACATAGTAGACCATAAATAATTACAATACTGATTCAGCATCCTGTAGTGTTCATTCTATCTTGAGCAACTAAATCAATGTCTTGTAGTGTTCATTCTGTTGCACACTAAATTAGTATTGTAATTATATATGGTCTACTATGTTCATACAGTTGTATTATATACTGATTCTGTGTGCAACAAAATGAACAATACAAGACACTGATTCAGTTGCTCAAGACAGAATGATGATAAGTGGTATTCTTGAGCATGAATTTCTCTCCACTGTGCTTCTATGACTATAATGTGCCCAAGCCCTTCTACTTAAACTAGTGTATAGAGACAACTTAACTCATAATTGTAATTTAAAGTTTGGCTTGTCAATTATGCCTAAGAAGACTATATATGCATTGGGCTTAGTTTATGACATTGGTAGCTTGAAGAATCTGGTGAGATTAGAATACATGGTTTGTTGTTGTAGCAATTCACAAAAACTACAAGCTGGAGTAGTTTTTTAAAATAGTACTCCAGCTTGTACAAATTTTGTACATTGCTCCAACACCTACTTATGATTGCCATCTTATATACATGTTGACAGTTCTTCGAGTACACATATGTTGTTCATGATTTCAACTTACAATCTATATTTCTAATGACTACACATATTTTTGATGTTACTCCTTGGTGTATTACATTTATTATTACAAGTATAGATGTGTTATTAGATCCTTTCAGTTTCAAATAGAAAGTCTCTTTAATCAACCATGGATTGTTAGAGTAGATTTGATTATGTGGAGTTTCTAAAATGTTATGAACTGTATTTGAATCTCATATGTTGTTCATGATTTCAACTTACAATCTATATTTCTGATGACTACACATATTTCTGATGTTACTCCTTGGTGTATTACATTTATTATGGGAACTTTGCACGGTGTGTCTTCACACCACCATTTCGTTGTTGGATTTTGTTCTTCCCCATCTTCTATGTACGAGTATAGATGTGTTATTAGATCCTTTCAGTTTCAAATAGAAAGTCTCTTTAATTAACCATGGATTTTTAGAGTAGATTTGATTATGTAGAGTTTCTAAAATGTTATGAACTGTATTTGAATCTCATATGTTGTTCATGATTTCAACTTACAATCTATATTTCTGATGACTACACATATTTCTAATGTTACTCCTTGGTGTATTACATTTATTATGAGAACTTTGCACGGTGTGTCTTCACACCACCATTTTGTTGTTGGATTTTGTTCTTCCCCATCTTCTATGTACGAGTATAGATGTGTTATTAGATCCTTTCAGTTTCAAATAGAAGGTCTCTTTAATCAACCATGGATTGTTAGAGTAGATTTGATTATGTGAAAATTCTAAAATTTTATGAAGTGTATTTAATCAACCATAGATTGTTATAGCGTCGATGACTTCGGTCAACGCACCCATGTGTCAATGTGGTGTTGGGCAATGCATATTAAGGACGTCACAGACACCAAGAAATCCTGGGCGTCAATTTTGGGCTTGCCCAAAAAATAAAAAGGTCTGGATATGTAATTATAGTTTTATGTTTAAAAAGAATGTGACAACTAATCATTTTAGGAAGAACTGATGTAAATTTGGTATTGCAGGGAAATAGTAAATGCGAATTCTTCTGGTGGGTCGATGAACCCAAATGTACGTCTACTCCATCTACAACTATACCCAACTTTATGTCAACCCCATCTACATCCCTTCCTGACGTAGGGAATGAGTGCAAGGAGTGCAAGGCTAGAGAGGCAGCGAGTGCTGCAAAATTATTTTCAATGGCGAAAGCATAAATCATGTTTTTGCGATGCATTCTTTGTGTAGTATGCACACTACTTTTTTGGGAACATATGCGTAAATGTAGTTAACAAACAGATATTATAGATACATGAATTTTTTTTTAAAGTAGATACGTTGGACATATTTTGATAAACTCGAGAACTTTTTTGTTGTTTATGACTCAGTTATGATTTTGAATATAAAATTAAACAAATTAAATATTAACCTTATTAAAAAAAATTTGAATTTTTTTTATGATTTTCTATATAAAATTTAATAAAATAAAATAAAAAATATTTATGGTTTTCTCTATAAAATTAAATAAAATAACAAAATAAATCATAAAATGAACTAATGAAAATATAATATAATATAAAAAAATATTAAAATAGTTCAAAAAATAAAATAATAATCATAGTCAAATTCGAATTCTAGTTTTAAAAAGTGGAACCAAACGGAGGATATACATCTTCTCGCTCATATTCCGGGTCAACCAAACAGTCCTAACTATAATCCAGAAATGAAAAATTGGATTATCAAATCCATGATTTGACCATTTACAGCATTTGATCAAATTCAACATTTCCTAATTCCCGCTACCAAACAATGTATTAGGGCTGGTTTGGTAGCGGGAATTAGGAAATGATGAATTTGATCAAATGTTGGAAATGGTCAAATCATGGATTTGATAATCCGGTTTTTCATTTCTGGATTATGTTTGGACCGTTTGGTTCCACTTTTTGAAACTGGAATTGGAATTTGAGTATGATTTTTTTTAAAAAATAATTGAATTGTTTTAATGTTTTTAAATTTAATAATTCATTTTTATTAATGGAATTGAATTTAAAATGGAATCACAGACCGTTTTAGGTAGCCAAAGTTGGTGGCAGGCAACCAAGTTACAATCACTGCAACCAAAATTCGAAAAAAATTTGACAAAAAATTTGGAAAATAATTTCGAGAAAAAATTCAAAAAAATAAAAAATCAATTTTTTAAAAAAAAATTTGAATCCCCCCACACAAATAAAAAATTAAAAAATTAAGTGTAGACATGAAAATTTTAAAAATTTGCTTTCCTTCCTTTCAAATTCCAATTCCACCTTTTCAGATGGAAGATTTAAATGCTCATTTTTGGCCAAATGAGCATTTACATATTCCTATTCTATTTTCATTTTGCACTCCCAAACTGATGATTTGACGAAATGGGAACTAACAAATGTCAATTCCAGTCTAATTCCCACTACCAAACTATATCATTTTTTTCTAGTTGAAACTCTACATGAGAGATGAAGTTAAAATTATCAAATGTTAAATGTATTTGAGATAGTTTTTTAATCTTAATTGATAATAATAATTATTTACAAAGATAAATTTGTGTTCACATTTCCTTTTTCTAAATATATCTATTTTAATACAAATGTGTCAATATTTTAAAGTTAAATTTGAAAAATATATATTGATAAAGATAGTTGAATGTGAGTATTAAAATATGTATAGATTTATATTATATAAAAATATGTATTAAAAAAAAGTGAGAAAATTTATATGCATTATTTCATGTTTTGACTTTTCAAATTTCTATACTTTTTTTATATGTGAAGTTTGACTTGATCTTAAAAAAGGAGAAAAAATCTTCACATCTTCACTCAATATGTCTTCCTCTTTTGACATTTTTTGTACTCCATCAATAGGCCTAAAGTTTTGACAATTTTTTTGACAATTTTTGTACTCCATCAATAGGCCTAATTATCTTTATTTTCATTTTTTATAGCATATCAAAACAAAGAGTTGTAAAGAGTTGGGGATAGATAGTTAAATTGTATTGAGATTTTCCAATATTGAGTCATGAGAGTGCATGAAGGAGAGCAATAAGCATGATGATACTATTGTTGGAATGGGTCTGAAATTCAACAAAAACATAGGCAATGAAAAGTAAAATAATCACAATATAAGGGACTAAAATTAAGCCCCTTCATTGAATATGCTATCACATTCTTAGTGATATTCTTTATTTCCATCTATGAAGGTGTAGTTACTAGAAATTTGATGGACAAATATCACCAAGAAACACACCAACCCAAGAAAACACTTGAAAGATAACATCACCAATCCCCTACTCTTATTCAAAGTAAATTCATGAAGACAATTGCCTATACCTATACTAATCCTACCACACAGCATAACATTCTAATGATTGAGGAAAAATGCATGGAAACCATTATTATATTCCTAATGGTTTATGCTACTAGCATTCCTTTCTTCATCCCTTCCTACAAAATTATATAAAATTAAATTTGTACTCTTTGTATACATGTAATTATTATATTAATAACATAAAGGGTTCACTTTTATAATGATATGCACCCATAACCACATGTTTATGTTGTTGACACTTATTATTGTGGTCTTAGAATGGTAGAAGATAAATAAATTAGGTAAACATGATTGTGTCCAAATATTTTATTAGTAATATCTTTTTATATAACTATACATAAGAGGCAAACACTTGTAGACACCTAAATTTGTCCACTTAACATTAATTAAACTTAATTTAATTAATGATCTCAATTAACATTATACTTAATTTTAATTATTTATATTTTTTTATATTCATCTATTTATTTAATTAAATAGATTCGTTGCCTATAGTATTTAAATTACTACCCCCTAACATATTAAATTTAATTTATTACATGTTTCTCCATATTCCCCTTTTAAATAAATTTTTAATTTATTTATTCCTCCACATACTTTATTTCTACTAAACCATGATTTAATTTAATTTAATTTAATTTTAAACTTGGCCTAGATGCTACCCTACACATATCACTTTCTATCTAATGAACCTATTTATTAATGAAGGTTAATTAAGCTAATTTTTATCTTCCTACAAAAATTAGTCCTAATTATTTGCTCACACATGTGTGAGTAAATAATTTAAAATTCACCTTTTCAAAATTTGCTAAAAAATACGTAAACAAGGATTCTTACATTTTTTGATGACACCTCTTACACTTTCCAAAAGTGTGAAATTGACTTTCTCTTACACATTTCTTACACACACTTACACATGTGTACTTGGAGTATACATTGACCCTTCACATCCCAAGTTGCTCACACATGTGTTGTAACATCCTGCCAGAGAACCCAAGAGAATTTAACCTAAAACATGCTACTAAGTTGGTGAACATTTTTTTTCTAAAGTTAACATACACAATAAACAACAGTGCAGAAACAATTACCATTTACTCACATTGATACAACATCCAACACAGATTACAAGACTCAAGGGTTCCATGACGTTGAATTACTCAAGAACAAAATACAACTAAAGAATGATGACAAAAGATTTCATAACATAAACATTACAATTACATGATATAACAATAAATACCATTCTCATGGACATCCATGACATATACATAAACTGACATCCACTGCACATGTCGCAGGGTATGTAGTAATAAATCTAATTATGATAATACAATGTCTAGATTAAGTATCACATACAATACAATAATACATGATTACAAATAATGAAGATATGATAAGATACACTAATGAAGAAGCATCATAAGGAATCCATCTGCAAAAATCACCATCAAGCACTGGCACTAGGATGTCGAATCTCAAATGGTAAAGAATCACTACCACCTATCCGTGTAGAACCATAAAGGCCTACCCCGCCGTGCTGAAGAGATAGTCACAAACCCCAATCGGATAACCAAACAAAACAAGGACAAAACCCTAAGGAGAAGGATCCTAAAAGCACTCTAACTCAAGGTAAGCATAATAAAGTAATAGGTACAACTCACTAATCCAGAGGCAACCGACACATGTAGAATAACCAGACTATGCATAGGAAGGTGTCATCATGTACGTCTAACCCTTGAGTTTTTTCCTGGTAATCTCTCTGGATCCTGGCACCCAAGTGACCATACATGGCATCAATGACCTCTCGTACTAAC
Organism: Chamaecyparis obtusa; assembly: GCA_027943335.1. NCBI lineage: Eukaryota > Viridiplantae > Streptophyta > Pinopsida > Cupressales > Cupressaceae > Chamaecyparis > Chamaecyparis obtusa. The sequence goes on from BSBK01000594.1 coordinate 2,254,317, forward strand.
AAAGTCATCAACTATGCCAACTCATCCCTTTAAAGGGGGCTAGTCATCTTCTCAACACCATCTTAGTGTGTACTAGCACTCAAGCATGGGTGAGGACTCTTATCTTTTTAGGTTCATTTATTTTCCCTTAATTATATTAGGTTATCACTTGATTACTGATACTTACAATAAGTGATCCTAGCAGCCACTTGTGGGCCCCTGACGCTTATTGCAAGCCACCTCCTACTACATGTCTAGGTAAACTACCCTAGGCTCACAAATCTCTCCTAGATCTAATCAGGTATACAACTAGGTAACCTCATATCTAGATTCACATGAAAGAACTAGATATGGTTATAGAGATACCACAAACAGAATACAATATATCATGAGCCCAATGGTCAAACAGGAGTGATAATTAGATAAAGTACACTCACACCAAACATAACTGAAATAGAAACATCTGACACATACCTTGGCCTCTGTATCCCCTCCTAGGTCTTCTAATACCCGATAACACATAATGGAAAGAAGACACCCCAGGCACGGAGAATACAACACTCACGCCATAAAGAACTGAAACTGAACCATAATTGTACACAATCCATAATGATCATAATTGAATCTATGCATAAAAATGATTAATCCCTACAGGAGAATCTGAACATAATCATTATAACAATGTCATAAATAGGAAATATTCCCTAGTCATGATGATCTATAGATTTAGCAGAATTAAAAGCCCAATTTCACTATATGGTGTACTATTTCAATAATTGATAATTTAAAGTAAACATGTATAAGAAAAGTTTAAAATTTAATTTAACTAAAAAGAATTAAGTTAATATTATAAAATAATTAAATTATAAACTAACTAAATTACAAATTAAAATTATTATAAATTATGTAAATTGTAAATAACACAAATTAAAAAATATATATATAATATAAATTAAATAAACTATAAACATAATTTATAAATTAAATAAATTACAACCTAAACATAATATAACAAAACAAAGTAGTTTTTAAAAAAAATTAATATAACAACAAACACAAAAAACACATATGGTGGGGGACGTGGCGGTCCCCACGGCCTCTGCCTCCCCCCCCCCTCACATGCGCAAGTGACCTGCGCATGGCAGGTACCTTGCTTCCAAGCAAGGTACTTGCGTACCAAAGAAAAACTTTGAATTTTTTATTTTTGTTTTTAAATTTTTTTATATATTTTTTTTAAAAAAAAACTTTCCCAAAAACACTTTTTCAAAAACACCTTTTTAATATAATATTATTATTTTCTCAATCCCAAAACAATTTAATTATATATTTATTTCTTTTAACTTTTTCAACTTTTCAAGATATATAAAAAGCTAATATAAAATATTATATTATTTTTTTTTTACTTGTAAATTTTCTACAACAATAAGATACATATATACATTTTCATTTGGCAATAAGTATTTTTTTAATAAACTAAATATTTCTGAAAATGGCAATAAGTAGCTTTTTACCAAAAAAGGAAAATATGAGTTTTTTGCAAAACTACATTATAGTTTGTCTTTTTCCTATTTTGTTTTCTTCTCCATTATTTGCAAACATATTTTCTAGTTGATAATGTAATTTTCTTTTCATTTGCAAACAAAGTAATTTACTCTGGTAATTTTACTTTGACTGTCATTTTTTTGACAGAGATTAATTTTTTTTTAGAATAAAGTTTTTTAACTCAAATTGGATTTTTTGACAAAAACCCAATAATTTAATTTAACCACTCTATAGTATAAACTATTACTAGATTAATTTTTCATTTCCTAAGAGATCTAGAATGTATTTTCTCTTGAAATTTCGACAGCATATTCCTACTATGCCAAGTCTAGGTAAAATTATGAAATAACAAATCTATGAGTTCTCTGAACCCCCAAACTAAAAGCATAACAAAAACATATCTATATTTATAAATCAAATCAAGCATAGTAAAATACTGAAAATTCTACAGATGAAATCATGGGAAAGTTCCTTCAAACCCTACCTCAATTCCAATGCTAGAAACTAAAATAGAATGCATGTAGAATGCTGAAACCTTCAGATCTGACAACAGAAGAGCTCAATCCTGCAGATCTGAATCACAGTGCATGCAAAGCCCAATTCCAGATGCATACAATCTTCACCCAGAAACTCAAACACACACACAAAAGCTCAAGAACACAAAGAAGTTTCAAAATCTCCAAAAGCTCTCTCTCCAAAAATCTCCAACAACCTGATTGTAAACAAATGAATGCTAATTCCTCCTATTAGGGATTCAACTCCACCATACATGAAAACCCTAGATGACTCATAATACAACTCCTAATCAAACTCACCCTCTTAAGTTGAAAGAAAATGCTAATTAATAAATAAAAATATATATTTAATTGTGCACAACTCAACTTAGTCTCCTAAAGACAAGTTGTCTCCTTTTTGAAACAAGACATATTCAAACTTAATAAAGCACATGTTATTATTATAAACTCTCATTAATTAATTTAATATTTCAAACACCATTAAATCATGCAATTTAATAATTTAATATCTAATAGACAATATAAATCCTATTTTCACATAATTAATTAATTAAAACCAAATATCCTAATATTTGATTTTTCATTAATTAATAATCATACAAAAACATAAAAAATACATTTAATATTATTTTTCCAAATATAATATTAATTGCCATGACTATAGAAAAATCACATAATCAAACAACAATAAATCAAGATCATCAAATAAACATACAAACTCAAAGAAGGGATCCACAAACTATATCATCTTGACATATTTGGGTAGGGTAGTCAACAGATACTTATCCATTACCTAGGATAAATAGGCTTAGGTTTAGGGTTTTGGGTTTGTGTATTATCTCCCCTCTTTACCATTGAGATGAATGTTTGTGGACATGCTCACTCCTACCAATTCAGGGAAGATGATGCCCTATACCTACAAACCCATCATCACAAATCAAAGCATGTACATACAATATATAACAAGCAATGATAGGGTACAGTCGGTCGTGTGGATCTCAGCAAAGTAAGTAACTATGCCTCTGCCCTCTGCCATATAGACACATAAAACAGATACATACAAATGAACACCATACACATGCTAGTATGGGGTAAGTACATCATAATCCAACTGAAACACAAACCATTGCATCATAATAACATCAATATCAAAATACAACAACATAACATAATCATAATCTAGATCATCAACAATCACTGAAACAATAAGATCTACACACATACAATGCGGCCTAAAAGAGTATGGCATTGAAAAACTGAAAGCAAACTATGGAGGTACTACATGTGTGAGCAAGTCTTGGACTTTGCATGGCTTATGTGTCTCCTTGGTGGCACATATGTGGATGCCACATAGATGCCACCTCACCCCAGCCCTCCAAAATCCTATAAATAAGACCCTTGCCTCAAGCAAATCATCACTAATTTCTTTGCATTCATTCTTGCATTCTAGAATTTTTATGTTAGTGCTTTCATTGTAGTTTTATTACTAACCATTTGGTAGTTGTTTGCATTCATAGTAGATTTAAAAGTTAAATTTTTAGATGGTTTCATTAATGGCTAATCATAGTTTCATTCAATAGTTTCATTTACTCCATAGCTTCATGCCATATGAGCTTGAGGGTTGCTTCCATAGCTCCTCCTTGAGCCTCTTTGGATTCTTACATTGAATGCTTGAGGGTTGCTTTCATAGCTCCTTGATCATTTTAATCTTTATTTCAATCTAGTTTGCATTTATTAGGGGGATTTATACTTATGTTGGGAGAGCACACCCACATCCTCTTTAAGAGCTTAAATCAAGCAAGTCTTGGGTGCACTTGCTTCATGCTCATGTCTAAGGTTATGTGGAGAGTAGTGTAGGAATGAGAATGAACATGATTTCTTTGTTAGTTTAAGATTTGAATATGCATATGTATAGCTAACATTTGAGTGTTTATGCTTGTTCTACATAGGTTACTTTCCCTCATATACAACACTTAGCACCATTCAAGGAGAAAATGAGCTTGGTGCTAATAATGCTATGAATAAGGGTTTACCATTATCACATTATAGGAAGTAGAAGTTAAATAATAACATTTATAAATCAAGTGGCTGAATGGAGTGTGTTGGAGGAGGAGGTGCAAGAGTGGGAACTGCAAAGTTGAATTCAACTCGGGCTAATGGAGCCTGTCACGAGGATTACAGATCCTCTAGGGGTAGGGAATTGACAAGGTTGGTTGATTTTGAGGCTAGAGATGGAAAAGAGGAATTAGATCTTGTCAAGAATGATGTCGCTTGTGTTATGCACTCTATGCCCATACGGGGGCCCCAAATGAGAAGAATATTTCTCTTGGATTGATGTGTATGTGAGAATTTGCTTCAAAAAGAAAGAATCCTTGGGTAGCCCTATTTGGGGTGAAACCTAAGGGTGGCTGCAAGAAGTTGAGTCCCACTTTTGGGCAAAAAGTGGAAGTGTTTTCCTTTTTTTTCAAATTTCCTGTCAATTGATGTCTAAATTTGAGACACTTAGAGATTGAATCTCAAAAAAAATTTAGTAATAGAAAATGTAGTTCTTAGAGTCTACTTTTCAAATATGTAATTTATTTAAATACCCACATGGTATAAATTGCTTTTTAGTAGGAATGTTTAAAAACCATGTTTTCAAAATGCCTGTTTCAAGACCATACCATAGCTGTGTACGAACACCATATTTTGACTTAAATAAATGAATTTTTGCAAATCCTTCTGGGGAAATATACCTAAGACACCAAATATTGGTCAGCATATTTTCCCTTATTTTTTTATTGAATATATATTTTTTAATTAATTTTTAATTGACTATAAAATACATTTTCAAAACCTCTGGTGTACGGACACCATAATTTGATGAGAATTTCATATTTTTTCAAAATTATTTTTTTATCTTCAAAATAATTGTATCTAGATTGGTCTCATATAATTTATTTTCTAAAAAACCTAAAAACAAAAAAGTTATTAACGTTTTAGTGAACCTCGCTATTTTATGTTTAGGTACCACTTTTAACTAATAAATAATGTAAAAATAGTAAAAATAATCACATCACTATGAAATTTACATTTTTGAAATCAAGACAGTGAGAACTCTAATGGGTTTTTTTTTTGTAAAATGATACGATTGGGAAGGCCCTCAAAAAATTATGGCAAGGCAAAAATCTGGCATTCCAGTGCCTTAACCAAATTTTTGGAGGTCAAGGCATAGGCTTGGTTCTACCAAGCCTAAACCAAACTGACTTTGGAATGAAATTCGAGGCGGATGTGTGCTTCCTGCTCATGTCTTAAGAAATGGGCACCCATTTTTTTAAAAAAAAAAATCAAAGTGTTAAAATGCATTTTTATTTCTTAAAAAAAATTTTAAAAAAATAGAAACGGGCACCCGTTTTGAAAAAATAATGGGCACTCATTTTTTGAATTTAGGATCGGGTGACCGAACCTAAAACGGGCGCCCGTTTTAAAAAAATGAGCGCCCGTTTCAAGCGACATCTCTCATTTCTACAAGACTTTCGCGGAATTATCCCCCAACTCCAAACTCTTACCCCTAACCCTAACTTTACTTTGACCCCGATTTTCAATTTTTCTAATTTGGAAAAGGGTAAGTTTGTAATTTATGTCTTAGATTGTATTATTGGCCAAAGTGTTTACCTCATGGCTCAGTCTCTTATTGGTAAATTTATGGGGCCAAGACCAAATATTGAGGTTGTGTGTTCCTTCATCAAAAGGAAATGTCCTAGCAATGCCCAAGAGTTTCTTTTCCTTTTCTTTTAATTGTGATGAAGATCTAAAACCTATCCTTTATGCAAGCCCCAAGGTTATTGGAAAGGTGTCATTAGCGTCAAAAAATGGGAACCAAGTTTAGATCTTAATGATTCTTCTTTTAATGTTGTCCCTATTTAGGTTTGGTTACCAAGGCTTCCATTAGAATTTTATAACGAAATTTATTTTAAAGAAATTGTAAACTCTTTTTGGGAACTTCTATCTATTGATGAGATGACAACCTTTAGAAAATGGTTGGTGTTTGCATGGATTTGTGTTAGTATACATAAGGAGTCACACTTTCCTTCACTTATTAAAATTATTTCAAATTTCAGTGTGTGGTATCAACTAATTGAGTTTGAAAACCTATCATTTGCCTACTTTGTATGCACAAAATTTTCCATTGTGCCCTTCTTTGAGATGGTGTTACAAAGTAGCATCATTTTAAAGAAGATTAAGATAGAGTTGGGAGGAAGATGATTGAATTAGGAAAGATGCCCCGTGATGAGGCATATTAATGCCATACTTTAGAATACCCTAGGATAATATTTGCTAGACCTTTTGCTTCATTTTGATACAATTACCTCAAGACTCTTATGTTTTTCTACTACTATATGGCATGCTGCCAACATACATTTAACATGGTTAAACGTACTTAAATATGCTCTGCTTGGATAAATTACTATATTTCTTGTTCTAAAAGATATTGTTGTGTTTCAATGAGTAGAGTAGATGTTTGAATATGATTGATTATGCGTGTTCTAGTAATTACTGTCATAAATATCTTATCCTAACCCTTGAAGGCATAGCACATTGGAATAGCGAATGTTGTTTTGACCAGGTATGGCACATTCATTTCATGGAGTGTTCCACTCGTTCTTCCTGTAGCTTTTAGTGGAAGAACATTCAATACAACGCCAGTTGAAGGGATAAGGTGGCATTTCCAACGAAGAGTAAGGCGGTGTGTTACTTCTCTAAGAAAATCTAGGCATGAGTGGGAAGTTGGATTTGCTGTCACGATAGTTCTCTCCTTCGCTTCAGATTCAATCTATTCAGTCTTTAAGACTTTCCTTCTTTCTAGTTAATAATGTTGTAATAAAGATTTGCCTATTTCTACGGTGTGGTTAGGAAAGTAGTTAGGAGTTTTTCCTTTAAATAAAGCCCCACTCCTGCATGAGTACAAGGAGGGGCTATTGTCAAGTTTATTATAGCAATAGTTTGCTTTCACTGTTTTATGGAATCTCTGTACTTTCTTATTCAATCAATAAATAAATGAAGTGTTGATATTCAATTGAGCTTATTTGTGATTTTGGATACTCATCCAAGGGGGCCCACTTGGTGAGAAATCCACAATAAGATATATTCATACTAGCTAGGATCATTTCCTACATTTTCGCTATTTTAAAGTGCTAAGTGTTGAACTACTCCTGCAGCCAAAGCTACAGATCGGCTAACGCCTCCTACAACCAAAGTCGAGGAACAATAGAAGTACTATGGCATAGTTTGTGAGAGTCTTCATGTCTTAGTAATAGTTATACTTTTGTAGTTTCCATTCCAGCACTTACTTTTCTATAAACTTCAGCTTAAGCATTACTTTAGCATTCATTTCCTATAATCATAGTATAGTTTCCTTTAACATTTTCTTCCTGCAGCAATGATAAATGTATGGCTAAATGATACTTGGTGCATATACTTTGCTGGCCCATTTCAAGTAATACGTCCCTAGTTTGACTTACTAAATGAATTCTTATAGAGAGGATAACATGCTCGGCTGGATGTCCAATCCCTGAGTCTGGAATTATACCTAGTTTTTGAGCCTTTATAGGAATTGATCATTTTTTGGTGCCATTGCCGAGGATGGTGCCAAACCAAGTCCTCAATAAGCCATTCTTAGAATTTGTTTCATTTCTAGCTTTTGTTAGAATACATTACTTTTAGGAGAACTCTACAAATCACATCACTCCCTATTACCTGTATGCATAACCAAAGAAGAGATGCCAGAGGATGGTACTTGCCAAACCAATCCAATCATCCATTTGAGGAAGAAAGTTCATTTTTTGATGCTACCATTGACCTCCCTGAAACTACGCCATCCTCCTCATCTTCTGAAGAACAGGTTGATTCTTTTGAAGAGCAACCTAAAATTAACGCATTTGCAAACATCTTCTCTCATTTGAGAGCCCATTTTCCTAAAAATCCAATTAGCCAAGAAAACTCATTACAACTGGTCATTTACCAACCTCCTCATCATCACCCACCTCTGTGACCTATAAATCCCACCAGGATGGCTAATCCTACTTTTCCATTCCCTATTACTGACCAACAAGACAATAATAACCTTAAAAACATACCTTCATTTGCCTTGCCAAAGTTCTATGGTCTAGTTACAGAAGACCCAAATACCTTTCTCTTCGAGTTTGATATCATATGTGGTAGTTATGACTACACCACTAATGCTCACAAGCTCAAACTCTTTCCTACAACTCTTAAGGAGTTTGATGTGCATTGGTTCATGGGCCTAGGATAGGATTTTGTCCATGATTAGGTAGGGATGCAAGATGCATTCTTGACTAAGTATAAGGAGTATTGTCAGGGAACTGATATGAGAGGAGAAGACCTCTTTAAAATGACTAAAAAAGAGGATGAGTCACTTGAAGAATATATCTCATGGTTCATGTATAGTCTACAAAGGAATACAAAGCATGAGCTTAATAAGGAATCTCATAAGCTTCTATTTCTCAGAGGAATACAAGATGGATGCACTGAAGCTTTAGATTTGATGGCAAGAGGAGACATAACCCAATCCAGTTGGGATGACATAAAGAAAATATGCCTCAAATACTCACATGTTGCTGGGAAAAGAGGAAGAGGATACAAACCCGCAATAGGAAGGGCAAATGGTTTAGGTGCTTCCAGATCAGAGATAACTCATCTCTTATCTGACTTCAAGCAGGATATCATCAACAATATGGCCACACAGCTGGATACTTTATAGGCCAAGAAGCATGAGGAAGCAGAGGCTATGCTAGCAGAATTCTGTCCACACTGTCAGCAGAAGAAGAAAGATTGCCGGTGTAAACTAGTTGCAAATATGGAGGCCACCCATATGCCAACTGACTACAAGCCAGTTGAACCAACAGATGAATAACTATTCTTTGCTACTCAAAGATGTCCATGGGCACAACGACAAGGTATGCCTCAGGACCCACTTACATTCAATAATCCATTTTATAATAGTAAGTGGAAACCTTCTATGAATTACACAAATCCTCCCTGGAACAACTATCAAATCCAATGGAAAAATTACCCTAGTCCACATTGGAAGAATCCTCAAGGGAGTTGGCAACAACCCCAAGGGGCATGGAAGCCACCACAGGGTAATTGGCAACCAAACCCTCAGTGGTGAGGAGACCAATAATGGCCACCTCAGTCCCAAGGATATCTCAATCCACCTCTTCAAGCACCACAATAGCAAGCACTCTTACCACCACCAGTTGCTAATACCCAACCTCCAAAACCAACCCAATTGCCTACACAACCATAGCCAAACCTGAATAACAGGCCTCCCATACCTCAGAAAATAGTGTACACTACTGAGCAAATGTGGTATCCCATGCAATATCCTACCTATGCAATCACCCTTGATGATATACACCTACAGTCTGGGACTACTATTCCCACTCCTGAGCATCCAATCATAACCAAAATGTCCCAAGAGGAGCCTGTACAAATAGAAAATACTATTCTGCTTCCAGCAACATAGCCTATTACTGATCAAAGCCACCCTGTTGGACCACCTTTTACACAATGGTTGCAGCCCAATAATCCTAAGCCTATTATTGAAACCTAATTTAACATCCTTAATCAATTGAAGAATGTCAATGTCCAAATACCTTTATTCCAAGTAATTAAGGATGTACCCACCTACAACAAAGCCATCAAAGAAGCCCACTTTAAGAAGCTTGGTCACAAGAAAAAGGATCCTTAGATGGTGCATGTGTTAGGAAATCTCACTGACATCATCTTAGGAAAGCTTACCATCCCAAAATATTCTGACCCAGGTAGCCCTGTTGTTGAGGTCATTATTAATGGGACCACCATTAACAATGTATTGGTAGATCTTGGAGCAGCTATAAATGTAATGACCAAGGATATAATGCAACAACTTGGCATATACAACCTCTGAACCACTCCTACTGTCCTACAGCTTGCAGACAGTTCCATTGTAAAACCTGATGGAATGGTTGAAGATATAGTTGTTGATCTTGCTACCTGGTCATATCCGACAGATTTCATGATCTTCTCACCAAAAGATACTTTAGGAGGATATCCTATTATACTTGGTAGGCCATGGATAGCAACTACAGATGCTCACATTGGTTGTCACTCAGGGGATATGACCATTTCTGATGGCCAACATACACAGACTCTTCCTATATCCTCCTGCTCAACCCCAAATGGACTTAGCCTCACCAATCTGGCCTGACATAGGAGAAGAGGCCGAGGTTATCAATTTAGTGTCAAAATTAATGATGATAAAAATGGACCCCTTTCTGTAGCTCCTGGATGAAGACAAGGTAATTACCAATGTCTTACAAAATGAGTATGGATCAAACCCGGATTCACTGGGTTGTTCTTCCAACAATTGCTCTCTAGAGGTTTTAAATTTTGATTACCAATTTCCTTCTCCTACAGCCAAAGAACTCTATCACCAATTGCTTCCCCATGAGATACAAGCACCCTCCTTTATAGATGCATCTATGATAGAGCTGACAAAGAAGATAGAGGTATCTCCTAATCATTACCTAAACATCAATGGTCAATTAACTACTCAGCAGCAAACATCTTTGACTAAAACACTGAAAGCCCATACTAGAGCATTTTCTTGGGAATACTTTGACCTAAAAGGTCTGGATCCAAAACTGTGCACCCATAGGATCTATCTAAAAGAAGATAAACCTTTGGTAAGGCAATTCCAAAGGTGAGTGAATCCAGCATTGCGAGAAATCATTAAAACAGAACTACAAAAACTCCTCAATGATGGATTCATTTACCCCATATCCGATAGTCAGGGAGTTTCTCCATTAGTAATTGTACCAAAAAAAGGAGGTAAATGGTATGTGTGTGTGGACTATAGGGAACTCAATAATGCCACCAAAAAGGACCATTTTCCTCTTCCATTCATTGACCAAGTATTGGACTCTTTAGTCGGTAAAAAGTATTTTTCCTTCCTAGATGGGTATAGTGGATACAATCTAATCTAAATCTTTCCAGCAGATCGACAACTTTCACTTACCCTTGGGGAACTTTTGCCTATTCAATTCTTCCATTTGGTCTTTGTAATGCTCCAACAACCTTTTAGAGAGCAGTCATCAACATCTTTATTGATATCTCTCATGACTGTATGGAGATCTATATGGATGATTTCACAACCTATGGTGAAACTTATGAGGAAGCTTTAAGCAACTTGGACAAGGTCCTAAAAAGGTGTGAAGAACATAATTTATCCCTTAACAATGAGAAATGCTTCATGATTATGCAAGAAGGGATAGTACTTGGCCACTATATCTCTGCAGCAAGAATACAAGTGGATCCGGCCAAAATTGAGATCATCCAAAACCTCCCTACACCAACCAAGAAAAAGGATGTCCAAAGTTTTCTTGGACATGCAGGCTATTATAGGAGGTTCATAAAAGATTTCAATAAAATGGCTAGTCCCCTTCACTCTTTTCTTACTAAAGATTCTGAATTTAACTGGACCCCAACTTGTGAAGCAGCCTTCCTGTAGCTAAAGATAGTCCTTACAATAGCCCTAGTCTTACGAGGACCAAATTGGGAACTTACATTCCATATACATACCGATGCCTAAGACCATGCCATAGGATTTGTGCTTGGCCAAAAGGAGGACACAATAGAACATGCTATATACTTCATCAGCAAGAATCTTCAAGGAGCTGAATTGAATTATACGGTCACAGAAAAGGAGCTTTTGGTAGTCATTTATGCCCTCAATAAATTCCACCATTACATTACAAGGTATCAAATCTATGTGCACACCAATCATGCAACCATCAAATACCTTGCTAATAAGCCTGCAATCATAGGCCGACTAGCTAGATGGATTCTATTGTTGCAAGAATTTGATATCACCATAGTGGATAAACCAGGAAAATCCAACGTGGTTGCAGATTTTCTCTCATGACTTCAGAATAAGGATGAAACTTAGCTAATTGATGACAGCTTTCCTAATGATCACCTCTTCTCTATTTCAGCCAAAACTCCTTGGTATGCAGATATCGCCGACTACTTGGTCTCTCAAAAGGTACCTTCCTATTTCTCACCAAAAGAAAAGAGGCTCCTCATAGAAAAAAATTTCAACTTTTCATGGATTACTAATTTTCTATTCTATAATGGGCCTAACCAAATATTGAGACGTTGTGTAAGGGAGGATGAAACCTATGATATCCTTCATGCATGTCATAATGAGCCCTGTGGAGGGCATGTTGCAGCCAAGAGAACAACCATGAAGATACTAAATACATGATATTACTGGCCAACCCTCCATAGAGATGTTGTCAACTATACAAGGAAATGTGATCGATGCCAAGGGATGGGATGACCAACAAAGTCTGATGAAATACCTCTCTTTCCATAGGTGGTAGTCACTCCATTTGATAAATGGGGATTAGATTTTGTAGGACCCATTACTCCATCCTCCAATGAAAACTCCTACATCCTTGTATGTACTGACTATGTAACTAAATGGGTGGAGGTACGTGCTATGAAACATGCTAGAGATAACAAAGTTTCTAAGTTTTTGTATGAATAAATCCTCACAAGGTATGGTGTCCCAAGAGAGCTGGTTATTGATCAGGGTGCTCAATTCACTTCCACGTTGATTACTGCAATTATGAATGAATACAAAATTCACCACAAGACATCGAGTCCATACCATCCACAGGTGAATGGGCAAGTTGAGGTTACAAACAGAGAAATAGAGGCTATTTTGACCAAAACCATGTAGCTACATAAGAAAGACTGGAGCATAAGGTTACAAGAAGTAGTTTGGGCGTATAGGACAACTTGAAAAACCATAGCTGGTTTCACACCATTTGAGCTAGTTTATGGAAAACATGTTGTAATGCCGATAGAGTTTGAGCATAAAACATTGAAAACAACATTACAGTTGAACATTGATCTTCCAGCAACACAACGCGACAGGATCCTGCAGCTCAACCAGCTACATGAAATGTGAAAGGCCACCTTACAACACATAGAGATGGTCTAGGTCCAACAAAAATGGTGGCATGATTCCCACATCCTGAACAAACAATTTGCTCCTAGTGACTGGGCCCTCCTATATGATTCTCACTATCAAGAAAACCAAGGTAAGCTCAGTACCCATTGGCTAGGCCCCTATGAAATAGAAAATGTCTATGCTAATGGTGCAGTTTAGCTATCCACCATCGACCCAATATGTTTAAAATTATTGGTGAATGGGCACAGAATCCATCTATATCATAAACCAAAAACAAAAGCTGAGTTCCTGCAACAGTTTGAGATTTCTCTTACCGACGCTGAACCTCCTGTAGCTACTCACAATCTTGTAGCAGTTGAACCCACCATAGATTTCAGACCTCCTCCAGATGAAGAAATTCAAAAGGTAGATGGACCTCCTCCTGCAGGTGATTCTCCTGGCACTGACCCAACTATCCAATCATCACTTTAATTATGCATGACTACAGTCCTAATAAAGTTTTCATTTCCCATGAAAATATTCCCTTTTATAATAAATACTCCATCCCATCACCTTTTTCTTCACCACTCACTCATTCATCACATCTTTTTCGCCCTGTACTTCTCTTTGTATGATACACGTCATCATATATTTTTGGATTTTGACATTTATGGCACTTTCACATCAGGTATGCGATCATCTATTCTTTCATATGCTCTGTACTTTTTTAAACATAATTATCTTTTATGCTTCATTTAATTTAGTAATTATATCCAAGCATTGTTGTACTTTTTAACCACACATGTGAGGACACCTACTTCCTTTTTGTAGGGGGCAGTACGATAATATGAGATGAAAAATTTTGCCAAGATTTTGATTTAATTGCTATTAATAGCACGCAAGCCTTAAGTCTGATCATTAATCCACCAACCTTGGATTTCAGTCTCTTTTAAAAACCCTAGATACCAATGCCAACTATGATTTTCACATAGCATCTTTCACTTTCACCCTTGCCAAACAAGTACCTAAAATCCCTGAATCAGTCTAGAGTAAAGAGTTGGAAGCTAGGAGAAATTGTGGAAAGATTTTAGTTAAGAGCAAGGGTTGCAAAAATTCAAGTATGGGTGGACATCCCATTCGGTCTGAACCAACTAATCACACGTCATTGCTGCAAGATCAAGTGAGTGTTCATGAATTCAATCGTGTGGGTTGGCTTAGCTATTTTATCAAGTTAAATAGTTATGACGAGGCTATTATGGTGAAATTCTTGCATACATTCAGCAATGGCATAACATATGTGAAAGGGTTGCAAATTGAAGCTTTAGAAGCACAAATAGCAGAAGTCTCAGGACTTCCTGCTACTAGAGAACCTTTTCCACATGGTCATGATGCCTATATAGCCAGAGCCAAATTCTCCCAGCCTACAGACACAACACTGGAAAGTAGTAAACAAGGTATGGAAAGACTTTCTCTTCCAGGTGATTACCCACAGTTTGCTATTTACATTATCTGATATATTACCTGTGAAGGAAGGTTTTCATTTTTGCATGTTGTGCATTTTAAATTATTGAGCCATTTGTGAAATGGGCAGTTAATTAATGTTCCAAATGTTCTCTATTCCTTGTTAAATTTGAGCTCTGAGGAAGTAAGGAAGGGTAGGCAAAATGCAGTTACTCATCATGGGCTAATAAAATTACTGGTAGAAAAGGCCCTACGAGATAATTCTCCTATGAATTGGGATGAATTTCTTGCCACCCCTCATGTTCAATTAAATGGAGAAAGACCCGAGCCTGTAAGGCCACATCCTAAGCATCATGAAGCACAAGGAAATCCTCCTGCTGAAGCTAGTCCAGAAAGACCTTAGGAAAACCCTCCTTTGCATCAAGAAGATGTAATAGTAGAAGCTCAAAACCCTAACCAGGGGGAAGAAAACATTGGGGGTTCTACAGAAACTCATAATTGGCAAGGAGCCAAGAAAGATGAAAAAGGGAAAGAGAAAATGTCTGGTTATGAAGCAGGTGGTACCCCTATTCATCCTATAGCCACATCTGCTTTGATGAAATCCAATTCGTAGAAGTGCCCTACAGTATCAAAAGAAACCCCAATACAACATAGTGTCTGTTTGAATTCAAGGAAAAGAACAAAGAACTCACCTTAGATGGTTGACTCAAGTCATGAAGTTTTGATTAAGGAACCTATGAATCGATAACCATGGGAAGAAGGTTCAACCATGTAAGGTGATGATATGATGAAGGACCCTGTAGCCTCAGTACCAAAAGAAATAGTGAAAGCGGATATTCCTGAAGTTTCTTCTTCTCATCCAGGCAATATGCAAGAAGATGACATTTCAACAGTGTCCGCACCAATTCATTGAAAGGAATATGAGATAGAACCATAACACTCTATTCCATAGAAAAGTCAAGATTACGTAATAATACAGTCTTTGTCCTTGGATTATTTTCAGCAAATTCAATATGAAAGGGCAATGTGGGACATAGAGAAGGACAAATTAAAAAGGGAAATAGGTCAACAGAAATAAGAAATTGCACTCCTACAGGAAAAGATAGATTTAGTTGTTAAGTTGGTTCCAAAGATCATAGAATGTCAACCACCACCAAGGGTGTATGCTCTGTGCTTAAGGGAATAATTTTTACTATTTCAGTTTATGATAATTGCCAAAGATTTAAGTCCTGACATAGACACTCCTAAGTCCTTTTTGGCTGCATACAAAATGTCACTTGACTTCATAAAAAATCTTCTCTGTGAATTGTACCTGCATCACTATGTCGTTCCATCAAACACAAAATGGAATCCCTTGCTATTTATAGGTGACATACATTTGTCCACACTACTATCATGGGTCAACAATGAAATATACTATGGAGAACAGTTGGCCAGGTATAGGGCATTGGAATGTAATGTTTCACTTCCATTGTATCTTGAAAGTAAAACACCCAGACAACTTTACTGTGACTGGCTGGAAATTGTCTACGGTTTTATTGATTCCACACATCAAAGAAGGATATTGGCAAGCAGAGAACAGGTGCATGCAGAATTTGAAAGGTTGTCCTTGGCTGATGGGAATAGAGTTGCAGATGGATTACAATAGAGATGGGCCAGATTGACTATGTTTTTTAAAAGGAAAGAGCCACACAGTGTCATCAACTTTAGAGCAGCTATGCAAAGAGTTCACTGGTACATAGAATTGGGCTGACAACCAAGACTAGAGTGATGGATGCCTCTCACATTCCAACTCCCTATGCTCCTGTGGCCAATGTACAGTTGTATAGATTATGAGTTGGATGAGGATTCAGAACTAAGTCAGTGTGTCAGAGTGGACAGGATGAATGGATTCTACTGGAGGGTATGCAGTTCGATGATAGGGAAAACACAAGAAGGCAACATCATGGTGTTAGCAAAGATTAAAAACTCTTCAGTGCCTAAGGACATGCACTAATCTTCGTAGGGGGGAAAAATGATGAGGCATATTAATGCCATACTTTAGAATAACCTAGGATAATATTTGCTAGACCTTTTGCTTCATTTTGAAACAATTACCTCAAGACTCTTATGTTTTTCTACTACTATGTGGCATGCTGCCAACAAACATTTAACATGGTTAAATGTACTTAAATATGCTCTGCTTAGATAAATTACTATATTTCTTTTTCTAAAAGATATTGGTGTGTTTCAATGAGTAGAATAGATGTTTGAATATGATTGATTATGCATGTTTTGGTAATTATTGTCATAAATATCTTATCCTAACCCTTGAAGGCATAGCACATTGGAATAGCGAATGTTGTTTTGACTAGGTATGGCGCATTCATTTCATGGAGTGTTCCACTCAGTCTTCCTACAACTTTTAGCAAAAGAACATTCAATACAGTGCCAGTCAAAGGGATAAGGTGGCAGTTCCAGTGAAGAGAAAGGTGGCGTGTTACTTCTCTGAGAAAATCTAGGCACGAGTGGGAATTTGGATTTGCTATCATGCCAGTTCTCTCCTCCACTTCGGATTCAATCTATTCAGTCTTTAAGACTTTCCTTCTTTCTAGTTAATAATGTTGTAATAAAGATCTACATGTTTCTATGGCACGGTTAGGAAAGTAGTTAGGAGTTTTTCCTTTAAATAAAGTCCTGCTCCTGCATGAGCACAAGAAGGAGGGGCTATTGTCAAGTTTATTATAGCAATAGTTTTCTTTCACTATTTTATGGAATCTTTGTACTTTCTTATTTAATAAATAAATAAATGAAGTGTTGATATTTAGTTGAGCTTATTAGTGATTTCAGATACTCATCCAAGGGGGCCCACTTGGTGAGAAATCCACAGTAAGATAGATTCATACTAGCTAGGATCATTTCCTGCATTTCCATTGTTTTAAAGCGCCAAGTGTTGAATTGCTCCTATAGCCAAAGCTACAGATCAGCTAATGCCTCCTGTAGCCAAAGTCGAGGAACAATAGAATTTTCCATTCTAGCACTTACTTTTCTATAAACTTTAGCTTAAGCATTACTTTAGCATTCATTTCCTCCAATCATAGTATAGTTTCCTTTAGCATTTTCTTCCTGCAACAATGATAAATGTATGGCTAAATGATACTTGGTGCATATGCTTTGCTGGCCCATTTCAAGTAATATGTCCCTGGTTTGACTTACTAAATGAATTATGATAGAGAGGATAAGCTGCTCAGTTGGATGTCCAATCCTTAAGTCTAGAATTATACATAGTTTCTAAGCCTTTATAGGATCTGATCACCCCAGTCATAGAAAAGAGTGACTAAGAGGAAAGATGATGGGAGATGAGGATAATGATTCCCCCCTTGAGAGGGTAGGAGGGTTGAAGAGAATATGTGTGTGCTCACAAAATAGATGAAAGAATGTATGCAGGATGAGTGAATGATAAGAAGATGGAGAGATAAGAAGCTTGAGCTAGAACCTTCCAAATGGGAGATGTCATGTAGTGAGCACTTATTTTAATTTAGCAATATCAAGGACCTACCAAGGTTATAAAGAACCAAGGCCTTGTCATAGATATTGCATAGGAATAATCCAACGAACAAAAAAGGATTAAACTAACATCATACAAAGGCACAAAGGACTAAGGTGGATACGATGCTAGAAAAACCCACAAGCAAGCGACATGTCTTAAATGCAACATGTGACCATAGGGATCACATGTTGGAAATGCAAGGGACACATCTAAACACACACACAAACACACATAAATAAAAAGACCAAGACCTTGTGCCTAGTGTCACCATTCATAACACATTATTATATAAAGGATCGTGGTGACCATGAGGAGGTGAAAAAAGGAAGCTCAAGATAAAAAAATAAATAAACAAAGATCCAAAAGTACCAAAGAAATAACAAGTATCTCACATACCTTTTTCCATATGGAGGACGATGGAGGATGGTCAATTTGATTACTCTGATATGAGGAAAGATGCATCCTGCAAAGACTGATGATGGATTGCTAAACTACGATTCCTATGACAAGAGACAAGCAAGACACTCAAACTTCAAAGGGACTAGGGGATGATTACTAAAGCACTAGCTAGATAGGGAAAAAGGCCTTAATGAAACAAGGATTGATTGACACTAAGGATAAGACCTAAAGACACATATATATAAATGAGCCTAGGTGGAGACACGACTGATGCTATTTACAAGACACTAGTTACAATGCATACAAGGGCTTGAGGTTAAAGATGAGGATGCAAATACATGCATGATGTTGCCCCAGTCAAGCTAAAAAGACAAGATGGATTGATTGTGGATAGGGTGTTGTGGATGTGGGAATGATATATCCTGAAACAACACAAGGAGTGGGATGGATCCCTCCCGATGGTGATGATTGGATTGGGATAAAAGCTTGCAAAAAGGGTAGAAACAATACCAAGGATGTGATTAGATGGGTTTATTAATAATGTTTGAGTTTGGATGGTTAGAGGAGCTACATGGGATTTGCATGTGATGGTAGATTGTGTGAAGCATGGGATATGAATGGATGGCATTGGATGCCTAGGGTAAGCCTAGATATAGATACCAATGAAAAGGGATGTAGGAGGGATGGAGAGATGGAGGAGACGATGGGGAGTTTTGTAGATGGAATCATTAATATAAAAGGGTTGATGGATGGAAGGATTTGGATGAAGGGATGGAGAAATATTTGGGAGATGAAAGGATGGAGGATGACAAGATGGAAATGAAATGACAATGGAAGATGCAAAGATGGATGTGGTAGGGTCTCCAAGGAATATTTCACAAAGGAATAAGATGCCCCACTTAGGATAGGTCATGTGTGAGGAGGCATTAGGAGGGGTATGATATGATGGAAGATAATACAACAAGAGAATGAGGGAGGTAGATGGAAGTTAGAATAACAAGTGGAGGAGGGAGGTGGATGGGGGATAAGATGATAGGTGAATGAGATGGGGAGATGTAGGATAAGGTGATGGGTGAATGAGGTAGGGAGATAGAGAATAATATGGTTGGTGGATGAGGTTGACAAAGGTAGGTGGAGGGATTATATGGATGGAAGGATGGGTGGATATGGTTAAGTGGATGAAAATTTTTGATGGGGAAATGGATGCCAAAAGGTGTTAAAATCATGTATACATGGTGACCTATATTTTTTTTTACCAAGATCTAAAGGACGATGGAGGAGGTGAAATGGCTAAGATATGATACATGTGAGATAGAGGGGATGGATAGGATATGCTAAAATAAATTGCCCCCAAGTGTGGAGAGAAACTAGATGGAGGGATTATGCATGATGTCTGTTTGCTAGGTTTTCATTATGGTACTTGTCCAAGGTGCTTGTTTGTCAAGTTTTCACCATTAAATGATTTTTTCTCTCTTTTTTTGAATTTTTTCACTTTTTGGATGTAGTTTATGGATAGAATGATAAGGAGGAGATGAATGGAGAACTCAAGTATCAAGTTTAGTATCAAGGTAATAAGAGGCCATTTGGAGTGAGCACTGGATGTTGGTACAACCTTATTTGGGATGTGTGGATTATGCAAAGGCATGGATGAGATGGTTATGATGGGGGACATATGTAGGGTAAGGGATATGGTGGTAAGAAGTGTTTGGATGGAGTGAAGGACAATGAGTGTGATAGGGGGATGTTGTCAAGATGAACATTGGCACATGTTGTAAGGGGTGTGGAAAGAGTAGATGGGAAGTGGGTGGTATGTGTAAGATGGAGGAGTTATGATAGGTAGTTTTGGGACATAAGGACCCAAAATAGATTTAGGAGATAGAGGGGAGGAATGCTTAGCTGGTGGATTAGAAACTTTGGATGACATTGTGCATTTTTCTTTTAGATGCATTTCATCTTTTTGCTTTGGGATCCATATAGTTTTTTCTTTTTCTTTTGTGGGCCTTTGTGGCCTTTGGGATGGAGTGATTTTTTTCATTGGGTTTTTCTTTTCTTGAGCATGTCTTTTGGAGTGGACATGGCAATCTTTAGATTGCTGTGGATGTTTAACTTTATTTATTTTTTATTTGCCATCCAAATTTCTATGAGTAGCACTAGAAGCATAAGAAGTTGTGTGGGATGGAAGAAATATGGGTGTAGTGATGGAGGGAGATTGGAAGATAGGATGGTGGATGGGGCATATGGGCATGCACATTTGTTGATATTGAAGGAATGAGTAGGATACGATGGGGGATGAGATTTTGGGATGTAAGAGCCCAAAATGGATTTAGAATGTGGAGGATATGTGATGGTATATTTTGATGGAGTTCCTTTAAATGTGTAACCAAGACCATTAGATCATGGATGTTATTTGACATTAATGGGCTCCAAGGTACCTTGATCATGGGGGCCTAAGCCTTTACCTTGGTAATTCCATTTTTTGAGCATTTTATCAAAGCTAGGATACTTCTTACTTGGGGAGCAAGATGTGATTCCATTATTAGGTGGAGTGGTAGTAGATATGAAATTTATTTCTTCTACTGCAAGTGGACATCATGGATGAATGTAAGTGAACTAAGGGAATAGAGTGATGCTGGTGAGATATTTTGAATTAGAGGTGATAAAGGACCATGAAGTGGAGGGGACATGATGTTATGATTTTGACTGTGATGGGGGGATGGCAATGGATCTTTAGATGGAGTAAGTAGAATGACATGATCTTGATTTGGGGGAGTGGATGATAATGAATCACGAAATAGAGTGGGTGATGAAAATGGATCATGTAATGGAGGAAGTGAGAGGGTAGGGTCTTGAATTAGATCAATGGATATTTCAACATGCTTTTGGACAAGAACTTGACATGAGTGGATAAGTGTGGATGGTGTGATGGGGGATGTGTTGATGGACTCTTCAAATGGAGTGGATGGAAGGATAGGAGATTTTGTAATTGGGATAGAGGGAGGAAGGGTAGACTCATGAGGTTAATTATATGGGGTTTGGATAATGCTAGGAGGAGAAGATGGGGATGGGAGTTGAATTCCAGAGTCAATTGACAAAAGGGGTTTGATGATGTTAGGAAACGGAATAAGATCAATAAGTGGGGTAGATGGAAGAAGGATGATAGGTATGGGATATGGAAGAGGAATGATAGGTGTGGGAGATGGAAGAGGAATGATGGAGGTGGGAGGTGGAAATGCCTCGTCACTAGTTGCTTTATATGAGGGAGTGAGATGAAATGATTCATAAACTTTAGGAGAGGCATTTTCTATTGGCTTCCTTGTGAAACTCCTTGGAGACTTACATGTTGGAGGTTGAGGTGGAGGATTGACATGTGAAGATGGTGGGAATATAAGGTAGTCCACATATGAAGGTGTGGTGGTGGATTGTGATCTTGGCTGAATGAATGATAGTGTGGAAATGGGTGTAGGAGATGGAATGGATAGATAGTTCACATAATTAGGCATGGAGGTGACTTGTGAACTTGATTGACTAATTGATGGGGGAGGAGTGATAGATCGAGACATACCATATGAAGTGGATTGAGGGATATAAGTGGATTATGGAAGGGGATTTGGGGTGACATAAGAGGGAATGGAAGATGGTGGTTTGAGATAAGATGGAGTAGATGGAGACAATGGGTGGGATAGAGTGGATGACTTTAGATTAGAAGTAGCATGGGGGTTATGGTGATGCATTAGAGGAATTGGAGGACTAGATAAGGAGGTGGTGGATGTGGATTAGGGATGTAGCTAGTAGTATTGTTGTGGAAAGGTGGAGATTGGGATATGACTATGGGAGAAGATAGAGGTATATTGATGTATTCGGGGGATATGTGGGTACAAAATAGGAAGGAGGCATAGATGAATGCAATAATGGTTTTCCCTTGTCAAAGGTATCATAAGGATTACTTGTGGGTATGCATGGAGGCATGATGGGGTAGTTTGGAGGAATGATTGGGTTTTGCATGGTGCTTGGAGAAAGATTTCTAAGGTTTTCAATATACTCATCATGATCAAAAAGACTATCATCATCATTGGAATAGGATAAACTAGAAGAAAAGGTAGGACGACCAAACTCATCATAATAGAATTGTGAAATGATAATTTGTTGATGATTTGGATAGGGATGAAGGATGAAGATGAATGAAAAACTAAAGCTCATATTAGGATGAACAATAAGCTCAGTCAAGAATTTGGATTAAGCTCGGGATAGGAGGAAGGACAAACTCCAAAGATGAAAAGGGGATGAGGAATGACCAAGATGACTCTGCTAGCCTATGATATGGGGACAAAAGAAGGACCTGATGGTAGACGATAATAATGACACTAGAAGAAAATGATATGGAATGATAGTAAGGACATGATTCTGAACCTAGGATGAAATTTTTTTAGAAGCTTGGACAATTTTGTTGGCATCATGTTGAGTTGGAAAGGTTACAGTAATCGAAAGAAATTAGTTTGGTTTTCATTGATGGCATATAAGTCAGTTTGGTCATACATCATAATCGATGAAGTACATGATGCAATCGGTGTGAAGGATAAGTAATCAGTTATGCAAGAAAATGATTAAGTCCATAAGATTGGTAGATTGAGAAGTCAACACTATGGTAGTGATTGTGACAGTCAAAGAATTATGAGGTGTGGTCAAATATACAGTATCAACATGTTCATAGTAAAGTGTGGTTCTGACAACAACTCATTTTATTTATCAGTAATAGACATATTGGTGACATAGTCATTCAAATAGGTAAGAACACTTATTATTCTTGAGCGTAAGTTGAAAGATGTTAGATCAATAAGAGACATAGTGATTGCGATGATACTTAGTGTTATGATGACATGTCACAATAGTGATAGAATTGATGAGGAGTTAATTACAAATTTGAGGATATTATTTTGGGAAGATCTAAGGCGGTGCATTTGTAAAGTCAAAACATGTTTGATTGTTTTGAAGAAATATAATGCATATCTTGTTGTAAGTTGACATGGTCATAGGAAATTGTGTTTTGCATTGAGATTATCACTTTGGAGGGAAAATATGTAATTCTCATGAATTCAGTGCTATAAATGTATATAAGTGGTACTGCTCATATTTTAGTTTTTGTTGTGTTGTTATTGTTGTAATATTTTTGTGAAGGATGCTATGGTTGATTTTGAAATCAATTAGGGTTACGATCAGAGATATGATAAAGTTAGATTGGTGAATAGTTACAAAGAGAAAGAAATAGATTGGATTTGTCAAACAGTTAGTGCTACATCCAAATCACTCAACTTGTTGTTTCTTAGCAGTTACAACAAGCAAATCCCTTAACCGGGTGAACTTTAACATGATCCTATTGTAAATCCCTTAACTAGGTGATCTCTTAACAAAGTTTTGAAATTTTCTAGCAAGGTAGATATTAGCATATCTAATTGTACTTCTAACAAGGTACTAATTACTCCTAACAAGGTTAACCCTCAAAAAAGGGTAATTATAAGATCCTAATAGGGAAAACTCATTTACTACAGTAGTGGGATTGTGGGTGTCATCCCCATCATGGTTTTTCCCTCTAACTAAGGTTTTCTATGCAAAAATTATTGTGTCATGTGATGATTTTTTGGATGACTGATATTGATATCTTTTATTTGTTTACTTCAGTTATATGCTTTACTATTTGGAAGGTATTAGTAAGGATAATCAGATTAGTGGTTGAATTAGTTGTGAATTTGTTTGGACTGATTCATCCCCCCTGTCAGTGCCTAAGAAGTCTAACAATTGGTATCAGAGCATTGGATCTCTTGTTGATAATACTAACACCTTGAGGGAAATATCTATAACTATGGAGAGTTACAAGCATGAAATGGAACTTGAGAATGCACAAAAGATGATCCATGAGCTGAAAGAAAAAAATTGAAGAAATCATTGGCAATAAGGAGAAAACTTACTAAACAACTAAATGAGAGTCAAGACTATATTGAACAACTATTTGAAGGTAGTATGTTTGAAGATTCTTAAGAATCAATTGTAGATCTAATGGAAAAGAATAAATGACTTAAAGAAGAAGTCACAAATCTAAAAAGACAACTTGAAATTCAATCTATTAGGATGTGTGAAGATCTAGAAGGAAAGAGAACAACTGAAAGTGCAAGAAAGATTGTTGAGGGTTCCCTAGAGACTAAAGATGAAGAATTTAATAAACTAAGACAAGAATTTACCTTATATGGAAGTCATATGCATGATGTTGCTAAAGAAAATCTACAAGTCATAAGTGCGAATGAGAGACTTGGAGATGAGAATGCAAAACTGAAGAATGAGGTGCAATCTGAGAAAGAAATAAATGAGAAATTGAGAAAGTACAATGAAATCTCACAAAAAGCTTGATGAACAATTGAATAACCAAAGTAGAAACAATGGTAAAAATGGTCTTGGTTACATCGGTCAAGGAACTTTTGAAGTTGGACATTCATCCAAATTTGAACCTAAGAAGTCATAAGACTTGAAGGAAGAACCAAGCAATGCAAGTAAGAAATGTAATAGACCTACTTGTTATAATTGTGGAAATTCAGGTCACACTATATATGTATGTAGGAGAAAATCCATGAACAAACCCTACTTATTTGATGGTTATTGCTATAATTTTCATAAGTATGGTCATACTGCATATGATTGTAGATCCCAATTCAGTAGTAGATCTAGCAATATATCCAATGATAATAGATTTCATAGATCTTGTTTTGCATGCAATAATTATGGACATAAAGCTGAGAATTTTAGGACTAAAGCTTATGTTCTTAGGTCTCCAGTCAAACTGGTAATCCCTAATGGAAGAGAAAGACAATTTAATATAACATGTTATGTATGTGGAAATTATGGTCATATAGTGATAAATTATAGAATAAGAACACAAAGAGGTAATGTTGGACCTTGGAGGTCAACCAGTATGGCATGCTTTGTCTTCCATAAGGTTGGTCATCTTGCAAAAGACTATTGGTTCAGAAATCAATCCTACCAGTCAGAGGATAGAAAAGGCAAAAGGATTGTTAATGTTGAGGTAGTTGATTGAGAAATGAAGAAGATTGGAGGAAAGTAGGAAGGTAAATAAGTAGAAGCAAAATCATCTAAAGGGAATTCACCATCCTTTGGTACAGAGGATTCTTCTTCAAACTAAGAACATTATTTTCTTAAGAGGAAGAATTAAAGAAAATCCTTTACTAATCCCCTAGATCTAAAAGAGGTAAGATCTATATCCACATTATGGTGTAAAATGTTACGATTTTGGTATTTATGAAGATTTTAGAGTTGTTAATGATTATAACATGATTAATATTGAAATTTTATGGTATATATCTATTTACCATTTGATATTAGTTATAACAGTTGAAAAATTACCTATCAATGGATATGCAACCAATGATACGACACTAATTATACCATTGGGAAAACATTTTTTTACCATTGGAAGAGCATAAAAGGTTATAACTCAATGAAAAATAGAGCGAAGTAATCTCTCTTTTTACTTTTAGATTCATTTGATCACTTGAGCTTATTTTTCTATCAATTTAGCGAGATCCCTAATCGGTATATTGTGTGAAGTTATCTATCTTGTTCACAGTTGAATTTGTTTGATTAATTGTCATCAATTGATATGGCATGGAGATTTCATACACCTATTCTAATGAACATTGTTGAGAAGCCTCAACTAGTGTTCAAGCTACATCCAATCAAAACAAAGAAGATTTATATGTCAGATGCCCTATCCATGATTCCTCTATGGGTTCTATTGGTTAAAGATGTTTAGTATTATATTCCTTGTAAGATTGT
This sequence comes from Chamaecyparis obtusa, assembly GCA_027943335.1. NCBI lineage: Eukaryota > Viridiplantae > Streptophyta > Pinopsida > Cupressales > Cupressaceae > Chamaecyparis > Chamaecyparis obtusa. The sequence continues at coordinate 2,280,580 of BSBK01000594.1, forward strand.
AGAATTAGGAGCTAGAGCTATTAAGAAAGAATATGAGAGTATGTGTACCGATGGTGTGTTGAGAGACTAATTCAAAAATCTATAGGAAAAAGGTTTAATATACGTGGTGGATATTCCCACTGAATTTCATCCCGACTGGATTCGCTATGTGTTGAGAAAAGTGCATGACCAATTCATTTGGTTGGACAAGCCATATAAGATTTCAAAGATGATGATTCATAGAGTTACTGGTTTTTGAGCACAATGATTGGAATGTACTCTAAGAATGGTCGGTAAAAGTACAAAGCTATGTCACACTTTTATAAAGGAAAAGGTCAACAACACACAAATTTTTTAACTTTAACGACATAAAAATGGCATTTATGTTTAAAATTTGGAGATGATGTAAACTAATGAAATGTGCAAAAGTGGATGAAGTTTATGCCTATAATTTTTTTAATTTTTTTTGAACAAGAATTCACATAGTTTTTAAATTTTTTAAGTCCATTTTTGACTTGCTAAAAAATGCTGAAAAATGAGGGTCTTGTTCGCAACAAAAAAGTATATGCAAATAATCTTTTTTTCCTTTGATTTCAAAATATGTCATAGGTAAAATGTATAGCTAGTGCAGAAAAGAAGAAAAATTAGTTTTCAATGTATATTTTCTCTGATATAACTACTCAAAGTTGAACATACCTGAAATCAACAGTTTTCATCTCGCGTCAAATTTCCCCTATCAAATCTACACCATTCAAAAAATAAATTACACACTCCTGAAGATAACTCTCTCCTCTAGTGTTAAATATAAATTTTCAATTTTTTTGATAAGCTTTACTATTTTTTTCTATTTTTGAAGTATCTTGTTCTCGAATGTTAAAATACCTACTTGCAGTATTTTGAAATTATAATATATTAGATCTAATTAAAATACTATAAAAATTATATGATGATAATCTTGACTCTGTGCTCTAAAAAAGGGTATTTTTATATTTGTAAAAAAATATCATTAAAAAGAGTAAGAGTTATTGAAACATCACTTTTCTGAAATAATTTTATTTCTTTAGTAATTGTTATAAAACATGCATTTAGTAGATATTTCCAATTGGTAAAGGTGAAGAACTTATCTAACTTAGCTAGAATGAATCTAGCTAGACTATATGTTTGACAAAAAATAATTTTAGTTAGAAATACTCAAATTTAACTGTGCTGATAAGTTATCCTGAAACGTGACACAACTTTGTGCTTTTACCCTGGTTGCAACACATTTGGTTAATGATCTAACCAAATTCAGACAAGACAAAAGATCCATGACAATAGATGATATTGAAGAAAAAGTAGTCTAGTTCGCATCGATGGTAATAGGTTATTGGGTATACCAATCTAGCAGAGCTAACAACATGCCCGGTGGTGCTATACACACAGGTTATTAGATTGTGAAAGATGATTCAATATATGACTTATGTGAGATGGTTAAAAGACAGTTCTTGGAAAATATGGAGAGAATAAATAAAGACAAGAAGTAGTCAGTCAAGTATAGTTATCTACTGGTATGTATGTTTTTGTATATCCAAAATTTCTTCCCTGATAGAGGAAATTTTGTTTGGTCAAAAGACAAACTGACACTTGTGCAGATAAGTGATTTTATCAAGGAATTAGATGAGAACTTTAACAATGTAATGTGGGGTTCCTTCAAAGACTTTCAATCTAAGATGAACAAGCATGAAGGAATTTCTTCCAGCATTATAGATAAATACAAAGATGATATATGTTTCCTAGTAGATACTGATTCATGTATTATGATGGCGGTTGAACCTCAAACTTATTAGGTTCCACCTATGGGTTATGAAGTAGATGTTGAGTTAGTGAAACTTCATGCAATTGAATTACTATCTAAACCCTTAGATAGGAAAGGACATAGGTTTGGAACTTATGAAGAGGCATTTTATAAGATCAATATTTAATTAAAAAAATTGGTTATTGAAAGGAAAACTAGAAGAATGTTATCTACCCTAGAGTGGAAGTTTGGTAGTGATGAAACAAGTACATTTGGTACCATTGAAGCTATAACTAAAGATCCATCGTCAAGCATTCTATCCACTTATGCAAAAGTGAAGAGAAAAAAGAGTAAACCTATTGTACAAGAAATTGAACCTATAATGGAACTGGTGAAGAAAACTTACAAAAAGAAGAAGAGGAGGTTGATGAGAATAAGAAGGGTAAAGAACCAATAATTGAGGATATTGATTACTCACCTACTCATGAAGAGAACATAGGTGGTGTTCTAGCTAATACCCCTATTCATGTTCAAGACATTAAGGAGAAAGAAGCTAAGTTAACACAAACTAGTGAAGCAGAAACCAATGAAGCAGAAGCACAAGAAAAAATAGGTGAAGATGAGGTAACTATTGAAGATATAAAAGGTAAAGACAATACTCCCTCATCATCCCCTATGCGGTATTCAAAAGAAGTGATTCCTAAGAAGTTAAAGGAGTTAGTAGGAATTCAGAAATAATTTGAAGTGGAATATGATGTGAGAAGGAAAATAAGTCTAGGAGAGACTAGCATGAGAAAGAAGAAATTGATGCAAGTAAATAAAGAAGAAAAAGAAGAGGAAGAGATATTTTCCACACCGGTAGATATAACAAAGCTAAAACCTAAAGAACTAATGAAATACTCAGAACAATTGATGAAGAAATCTGAAAGAGATAAAATGAGATCAAAGAAAAAGAAATCAAGAGTATTGAGACAAGAAAGAGATATACTAGCTATGTTGGTTCCTAAGGTTGAGTATGATGAAGAAGATTCTATGATCGATCAAATGGACATATTGATAAAAGCCATTTCAGATCAAGGACAAGATTTTTAGTCTACAATGGTAAAAATGGTATAGGAGAAATTAGAGAAGAAGATGACAAGAAAACTAATGGATAAGATTGCTGAAGATAAAGGAAAATTGACAGGATTTGTAAAATATGTTAAGACTTCATTGGCCAAAGTAGGACATATATTCACTAGAATTTATAATCACTTAGAATTTGTGAGATATATGGAGCAAAGGAGATTTGAATTGCAAACAGAGTTAGAGATCTTAACTATTAAGCTTGATCCCATTTCAAGCTCAGTTACTAATTTTAGTAGTCAAGTGAAGGAGTTAACTCAAAAGATGAAGCAAATCCAACAGGAGAAAGAAAGAAAAATGGTTTTTATACTAGAGATAAAATCATTCCTATCCCCTACATTATATGTCATGTAGCAACATGTGAAGAAGGTTGAAGGGATAATTGCTACACTTGATATGAGCACCTTGGAGAATATGGAGAAGCTACTGTCTAATCTATTTGAGCATATTATTGCATTGGAGCACATAAAGAATGAGAGACATCCTTAGAGTTAGCATAGATAAACTTCAAAGTAATGTTTGATAGGATGTAAGTGCACCTTTGGAATTACTGTCAAAGGGAGAGAATATGCTAAAGGAGGATATGTGAAATACAAACATAAAGTATTTTCTATCAATGCCAAAGGGGGATTTTATTGGCATTGTTTTGAGTTGGAAAGGTTACAATAATTTGAAGCAATTGGTTTGGTTTTCATTGATGAAAAATAATTCAGTTTAGTCATACATCATAATCATTGAAGTACATGATGCAATTGGTGTGAAGGATAAGTAATCGATTATGCAGGAAAATGGTTAAGTCCAAAAGATCGATAGATAGAGAAGTCAAAACTATGGAAGCAGTTGTGATAGTCAAAAAATTATGAGGTGTGATCAAATATATAGTATCAACATTGTCAGAGTAAATTGTGGTTCCAACCACAACTCATTTTTTTGATCGGTGATAGATATCTTAGTGACACAATCATTTAGAAAGTTAAGAACACTTATTATTCTTGAGTGTGAGTTGAAAGATGTCAGATCAGTAAGCAACATAGTAATTTTGATGATACTTAGTGTTATGATGACCTGTAAAAATGGTGATAGAACCGATGAAAATTTAATTACGAATTCAAGGATATTATTTTGGGAAGATTTAAGGTGGTGCATTTGAAAAGTCAAAACATGTAATTTTTGTTTGAAGAAATATAATGAAAATCTTATTTTAAGCCAATGCGGTCATAGGAAATTGTGTTTTACAAGAGATTATCACTGTGGAGAGAAAATATTTAATTCTCATGAAGCTGGTACTAGAAATGTATATAACTAGTACAACTCATATTGAAGTTGTTGTTGTTTTGTTATTGTTGTGTAGTTTTTGTGAAGGATGCTATGGTTGATTGTGAAATCATTTAGGGTTACAATCAGATATATGATAGAGTCATATTGGTGAGTAGTTATAGAGAGAAAGATATAGATTATATCTATCAAGTAGTTAGTGCTACATCCAGATCACTCAACATGTTGTTCCCTAGTAGTTACAACAAGAAAATCCCTTAGCTGGGTGAACTTTAACAGGTTCCTATTGTAAATCCCTTAACTGGGTGATCTCTTAATAGATTTTTGAAATCCTCTAGCAAGGTAGATCTTAGCAGAGCTGATTATACTTCTAACAAGGTACTAATCACTCCTAATAGGGTGAACCCTCAGAAAAGGGTAATCGTAATCTCCTGATAGGGAAAACTCATTTACTGTAGTAGTGGGATTATGGGTGTCATCCCCACCATGGTTTTTCCCTCTAACCAAGGGTTTCCATGCAAAAATCATTATGGCATGTGTGATGATTTTGTGGATGACTAATATTGCTATATTTTATTTATTTACTTCAATTATATGTTTTACTATTTGGAAGGTATTAGTAAGGATAATCAAATCGGCGGTTGAATTAGTTGTAGATTTGTTTGCATTGATTCACCCCCCCCCCCCCTCTCAGTGCCTAAGAACTCTAAAAAAATTTTCAACTAGAAAATTGGGACTAAGTTTGGACTGACTTGGCAAAAGATTTGTTGTAGAACTATTCATTTTTGTATGTTCAAAAGATATTTTCACTTGGCTAATTTATAATGAATACAAATCACACACACTTTAGCCTAAGGTCAACGGTTTCAATATAATATTTGTAGGCCCACAAGAGTAAACTCCAAGCTTGATAAACCTAGCCCTTGTGTGGTGTGTCCCTCTCAATCTAAGAGGTAAGATGATGCATAGATGAAAAACAAATAATGAACTTCAATAGGCCTTCAAGGCATGGGTGAATAGGGGATCCCCTTGCGAGGGCTTACCCAAATTTTAGTGATGAAATCCAAAAGCCTTTATACCTCAAAACCAAGGGTGTACATATGGTGAGTAACTTTAGAGGATGACACAATCCTCTTGCACTACAAACAATTATACCAAGGGAAAAAAGGTGGCTTCTACTTTAAGGCTCATTAGTAAGGTCCATAGCGTCCCCCCAATAGATTTGTACGTGTGTGAGACACTTAAGTGTCTATTGGACTATGTTGGTTGTTTAGGCACGTTTGTCCAATCTAGACTATCATCAACATGCCTCATCTAAACTTGGTGGGATAAAGTTAGATTTTACTCACAATTTTTTTCTATACCAGCTAGGGTGTTTACTATTTTGAGTTCATTCTCTAAAGGGGAAGTGCTCCCTTCAAAAAAGCCTCTCTAAAAAGATGAATTTTTTTTTTTGTGTTAGCAACACTTTTTTCTTGCACCAATGACCATGAGAGCCAACGAGAGAGGATAGTGTGTGTTGCAAGTGGGACTACTCTACACTTGTGCAAATGCACCAATCACTTCAAGCATTGTGTTAATTAACCTTTCAAGTTAGGCAATGTTCCTAGAAAATTAAAAAGAAATAAACATAAGTTGTTCTTTTTATGCACCAAAATCAAAGTGTAGATTTCTTGTTCAGTTTTAACCTTTGTAATTTTTAAGTGCACCAAGTTGAAATGTGAGATTAAACTTGTCAAATTTTTAGCCTTGTGAATTTTAAATGCCAAAACCAAATGTGAAATTATGTTGTGTTACATACAAGGTTAATTTTAGAGCACTAAACATAAATTTGAGTTCATTGTTTAAATTAAAAGTTTAAACAAAATTCATGTCTATTTTTATCATGTTCCTCCTGACCTGCACAAAAATTGAAAACATAAATGTGGAAAAGTGATCTTGTTGGAATAGGTAGCGTTCTCGCGGATCTGTTAGTGAAACTTGAAAAACTCAAAAAAATAGAATAGAAAGTAATATACTTGACAATGATCTCACCAGTTTACAATGTAAACCCATCGTGTTTTTAACCTGTGGGAACACAAACCCATTGTGTTTTAAACCTCAAAGAATGCAAATCCATCATGTTTTTAACCTATGAAATATGAAAAACTGACATGTTTTTGACCCATATAAATGCAAAACTCTATGTGTTTTCTACCTATAGGAATGCAAACCCACCATACTTTCAATCCACGCGTGAATAGATTTTTATTGTATTTTTTTGTATGGCTTATAAACATGTGTTCTCGTTGGTTTAGATAGTCTTCCCACGGGACTGTGGAAGAAAGGGATAAGATAGAGAAAGGGGAAAATGATACGTTTGGACAAACCAGAGAGGGCCAGTCAGTGGGTTTGTGTTCTCATTGGTTCTGCTAGTGTTCTTATTAGTTTGTCCTACATTCTTGCCAGTTCTTATTTTCTTTGTTGTGTAAATTTTGAGACATCCATTAGGAGTGAAATTCCTCTTTCTTGCTAATTCTAACCCACAAACACCAAAAAACCTTACAAAACCCACTTAAAAACCAATAAGCATTAGTTTTTTGGGGTTAGTTTGCAAGAAAAAACTAAAAAAAAGATGACCCTTAAAGTGGGTCCTACTGGGCATGCCAAAATGTGTGAGGTGAAATGTGAGTCTAATTAAGAATGCAATAAAACATATAAAACATTGAACTACACTAAATAAACATCAACATATATACTAGACTAAGAAGACATTAAAACAAAGAGAGAGAAAACCATAGAAGTAAACCCAAAAGCCTCCTTTATGTGTAGCTTTGTCCAAGATAAATCATGTGTGCTCTAATCATGTGCTCAAGCTTCAATGGGGTATGAATATTTTGACATTTTAAGGTTATGAGTGTAATACCCCTCGCAACTTATTACTGTTGAGACTATGATTTAGTTGATACTATTTTACTTTAGTTGATTAGACTAGACATATGTTATATTTATATTGTGGTGTGTTATTTGACGATTATGCTTTGGAGGTTAATTATCATGTTTGAACTGGAACAAAACATTATGTGATGGTTAAATTTTGTAATGATGGATTTTATATGATGTTTCATATGCATGTATTAATTGATGTAATTTAGATGATTATTCATATCTGGTACTTACCCCATACCCGCATGTGTATGGTATCATGTTTGTTCTCATGTATGTCTTCTTTTTTATTTGACGTGCATGTATGGTAGTGGAGGAGGCATAGTTACCTACATTGAGTCAGGTCCACACATCCCAGCCATCCCTACCATTGTCTGCTATTATGTTTATATATGCACATGTACATGCAGTGGTTTTATGCAGGTTGTAGGTACCGGGCATCGACTTCCCTAGCTTGACAGGATGAGCGTGCCCTCATTATGTCTCAATGGCAGAGAAGGGGAGTTAGCACTTAGGCCAATTCCCTAGCCCAACCTAATCGTCCTAGAATAACGGATGGAATCTTACTTGACTTACCTAATTCTAATTCGTTTGGGCAGAATGAATTCGATATATATTTTACCTATTGAGCATGATATTGATCATAGGTGTTGTCCCATGTTGGTGTCATATTTTAACCTAGTGGATTGATGTCTGATTTCTGTTAGCAATATTTACTATGTTATGTTTATGTATTAATAAATATATTGTTATTAGTTTTATATAGTCTTTCTTAAGAAGTTTACCTATTTAGCTAATTGTTGCAAGTCAATGATAAGCATTGTATTTTAATAATAGGATAAAATGTATTTCATTATACACACATAAAATATGTATAAGCATGGTCACACTATGTCACTTTTAGTAATTTGAATTTACAGTAATAATACACATATATAGATACTACATACCTATTTTATAAATTAAGAAAATTAAGTGAGATATTCTAGTTGATAAGATAAAAAGAAATAAAAAGGAAATAAAATGAAATTCCATGTCACATTAGGAAAAGAATAAAATAATAGGGAGTAGGAGAAAGTGCAATTAATAGGTATGGGAAGGAAATGAGAAGGAAAAAGTGGGTCATTATTATTCTATGGGTTATGCAAATTTGGGAGAAATGAGAGAGAACTTGTGAACACTTTTGATATGAAAGTTTGGAGAAGAAAATAGAGAAAGAAGAGAAGGCTTGGAGAAGGAGAAGAAAGCAAGAAGAGAAGGGATTGAGCTTGTGGGAGCAGATTTAGATAGCAGTTGAGGGGCTGGACTCCATCAACCTATTTGTGAACTAGGTAGGTTTTGAATTCCCTTATTATGTTTCAATTTAGTTTTGAGTTTTTCAACAATTGAGAGCACACATTTACCTTCTCAAATGTAGAGTGAAGAAATTAATCAATGAGGGTTTTTAGTTTTCAATGTGAAATTTCATCATCACAAACCTACAAACCCTCTCAAACTCAACCACTAGTGAATCCAAATTTGGAATGGAAAAGAACTTGTTACTCCATAACACAATGGGACTTAGTGATATTTTGATCCAATGTTGCCATATTATTCGTTAAATGAACAAATTGGTTATGTTGACATCTCTATTGTTTTGAAATCAAACCATATCTAAACCTTGTTGATATACTATTAACTTAAAGTCTAGACTTCATAATATTTTAAGAAAATAAATGAAATTTGATGAATGAATACTCATAGTAGTGGAGGAAATAAAACAAAGTTAACTTTCAAAGGAGAGTTCAATTACAAAGAAATATGGGCTTTCAACTCTCTGGAAATTGTATGGGAAAAGAATTCCCATACAATTTCTTACACAGTCATTATTTAATTATATTTCCTGCCACCTTGGACTATAAACAAAAACAAATAATACCTAGTCAACACTTACCTTACACAACCCATCACTTCTCCACCTTGGAGCTCGCACCACTCCTTGCACAATATTAATAGGATGAAAAGTAAGAATGATTTCTTTTATTTGTTTGAGTTATGTCATCACCTGCAATTTGGATGTTTCGTAGGGCTTAGTATGGGCTTGGAAAAGTTTTTTTTTAAAAATGCATTAAACTTTGGTACCCATTTTCCCAAAGCTTTCTTTTCGCCACCTCTTGTCTTGTCCTTTACTCCATGTCATGGACAAGTACTTGGGAGCAGACCTTAATGGCTAGTAGGTGGCGTGAGTTTCTAACATCAAGCTTTTCATTGTTTAATTTTCTTCCTTATTCAAGCAACTTGCCTTCACCTACATGTGCGCTTTCCTAGGTGATGGTCATGTGTCACTTCTTGGAATTAATTAAAGTTGCTTTTTCCAAGCCATGGACTGACTTTGGACGCCATGTATTGGGCTTAGTTCATGTGTGGAGTGCTTGGGATTTGGTGGGACCCACCCCAAGTCACTTCCACTCCTTGAATTTGGCAGCCCTTTGTGGGGGAAATTTTAAAATGTTTTATTTTTTTCTCCTATTAATATTGATTTGCATGATGATGTGGAAGGTAGGTCCTAGGTGCTAGGTGTTAGGGGTGGGTAATTGTAAATTTGATTAGGAATTAATATGATATGTTTTATTAAACACTAAGCAATGTTTTTCAGTTAAAAGTTGAGCAATATAAATTGGAGATATTATTTAAATTTGAATTTGGAATATTAACTCTATTATGTGAATGATTTTATTAACCATTATTTTAATCCTACTAGTGAATTCATTATGGTTTTTGGTATTTAATTTTAGCCTGGGTAATTGAATGTTATCAATAGGTGTTATAGCATTATTACTAGTAAACTTATTGTTTAATCCTTCAATTTTACTTTATGAGTGTGTATCCGAAATTAGTAGTATATAATATTTTCATTAGTTAATAAACATTCTCATTAATCAAGCTATAATAAGCATTGTTAGTGTTAACAATATGGTCATTTTATTGAAGACGTGGACATTCTGATTAGTGTGATTAATTAGTGTGAGCAAAAGAAATACTTGCTTAAATGATTCTTTTGATTTTGATTTCCTTACGAAGTGTTAATTTCTTGTGTTACAATGTTCTCTTATTGCATATACTGTCTGTGTATGTAAAGTATTCTGTTGATGTAGTTGATTACATTCGGGATTAGAAGTCCAAATAGGGGGCAAAATCTAGAGGTCGAGAATGTGGTTGATATAAATTATCCTACTGTTTGTTGATTGTTTTTATGGTGCAATGTGGATTCTGTCTTCTTTTGCTTGTTTTGGATTAGGGTCAATGTGAGACCTTGATTGGGAGGTCAAACTGATCCTTGTTATTATTTTCCTCCTGGTGGATTAAAATTGAATTAGTGGCCAAGTGGATAAATGAATGAATTGGAATTATGATTTTATTTGGTTATCTATTTACTTGGAACTTAACATGACATATGTGGCCACATACCAAGATGGGTATTGTTGAGAGACTAGGGTAGGTTATCTAGATGTGATGTAGGTGGTGGCTTGCAATGGATCGCCGAGGCCCACAAGTGGCTGATAGATCATCCATTGACAAGTTTCTTAATTCCAGTGATAACATTATAAAAATTGATCTAGTTAGGAAAACATTAAAAAGATAATTTGTGATACTTCGCCCATGCCTTGAGTGTCATCGGTTTAGTGAGGAACCTTCAGGACTAAACTCAAGGGTGGATCATCGATATACTTGTCTTCATGAGAGATATCGATGCCACGTATGATCACTTGAGTGCCATCGGTTCAGTGAGGAACCTTCAGGACTAAACTCAAGGGTGGATCTGCGTAATGACACCTTCCTACTCACACCTTAGATATCCTACGTAGGTCAGTGCCTCTGGTAACCCGTATACCCTCTTGTTGTAGAGATATCTTTCTAGGTGGTGATTGGGATTGGTCCTTGGTATGTGCGTGGGCCTGGTGTTATCTCCCTAGCACGGTGGGGTGGACCTCTGGGTTCCACATGGTCGGGAGGTAGTGTATTTCTCCATTGAGACTGTTGCGGATAACCTCCATCACCTGATTGTTACTTGGACCAGAGTACCACCATTGTTGCAGATTTATGTACCAGCTTCTATAAGATGTTATCTTGTACTTGTAGGAGATTTTATTTGGGTTATTATTGATCCCTGCGTGGATCCATGTTGTATTTGATAAATGTAATTGTATTAAATATCACCACATACCCTACGACATGTGTAGTGGATGTAGGTGATCATATGATGTAATGTGATTTGATTTAGAGAAATGAACTTTCTTTGATTATGTACCTTAATGTTCTTTAGCATTGAATCATGTTAGCGTAGTGATTGTTAGACAATGTAATACTACGTCAGGGACCCTTGAGAATGAAAATGAAATGATATGTTTATTCAAACTCATGAATGTAAACCATTGTGATACTATGTTCAATGTGCTTGTTAACTTTAGTAAACAAAAAAAAAATTGTTGCATAACTTAGCATAGCTTTTAGTGTTAATCTCTTGAGTCCCCTGGCGGGGCGTTACAATGAGTTGCTATGATTTTGGCTCAAAATGGCATTATGACTTTTCTTGAAATGGTGGATGATTTGTGAAGGATTGGGGGTTCATATTATAGGCCAAAGGAGGGTTGATTGGATAGTCAAGATGCGAAGATGAGGAGTGGCTAGGATGTATTTGAGGGAAGCACATGGATTGTGCTTTCTCTCTCAAACTCAAAGACTTGTGACAAGTGTCACAAGGAGAGAGGATGAGAGGATATTGGGGGTTGGGAAGATATGTCATAAAGGCACATCTTGGCTTAAATCCCAAAGGTCAAGCCTTGAGAAATGTGACCATTTTGGGCAATGGGAGGGGTTTTGGAGAAGTGAGAGAAAGGAATAAAATATTCCTTGGAGGGCCAGACAAATGTGGAAGAATATGGTTGAGGATATAAGAGGGAATTTAAGGTTTACAAGTGGAGAGGAAATTGAGGATTGGAGTTGAAAAGACTTGGAGTTGACTTGGGTTTGGATTTGTATTTATTAATCTTTGGATTAGGATTGTGTAAATATTTAGGAGAGGATTAGTCTTGGATTAGCAATGATTAGTGGGAAATTGGGAGAATAAGGATAATGCAAGTGGGAGGAAAGAGAATGATAGGAGGCTTAATTATATAACCAGGGGTGTTTAACTAATCAAATAGGTATTAGTATGTGTAAAGGGGTTAGGTTGAGTTAGAACTCTAGGTTAGGTGGTTTAGGGTTTAGTTATGAGGGAGTCAAAGTTAGGAGCCATGTGTTCAATTAGAATTAAATTTATTATTTAATTCCAAGTGGGAGGAAAATGATTAATTAAGTAAACAAAGTCATTTACTTAATGAAGGGTTAACATGCAAGTGAGCTTTTTAGGATTGTGCAAGTGGGTCGGGGGAAATATGATTTTTCAATTAATTTAAATTAAAAGAGAGGAAAGGGGATTTAAATAAACACATGAATGTATTTATTTAATTTAGAGGGATGAGACTTTAGGAAAATTAATTAATTTACCTAGGAGGAATAGACAAAAAGAGAGATTAATTAAATAGATGAACTATTTACTAATGAAGAGCGGGAGGTGGAGGTAACGGTCGGATTGACCAGATGATGGAGGCAATAATCAGCACTCTGCAATTGGTTTTTGAGTATCTTGGAAAGATAAAAGGTGTAATGACTCATCCCAAGCTAGATCCTTCTTTGATCGGCATCGTAGATTTTGGCCCTTTAACAGGAGAGCCCAGCTGAGCTTCCAACCAAAGTTCACTGGTTCCTTTTGAAAGGATTGATGGCCAAATGCCCATATCCCTCCTCCTCAGAGGAATAGGAATGGCAAGGGATGGGAAAACCGGCTCAAATATGGAGGCACTGAAAGCGGGAAAAACAATCCTTGTGAGTTCCAAACTATTGTGCATAAGTTTTGGAGACCAAAAATGTTAAAGGTGAAATCTAAAGATTTAGGGCATTTGGCTGAGCACCAAACATGCTCCCCCACAGCTAAACCAGTAACTAGAAATGTTTTTTATGGTTATGCTTCCTCTATTTTGATAGATAATAGTCAATGGGTTGGTTCTTTGGATTTTCTTACGGATAGATCCTTTTACGTTAAATGGGTTGGTCCTTGGCCATCAACAGACAAGATTAAAATTTGGTGTGTAAAGATGGATGGGAAAGATTGGATCCTTAAAACCCTCCCCAATGGTTTAGTTCTAATAACATGCTCTTTGAAGGAAGATAAGGAATGGTTTTTTTAATAATGGACCCTATATCATTGAAGGCAGAGGTCTATATATTAAAGATTGGTCTCCTAACTTTAATCCCTTTAAAGAGAAAGTCTCTGAATGGCTAGTGTGGGTTAAGCTACATGGTCTCCCTTTGGAGTATTGGTCTAAGGATACTTTGTGAGTAATGGGTAATAGTCTAGGAACCTTCATTAAAATGGAAGAAGCCTTAGACACATCATATTTTTCATGCTATCCTAGAATTCTAGTACTCATGGAGGAAAGTCATGAACTACCTAATTTTTTTGTGCTTGGTTCTTCTAAAGGGGAATGGTGCCGAAAACTTATGTTTGAACTAGATGCGAGAGATCACCCAAGTCTTTGTCAAGATAAGGAAATATGTTTTGGAGAAAGGAAAAAATCTTGAAGCCAACCGACTGCTAGACGATATTAGTAAAATCACTACTTCAAACAAAGCCATTGGTTTGCAAGATTCCTTGAAATGGGAGATGTAGGTGTTGGATGAGAGTAGGTGATTCAAACCTTTTCCTCTAAGTAATGATAGTGTTGGATGGTTTGCAAATACCCTTCACGAGGGTGAGAAGAGATTGCATTTCAATAATGAAGATCAGTTTGATTGGTTCTTTGGGAAAGTTGTTAAAGAGACCCAATCTTTACCTCTTCTTGATCACATTGATGTAGAGGTTTCTCTTCCCCAAGATAGATTTTATGTGGGAAATACATCCTTGTTTGTGGCTGCAAATAATCTCATCCCTAATGAGGTGTATTTTGAAAATGTGGAGTGCGTTCCTAACACCTTTGAGGAATCAATTCTAAATTCTAGGGTTTTCTTGGAAGGGCGGGGTAGATTTGAGAAACCCTTAAGTGACCTGGAGAGTAGTGAGAATCAGTTTATTGTTGATACTCCAATATCTCCTTCAAGGATAAGTATGTTTATTAATGACTCTATGTTTAAAGACATCAAAATATCTCCCATAAGGCAGTTGGATAACTTCCTAGTAACATCTAGAGATAATGGTGATAACAGTATTGACTCTAACTATGAGTGTGACTCCCCTCATCCTTTTGATGAGGAAGATGACTTAGTTTTCTTTGAAGAACATGGGTTATCCAAACCGAGAAGGATTAAGTAGACCAAATCTAAAATTTCTAAGCCTAAGTTAGGTGAAAAATGTAAAAGAGGCCTAAGTTGATTCAGATGAAGCTTGTCTTGGCTGGGAATGCTTCTAACCAAACTAATCTATTGAGATCAGGTCGGGGCTATTCAGAGGTCCCCTCCCACAAGAAATGAAAATCCTATCCTGGATTGTCAAGAGTTGCAATGCCCCTGACAAGCTTCGTTTGATCAAGAGAGGTCTTGATCAAATGAAATCTAACATAATATGTCTTCAGGAGATAAAAATTAAGAATTCAAATGTAGGATTCTTTCAGAAATTTTTTGGTAAATGGATGTGTGGCTAGGTTGGTTCAAATGGTGCTTCTAGTGGATTGGGCTTGTTATGGAATCCTAATAGTGTAGACATTCAAATGATTGAGGCTAATCAGAATTGGCAAGTTGCTAAGGTGATTTCTAAACAACTTCATATGGAGTTTCTGATCTTTAATTTTTATGGCCCTAACAATCCTTCTAAAAATAAATTGGTTTGGAGGGATATCTCATAGCTCATCTCAAATTATGGAAATATGTTATGTAACTTAGGGGGAGATTTTAATGCTTTTTTGAGAGCAAAGGAGAAGCTAGGTAGAAAAGGTTGGCAGGGACAGAGCCATTATGACTTTGCCGACTTTGTCCATAATAATGGTTTTATAGAGGTTCCGTTGAGAAATGGTGTTTTCACTTGGACTAATCATAGAGTTGGGTTTCTTAATGTTGCTGAAAAGTTAGATAGACTCCTTTTGGTTGGTGATTGGGAAGAATTTGACTGGTTGTGTCAAGTAGAGATTCATTCTTTGGTGGGCTCAGACCACTTTCCTATTCATCACCATATTCAAGAGGATGGAACACCAGATCATTCTCCCTTCATATTTGAGTCTATGTGGCTTAGAGAAGATAAATTTTTGTGTCTTACTGCAAATTGGTGGAAGGAAGCCCCTCCTTAATAGGTAATAAATCTTTTATATTCTTTAAGAAGTTGCATTTTTTAAAAGAAAAAATTAAGATATGGAATAGAGATGTCTTTAAGAACATATTTGTTGATAAATTGGTCCTTGAAGAGAAACTAGGCAATCTTAATTCTAAAGTTATATCAGCTGGGATGAATGAAGAGGATTTTAAGTTGGAAAAAGACCTTACTAGAGAATATAAAGAGATCCTAGCTAGAGAAGAAATGTTCTGGAGATAGAAATCTAGAGAGGCTAAAAGGAGGGGACATAAACTCTAAATTCTTTCACAAATCAATCAAACTCCAAAGAGCCACTAATAAGACCTTCTCTATCAAAGACCCTAATGGTGTCCTCCTTTACAAAAAAGAAGATATCAATAAGGTTGCAGTGGATCATTTCTCAAAATGTTTCTTTGTTGATATCCCGAAAAGAGTTTGGGATAAGAGTATTCTAGATGTTATTCTATGTTGCATCACTGATAATCAAAATTAGGACTTGATGAAGGCTATTTCCTTGGTAGAAGTTAAAAGGGCTCTTTTTAGCATGGGGTGGGAAAAGGCCCCTAGACGAAATGGTTTTCTTGCTCTTTTTTTCCAAAAAGGTTGGCACTTTATTGGTGAGGAGCTTTTAGAGGTCATTGAAGAATCCAGGTCAGAGGGTTTTATCTTAAAAGACTTTAACAATACCTTTATAACCCTTATTCCAAAGAAAAAGGAATGCCAAACCTTTGATGATTATAGACCTATAGCTCTCTGTAATATGGTGTATAAGGTGATTACCAAAGTAATGGCCAATAGATTGAAGGATCTCCTGCCAAGTATTATTTCACAAGAACAAAGTGGCTTTTCTCCAAACATATCAATTTTTGAAGGCATTATCATAGCCCATGAAGCCATCCATCCGGTCAAAACAACCAAGTTGAGGAAGATGATGATTAAATTTGATATTAAAAAGGCCTATGATAATATCAACAAAGGTTTTCTTTTGGGGGTTCTCATGAAGTTTGGGTTCTCGGTTGGTTGGTTGAAGTGGATCAGTAGTTGTATCAACACCCCAAGAATCTTAGTCTTGGTTAATGGAATCCATCAAGGTTTCTTTGAAACTTCTAAATAGATTAGACATGAAGATCCTATCTCTCCCTTTCTTTTTATTATCCTTGTTGAAGTTCTTGGTAGAATGATTTCTATTTAGAGACTCCAAGGTAGATGGAAGGTTATTGGTGTTACAGCAGGTGTTGACCCCTTATCACACCTCCAGTTTGTTGATGACACCTATTTAATGGGTGACGCTAATGTTAAGGAGGCTCTTTTGATCAAAAGCACTTTAGACAAATTTTGTTTAGCCTTAGGTTAGTTTATCAATTGGCTTAAATCAGAAGTTTTTTTCTTCAATATTGATATTGGCACTTAGAGAAATATTTGTAGAATTTTGGGTGTTAGACAAGGTTATTTACCAAGGAAGTATCTTAGAGTCCCTCTTTTTGCAGGGTCAGCGGGATTTGACCTTTGGAAAGGTCTTATTGACAATTGCATCTATGGATTGGAAGGTTGGAAAGGTAAATGGCTCTCCTCGGCATGTAGGATTTTATTACTTCAGTCTGTTATCTCTTACATTCCTATTTACTCAATGAGTTGTTTTAAGCTTCCCAAGAAAACTCTGAGCTATTTTGAACAAAGGATCAATAGTTTTTTTTGAAATGGACCCAATTCAGATGATAGAATCCTTTTAATATCTTGGGATCAAATTTTCTTCTCTAAAAAAAATGGTGGTGTGGGGCTAATAAATTGGCATCATACAAACTTAGCTCTTGGTGTGAAGCCGGTGTGGAATATTTATGCCAGTCTGGGTATGCTTTTGGTTAAAATCCCAAGAGCCAAATATCTTGATAATTTGAATGATGAAAGAATTTCTATAGTTCTCAACCCTCCGAAGGGCGCTGCAATCTGGAATTTCTTTTTGGATTGTAGGCACATCATTACTGATCACATCTCTTGGTTGATTGGGGATGGAAAGAAAGCCTTCTTTTGGGAGGACTCATGGAATGGTTATTCTAACCTAAAAGATATTATTACTTTTAATGATATTAAAACCTTCTTTGTTAATTTATGGGGGGATAAGGTTAGTGATTACATTGAGGTTAAGAAGACTAGGGTTGGTCAAGTTCTTGGATGGAAATGTATTGATAACTTGGAGCTCCCTAATGCTCATAAGGTGTTGATGAAGAAAATTTTCAATAGTAGAGAAATTTCCTTTTCAGGTAAACCAGACAAACTTATTTGGTGTGATGTTAAGAGTGGCAAATATTTTGTTAATCTTGGTTATGAATTAAAAGCTATGGAAATACCATCCCTTGATTGGCCTCATAAGCTCTTCTGGCACAGATATTTTCTTCCCAAGGCCGGTTCCTTTGCATGGCTATCTACCCATGGGTGGATCTTAGATATGGAGAGGAGGAAGAGATATGGATTTATTGGTCTAACCAAATGTGTTCTTTGTGATGCTACATCTGAAGATGTTGACCACCTTTTAGTAAGGTGTAGATTTACACAGGAGTGTTGGTTTATGGTTTTGGGGAAGTTAGGTTGGTCTGGACCTCTTCCTAATAATATTAAGGATCTTTTTCTCATTTGGCCAATGGATCCTAATAGATCCACCCTTTCAGTTCTTTGGCTTATCACTCCTTCAATTATGATTTGGGAAATCTAGGAGTGAAATAGGAGGCTTTTTCAAGACAAGTTAGAGTCATTATCCAAGATCTTTTTCAGAATGAATAACTCTATTGAGGAGGTTTTAAGTTCTTTTATTGCACATCTCAATTATTTTACCCCTTATTCTACTACAAAAAAGTTTATCCAACAAAGTTGGCCAGGGATTAAGATTAGATTTTCTAATTATGGAGGTGCTTCTTGTAAGAAGAATTTGTCTAGTAAAAATGTTAAGTGGAAAAAACCTGATGATGATTGGTGGAAGATTAACTTCGATGGAGTAGCCGGTGGAAACCCTGGCCCCTCAGGTGCATGGGTGATTGTCAAGGATTGTTTTGGTAATGTCAAGTTATGTGCTGCTTAGAGGTTCAATGATGGAACTAACAATGAGGCTGGAGCTAAGGAAGCTCTGTTAGCTATTAGAATTGAGAGAAAATATAATTTTAATAAGATCTTCTTAGAAGGGGATTCACATATTATCATCCAAGCCCTACAAAAAGGTGGATGCACAACATGACACTTACAATCACTGATAAGTTTAATTCTTGATGAGTTGGATGGTTTTGATGAGTTCAAAATTGACCATATAAGGAGAAATGGTAATATGGAGGCCGACATGCTCTCAAAATGGGTAATTTCCTTAGCAAATATTGATGACCTCAGCATTGAGGTTTTTTAGGCACCACCTTTTTTCTTTCTTTTTTGGTGGCTCCTCACTTCATGTGAGTGTATTGTTTGTTGATTTTTCAGTGTGTCCTTTAAGGATAGTAATTACCACAACACCCAAAGCCAAGGCATGTGGAATGTTGGCAAGTTGTTGTAATTATTGTTTGATGCAGTGGCTCTTGCAGACCAGAGATGTGAAGGCTTAAGAATGCAAGCTTTTGAGCTCCTTAAATATTGTCCAAAGGCTAAAAGATTTGGAAGGTTTCTTTATTTGGTGAAGCTTTTATCCTGTACACGGTTTGAGAATTTTTTGAACATGGAGGCTACATTCTTTGTTGACATGGAGAAGCAAAAAAAGAGCTTCAAGAGGTTGGTCAACAAAGAAAGGATGAAATGCTTGTTGAAATTCAAGAATAACGAGGTGGTCAATGTTGTGTTAGCTCTTTTAGGAGAGCAGTTCAAGAATAGACTAGTGAAGCGCATGGTAAATCTTTATGTTATCTCAGTCATTATTGGTTGGGCCTTGGAGTTAGGGGAAGACACCTTGGTAGTGGATTATTTAGTTAGAAAGTTGTTTGATGAAGATCTTTTGGTGGGCTTGGATTTTATCTTAGAGTGGTCCTGGCCAAGAATTGGCTTGAATTTCTCAGAGTTCTTCGAAGATGAGGAGGAAGGGTGGAGATTTGGAAAATTCCCCTTCTTTAGATGGTGGGGTAAGATTGACAAGGCTGTCTATAAGGCTGAGAGGAAGGATTATTGGCTTCTCCTCAAGAAAGTGGTTGTTGAGGCAGAGGAAAGAGAGGAAAGCAGGAAGAGGGTCTTTGTCTCCCCAATTGCAAAGAAGAAGAGAGGGAAACATGGTGGTAGGAAGGTTTAAACCATGCACAAATCAAATGCTATAGTGTTTTTGGGAAACCCTGGATGAAGGCTGAAAGTTCATTTTGAATGGTAGTGGGTTGTGGTGATGACATTTTATTTGGCATTATCGAAATGGAGAACAATTCCGATGGTTAGTTTTTTTATGATGGTCGTTATCTATCAATTTTTTCTTTCTCTCCTCTTTCCATTTACAATCAGGTTCAGTTTATGTCGTGATAGCTCTACAATATAGCATACACACTCAATGCTAGAATTTTTTTGCTTTAGAAAGCATAAGCCCTATAGGTTTTTGGCTCCAGCTGGTTATTATGATGTTGTTTCTCTTTCAAGTTGGATTAGCTTTGGATAGGCTATATTTTCTTATCTGTTACTATGATAGTAACCATTAAATCATACTTGCAATGTATTTCCTTTTATATCAATAAAATTCTCACTATTATAGACCAAAAAAAAAAGATGAACTATTTAAGTAATATGATGGCTTTAGAAGGAGGGTTAGTATGATTTAGTTTAATCAAATTTTTAATGATCAAATTTAGGTTTCTAAACATTTTTCCACTTTGTATAAAAAAATATGTACATTGGACCAAAAATTTCCCCTAAAAACACTCTAGAAAATTAAGAAAGTTTGGAAGGAGAAGACAGTGCAATCCATCCTAGAAGGTAACAAAGATAAAGGCATCATATTTTTTTGTATGTGAGACCTATACACATGATCTTAATTTTTATATTGGTTTCTCTTGAGGATAGGATTGATCCCCCTAATATTGATCAAGAACCTATAAAGGAAAGGAAAGAAGATCAAAACAAAAGACCTTTAGGTTCTTCTATTGAGGCATAACCCTTGAAGAAGAAGGAAGATATGCATCTTGAGCCTCTTTAAAATGTAATTGTGAATATAAAAGAATGTCTTGAAAATTTTTAGCTTCAAATTCCTTTCCCTAAAACTTCAGAGACTACTCGGCTAGAAGGTAATCCTTTTCATGCCTCCATTGATAAGAATTTTATTTCGGATAGGGAAGATAATAGAAAAGAGGAATATGATATTGTTAAATAAAATTACAACCACAAGGACTAAGACCTTGATGTTGGCTCACCTTTTATTGAGTTCAAACCAAGGTATAGGGGGTCTAGACACCCCTATTAGGGAGTGTCCACTAGAAAAAAAAAACTGAAGTTAATTGTACATGATCTAGAGGCTCAGGAAGAAAATATCTTAGATGGAGTAGAGAACAAGATGGCTTGTAGGGTATTGTTGATGGAGTTCAAAAACCTCTTCTTGAAACTTGATTACAATGAAACCCTATTAAAAAATTAAATTTATTTCTTGGAACATTCAAGGGTTAAATGACCCTCACAAACATGACCTTTTGACCAATCTTATTAGGGATCATAAACTTGATAATTTTAAAGTATAAGAGACTAGAATGTATAAGGATGAGATTTTGAACTTGAAGAATATTTTCTTCAAAGATAACAATCTTTATTTTTCATAATGTTGTTGGGGCTTCATGAGGGATCACTACTTTTTGGAACAAGAAAACCTTTTTTGGAGAGCTTGTTGGGGAGGATCCCAATCACTTGGCTACCAAATTCACCCATTTATAGGATGGTTTCTCTTGGATCATTCCTAATAGCTACACCCCTAATAAAAAATTTTCTAGGAGGAACTTTTAAAAATTTACTAGCGGATTTCAGAGACATTCATAAGGAGGATAACTTGGTAGTTATTGGAGACTTAAATACCCCCTTTTCTCAAGCAAAGAAGTTTGGAGGCTCTCAAGTTTCACTTAATAGTAGGGCCAATTTGATGGATTTCATTCAAGATCACATTTTAATTTATCTGGACCTTCATGAAGCTTCCTACACATGGATTAACCACCATGAAGGTGATAAGTTTATTTGAGTAAGATTAGATAGAGATATTATTTCTCCTTGTCGACCCTCTCTAGAAGTGGCTCAAAGAATTTTTGTATATCCTTTTCTACTGATTATTTGAATGGTAAAAAGTTCTTTCCTATTATATTTGAGAATATGTGGTTGCACCATCCCTAGTTTAGAGATAAGATCAAGTACCGATGGGATATTAATGTGAGTGTTTCAAAAAAAAATTTCATAGATAAGAAGTCATCTCATATAAAATGTGAAGTTAGGCATTGGAAAAAATATTCCTTTCAGTACATATATTTGCATGAAAAGATTCCCTTCAAGTGTATTTAAAAGAAATTTAAAGGAGATTCAACCAGAAGGCTATTCTATTGATTTTATTTCTCAAGAAAATATTATTTTGACTCAACTACATGATGCTAAAAACTAACGAAGGGGATTTTTGGAAATAGTGTTCAAGAGATCTTTGGTTGAATTGTGGTGATAGGAATACATGGTTCTTCCACATTTCAACTCTTAAGCATGAAGCTTTGAATAGGATTCTCACATTATGAAAGATGGTACCCAAGTTGAGAACAAGGATGAAATATCTAATGAAGTTGTTTCTTTTTTTTCCAATCTACTATCTAAGGAGGGCCTTTAGATGAGGATCATAAACATAATTTCCTTGATGTAATTTCTCCTTTCGTTAATTAAGAAATGAATAAGAAGCTGAATTCCATTTTTTCCATGGATGAGATCAAGGCTACAACCTTCTCCTAACATTTTCCTAATGTTATTCTTCCTATCCTTTTGGGAAATCATTTCTAATGGCTTAGGGGATGTTGTTAAAGAATTTTTTGGTAGTAGGAGAATCCTCAAAGAGTGAAACTTTACTTTTATTTTTCTTATACCCGAGACTCCTAGAGTTGATAGCTCTGATAAATTTAGACCAATCAATTTGGGTAATTCTGTGTACAAAATTTTATCTAAAGTGTTGGCTTTTTGTATTCTTGTTTTTTTTTGCCTAAATCACTTTTTCTCAGTAGAATGGATTTATCACTAGTAAAAAAAACATAGATTCTATAGTGATTATTCATAAATATAATCATTCCTTGGAAATGAATAAAACAAATTGGCTTCTTTCTTAAGTTGGATTTTATGAAAGCTTATGACCATGTAAATTGGATATTTTTAATCAAAGTTTTAAAACTTTTGGGTTTAAGGATAGATTTCTTGAAATAATATGGCAATTTTTATCCACTGCCAAATCTTTGGTCATTATTGGTGGCTATCCCTCAAGTTTCTTCAAAATATTGAGAGGTTTGAGATAGGGGGATCTCATATCCCCCCTTCTTTTCATCATCATGGTGTAAGATCTTGGTAGATACCTATAGAAAATGATCTCTTCTAGTACCTTAAAGAGTCTTTCCCCTCCTCTCAGTAACTCAGTTGTTCTCATCAACAATTTTTTGATGATGCTATCATCCTTGGGGATTCCTCTATTTTGGAAGCTTAGAATGTTAAAAAGTTTCTCATTACATATGTAGTGTTTGGACAAATATTTAATCTTCATAAGAGCTCTAGCTTCTCTCTCAACACTCGATGAAAGACATAGAAGGATTATTGATATTTTGGGATTTAAGATTGGACCCATTCCTTCTACATATTTGGGTCTTCCCTTATGTAGTAACATTCTTCATTATTTTTGGTTGAATCTAATTAAAAAATTTAATTTAAAATTGGCTATCTAGAAAGGGGTCCTTAGTTAGGATGGAAAGGTTCAACTTTTAAAAGCGCCTCTTTAAAACCTCCTAGTATATGTGAAAAGTCTTTTTGAAATTCTCAGTAAATTTGTTGAGACCATTGAAAGAATTTAGAAACATTTCTTACGATCTAGTACTCAAGATAAAAAAGGATTCCTCTTGTGGCTTGGAAGCATGGTTGTAGATCTAAAAAAGGGGGGTTTGGGTTTAATATGCAGTAAGGATTTAAGCTTGATTCTCCTTGCCAAACAAATTTGGAGACTCTTTCATGCTAAGAGTAAATAGATCTTTATATTGAGAAATAAGTATTTTCAAAACTCTTCTTCTTTATCTACCTTTCTAGGAACGAAGGATCTCCTTTAGGCTCCTTGTTTTGGAATAACATGAAGCTTTCAAAATTTATCATTCAAAAAGTCACTAAATGGAAACTTGGTTTAGGAATTCTTACAATATTTTTGGATGAAACTTGGCTTATGCATGAACATCTATTGATGATTGTATTAATAAATTTTGGATCTTTATTAGTGATCATTTTCTTAATAGGACATGGAAGGATATTACACTGGTTCATAGGGATCTCTTGATCCTTTATTAGTTGCATAGATTTTTCCATGTTTCTCAACAAGATGACAAGTTGGCGTGGGTGGCTTTCCCTTTAGGTGGTTATGTGGTTTCTTCATCTATCTCCCTTTTACACCCTTCCATCTGGCCACCCCCTTTTTGGGCTGGATTTTGGGATCCCAAATTAATTCCCAATATTAACATTTTTTCTAGATTTTCATTCAAAAAAATGTTATCACTTTGGAGAATTGATATAAAAGGGGTTTCTCTTTTGTGAATAGATGCTTCCTCTATTAGGATCATTGTGAAAGTATCTTCTACCTTCTTCTAGATTACCCTTTTATGAAGGATATTTGGTCTAATATTTTGGGACTGTGGATTATGGATTTGGTCTTCCCTTCTTTGGTTGATATCTTAAGTCAATGGGTGTCCCCCTCTTCCAATGCTCTCCTTTCTTTTATCCCTTATTATTTCCCACTTGTCTTAGGTTTTTTGGAAAGAAAGAAACAAATAGGTGTTTATAGACTCATCCTTTGGTGCCAATGTGGTGTCCTCTAAAATTTATAGATCCATTAAGAAAAACATTTATTTTGGCCTCTCATCTTCTAAATAAAGGGCTAATGTTTCTTTGACTGATTATGATATGAAGCTTGCTTGTAGATGACAAATCCAAGGGGATGTATCTATCCATCTAAATAAAATCAAAACCCCTAGAGATAATATTGCATGGAAGACTTCTTCTCCTAGTTGGGTAAAGATTAACATTGATGGGTCAGAAAGGGAAATCTTGGGCCAACTAGTTGTGGGGGAGTGTTAAGAGATGCTAATTGTGGATTTATGGAAATGATGGTTCTCCCTTTGGGAATACTAACCAATCATGTAGCTGATGTTGTGGCTACCTACCATGGCTTATTTCTTTCATTCCAATTAAATTACAAAGGGTTTGAATAAAAGGGGACTCCAAGAATATTGGAAAAGGTGTTAAAAGACAAAAACCTACCCAGACCATCAAAAGTTGGATAAAATGCTCCATAAACATTATAAAATACTTCTATAACGTTTATGTTTCCCATTTTCTTAGGGAAGCTAATGGGGTCTCTGACTCCCTTACAAATATCAGAGTCTATAGTGATCATATAAAGGAGTAGTGGAGGGGGTGATAATTTTCCAACTTATACCAAAGACTTAATTTCTAATGATAGACAACATGTGCTGGAAATGAGCTCAACCTTACATAATGATTTGTAATCTTCTCTTGTAGTTACTCCTCTTGATTGCTACATACTTTATGGGCAATTTTAGCATCCATTTTGGTATTGATGGGCACAAAGTTGAAGATATTTCCATCTCCAAGATAGTGAATAGGGCTTCTAAATCTATGAATATAATGGATTTTGATATGGGAGGTGATAGAAAAATATTTGAGCCTCTTACATGTTATGAAGTGAAGAAAAATTGGTGAATTTGGTGTAAAGGTGGGGTTTCATCATATTTGGAAAGGTTGCATGGGTGCAACCATAATCTATTGCAAATATTTGATAAGAGGTGGAAGGATGGATAGTTAAAGGTGTATGAATAGACTTTTAACATAATAGAGGAACTAATTGCCAAAGTGATTGGGCTTTCCATGAAAGGAAATAAGTTTTTGAAGGATACAAAATCTTCTAATGTGAAGGTTCACAATTTCACCAAAGGAAAAGAGGGAAAACAACTAATAAAGAAAAGAAAATGTATTTACAAAATGAAGTCCATCAAACCTGTGTGGGTGGCCAATTTTAAAGGTACTTGTTCATTAATTCACTCTAGATGGTCGTTTCTCAATTGTTTATGGACAACATTTTTCTCTTTTGAACCATTTCAGACATAAGGATTAAAATGTTTTTCCCTTCTATATAGCAAGGGATTTATTACCTTCCAAAGAGAAAAATTTCCTTATACTACCTCACTTCTACTAGCATGTAGAGCTAGGGGATCTAAATTATTAAATAATATGATTACTATAATCAACTTAAAAAGAAATGTAATAATGTAGGAGTATTAAATTCTAATTGCAATGTACAAGGAATGAACCTTACAAATAATATTTTGGTGTTACAAAATGAAATAAAAAAGAGCCAATATTTGAAAAATTCTAATAGTTATATCTATTATAATTTTAGAAACATAAAATATAGATGTTAATTCACCCACCTGATAAATTTGGAGCTCTCAGCCTCAGACACCAGTGTGTCACGGACACATTTATCCACCACAATGTAGTCCTATTTACCAGAAGACATAAAGTATGTAGCTATGTCTCAGGCATTCCAAGTCTCCTTATTGTGATACCTATTCACTACCTATCCACACTAAGATAGGGAAAATTGTTGGGGTCGTATAGAGGTTTGCCTCAATCAAACTCTCATTGCAGTGTTCTCACCTCCATGGACAATGAGATAGAAAGGATTGATAAGATTTGATATGAAGACAAGTAATAGAAATAATTTCTCACTTAATGGAGAACCCCTATTACACAAAGGCAAATGATAAAAACAAACCTTTCTTGAGGGAGAAAAGTCCTTATTGCAAAAAGACACAAAGTATTGACAAGTAGTAGAAAAAACCTCGCTTGAGGGAGGAAAGCCCCTACCACACAATAGATTAATGAAACAAGATGTGCCAACAATGATAATTTAATGTAATAGAGAAATACATGAAAGGATAAAAGATAGAGGTAGTGATAAACAATGTAGATCTTCCTCCTCAAGTGGATAAAAATAGTTAGCCTACATGAGAAATCTAGAAGAGCTTCACTTAAAAATGTGAGTAAGATTCAAAGCCAAAATTCAAGAATTTGAGAGAGTGAAAATGAGAAAAATAGAGGCTTTTATGGACAAAAATGGGTCGTGGTATCCATTTTGTATGCGCATAATAGAAGGGACACACATCAAAAGCAACATTAGACTTTTAAATTTTGAATTTTACAAGGACACATGGGCACCGCACAAATGTGTGTGCATTATGATAGCGTCCAACCATTTGAAAATCAAATTTGGATGAGAGATCATAGACTCTATGATTTTGAGGCTCATGATGTCAGAATATGAATATTTAATCATGGATAATGGTCATAAGTGCACTAGGTTTGATGTGTAAGTGTTATAAATGTAGTAGTGTGATTTTAGGATACTACAATTTTGCCCCCACTTTAGTGAGTCAATTGTCATGAGGGATTGGGTACACTAAAGTTGTTCGAAAGATTAAAAAAAAATTAGACACATGTAGTTCATTAAGTGCATTTATTGCCTTGGAAAGCATACATGTATTGATCACTAAAGTTAGCTAGGTGAATGTAAATCGTGAACCCAGTGTTCAGTGTGGAATTACAATATCTATGGTATGATTTACAAAATTAAAAAATGTCAGTGCTAAAAATTGAAGAAGTTATTGTTGCCCAAAATTTCCCTCTTGTTCATTTTCGGCCACAGCCCTGTTTTCCAAGTGAAATGCTCAAGTGTCGAAAACCTAGTGTGTTTTCAACTTCCTCTCTGTAGGCTCGGGATGTTTCTACCTTTTGGTCTGAAAGTTCGATGTGTTTTCGACCTCTCAGCTCTGAAAATTTAGTGTGTTTTTGACCTTCACTCAAAAACCCTCTATGTTTTCGACACCTTCTGCATTTTTTACCCTAAGCACGCAACTCCAATGGGCGGGTCTCAGTGCCTAAGGCCATGCTAGTGCAGAGAAGATCTGATGCCTATCGCATGATCACATGGGATCTTTCGATCCCATGAGATCATACGACAATTGTTGATGCGATATCAACAGATCAGCGGCCAAGATTAACAGTTCCAGGTTGGTCGCATGATCGCATGGGCCTTCCTAGCCGCATGCGATCATGCAACAAACAATAAGCAAGGGTTAGCAGAAATCAATGGCTAATACCTTCCAGTTTGTCACATGATCGCATGGGCTCTTCCAAGCCCATGCGACCATATGACAAACCGTCAGCGGTTCATGGCTCGGGCGGGGTGGCATCATGCACATGCCAGAAATGTTATACACTGAATTTGCACCTCTAATCTCAAGCTCTCGTAGTCTTGATAATCCAGTATAACATGGGAATCATCTCAAGGTTGTGGGACCCTTTGCTAATCGAGATGAGACCTCCAAATTCTAGGCTGGTTCCTCTTGGATAATCACCCTGATTTGCTCTTAGACAGGAAATGTAAATTCTTTGAGGGAAAGGGATAGAAGGAGTGCATGGAAAGGGAAATAACGGAAAGCAAATCTATCCTACCAGGTGATGCATCAAACTTGGGTTTGGATCTCAGTATAGAGGGATGAAACCAATGAAGGAATCAGGTCCAATAAGTTACAACTCACTAGATAGGCTTGCATAAGTATTTCATAGGAGGGTCTGAACAAAGGCTCAACCTATGACCTGCAAACAGACATCCTTTTCTACAACTAGGTGTAGGAATGAGACAAGGCTGCTAGGGGCTGTAGTATACCCGTAAAACACCTAAATCAGATCAGACACAGGAAACACACAAAATTGTAGAAAGCAAGAGGAATCAGGAAACCTGAGATATCATTGAAATCATGCATACACTTTGATCCAATAAGAGACAAACTCAGACAAGAAGGCATGAGGACAACAAGAATGCCACAGAATGCTTTGCAATATTTGAATTCATCAATGAAAACTTACAAGATGTGGGAAACTAGAGAGCAGGAAGGAATGCTACAAATAGTTTTCCAAGAAAAGAGCCTTTTCTTTTTTACAAAATGTCAATTCTGAGCACTACAGGCTCCAAAAAAAGAATATATACATCCCCTGCATGCAGGCAGGAATCAAAATATCTCTGAATTAGGGCTACATAGATATGCATTATAATAATCATCCTTAAAATAAGTCACTTCTGATCATAATTAAACTTTGCAAAAATCATAGCCGATCAGATATTTATCTTTGCATGCCCATGCCTACAGATCAACAACTCTAATCCATCTACCTCCCTACAAGCCCACTCTGTCATGAATGTTTCAAAAATCTGATTAGATCATAGAAAGGACCCAAAAAGGTAGCCTAAATCCTCTACAAATTCTATCCAACCGCAACCGCCCTTGAAAATATCATAAATTTTTAGCTGCCGCACTTGCAAACATTTCCCTTTGGAAGAAAGTCCACCAAAAATAGGCTACACCACTTTGACAAAGCATTGGTTGCATGATTGCATTAGCTAAAAGGCCTTCATGCGATCATGTGACAAGCTTTTAAAAATTTTCCTTGCCCTTTGAAAATGTCAACAGTCGCATGATCGCATGAGTTGAAAGGCCTTCATGCGATCATGTGACAAGCTTTTTGAAAATTTGCCTTGCCACCACATAAGCATCACTCAGGACCCGCCAGATATCATACTTGCCAAACCTTGCCACGTGGCCCAACAGGAGCCGACCACATAGCTGGACCCATGACCACACTGCCTTGAAAAAGTCAGCGGTCACATGATCGCATGAGCCCGAAAGGCTTCATGCAATCATGCGACAACCCTCAGAAAATCCGCCTCCACTTTCCACAAATGCTCGGGCTTACGATCGCACTACAAAAATAACCCCAGCTCCACCTTGGGTTCAAATCTCCTCTTGTCGCCAAGTTGCCTGAAATTTTCTTAACCCTGGGTTCACTCGGTGACCATGCGAAACATGCTAACCATGCAACCGTGCTCTACTTACCAACCTCAGGCCCACTCTACCACATGTCATCCCTCTATTCATTCTAGCCACCACACCAGCAACACCTCAGCAACCCCTGCCATCGGACCCACTGCAACCTCCCGATTCCCATCTAATAGTGGGTGTAAGATCGCATGGCTCCTGAATATTCTTTGAGATCTTGCACCAACCTCTCATCTTATTAAGCCGTAGCTCCACTGTCAAGTGGGTCCACCAAAATCCTTGCTGACAGTTGATGGTTTGTCGCATGATCGCATGCGGTCAAGGGGCCACATGTGATCATGCAACCAACCGCATGATGCCACCCCGCCCGAGCCGTGAACCACTAACGGTTTTTCGTATGGTCACATGGGCTCAGAAGAGCCCATGCGATCATGTGACAAACAAGAAGGTATTAGCCACTAGCATCCACTAACCCTTGCTTACCATTTGTCACATGATCGCATGCGGCCAAGAAGGCCCATGCGATCATGCAACCAACCTGGAACTGTTAACCTTGACTGCCGATCTGCTGATACCACATCAACGGTTGTCATATGATCTCATGGGATCGGAAGATCCCATGTAATCATGTGACAGCCGTCAGATCTTCTTTGCGCTGGCACGGCCTTAGGCACCGGGACTCGCCTGTCAGAGTTGCGCGCTTAGGGTGGAAAATGCAGAAGGTGCCGAAAACATAGAGGGTTTTTGAGTGAAGGTTGAAAACACACCAAACTTTCAGACCAAAAGGCAGAAACATCCTGAGCCTGCAAAGAGGAAGTCAAAAACACACTGGGTTTTTGACACTTGAGCATTTCACTTGGAAAATAGGGCTATGGCCGAAAATGAACAAGAGGGAAATTTTGGGCAACATTTTGGCGACCTCTGTGGGATGTCATCCTGCTAGACATTGGACCAGTTGCCTTGACAAAATCCATTGGGCATGGGGTCATGTCTCGAGCACAAAAACTTTTGACGAGGAGAGGGACAAAAGCTAAATCAGAAAGACAAACCTGTGCACAAGCACTTCTTGGAAAATAGGAAACTACTCTATGAAAACAAGAAACACCTAACCTAGACTAACCAGTACAAAAACTTGGTTAAACAAAACCATTGACTGGTTGTGGAAAATAGCTTCCCATCCTTCTCAGCCTACAATAATCCACATGCCTTTGGAAAGCTATTACAAGATAAATATAGGAGCTATACAGGGTCACTTGCTTGACAAGGATTTGACTGATCTAGATTTTGCTCACTTGGTCAAGCTAATCGTAGGCACCATCATTCTGAGGAGAAACAACAAGCAGTGAGGAGACTTTACTTACTTGGCCAATGGGGGCAATAAGAAGATCTAGTTCATTTTCAGCCTCAACTCCTAATGGAAAACCACATTCGGATGGTGGCATGATTTGTACTCCTTTGATAACCTCCATCCTGGCCAAATACCTGATAGGGAAACCATGAGAGATGCTAGACCTAGAGCTTTCCTTGACAAACTTAGGCTCTTGAGAGATTACTTCAATCTGATTGGCCTCCTTCTTATGCTGACCGGAAATGACTATCTCCTGTAGATTGCAGGTGTTCTCTAGAAGTGTGGGCTTGTCATCAAGATGCAAGCAAAAGTACTCCATCTTGTCCTAGAATTGATCTTCCTCTTCTTCTTCTTAACTCCTTTGCAGGAGAAGTATACTGTTGTCAGCATAATCATGATTTGTTGAGGACTCATTTGTCCTAACCTATTCGGAGAGAGCCACCTTTAGATCAACAATCTTCTGCTCTATGCTCTCCTTTTCTTCTTCAAGTTGAGAACATTTCTCAATCTGCATCTGATAGCCTCTTTTATATTTTTTAGCTGCAGAAGCCAGGAATCTCATATTTTGTTTGAGGTCCTGCAGCTCTTTCTCATGAAACTCCTCATGAGCTCTCATCTCTTTTTCTTTCTCCATTTGAAATTCAATGCCCCTATCAAACATGGCCTCCATTAAAATTTTCTGGTCTTGAACCACCTTTTCACAATTATTCTTATGAATTTCCAACTCCTCATAAGCAACCTACTGAGCTGCTAATGCTCTTTGAAAATCTTTGTCTTTCTCAGCTATAGCATCACTAACCTTAATTAAATTTTCTTTGTAAACTTTGTTCAGTGAGGCCAGATTACCTGCAAGGGCTGCTTGATTTTTTTGTGTCCTGCAATGACTTCTTTACACTAATTCCACCTAGCATCAAACTGCTCCTTTTCTTGTGTCTGCATATGCTCCCTTTGTGTTTCTAGCACCTCCTCATAGTGTTTCTTTTGTGCTTCCATCCCCTCAGCAAGCTTGGCCTCATTTCTTTTGTATTGTTCTGCTAGGTACCTCCTGTAACCTTGATCCTGCTGAGCCAAAGCTTGTTGTTGTTGGAT
Source organism: Chamaecyparis obtusa (assembly GCA_027943335.1). Taxonomy (NCBI): domain Eukaryota; kingdom Viridiplantae; phylum Streptophyta; class Pinopsida; order Cupressales; family Cupressaceae; genus Chamaecyparis; species Chamaecyparis obtusa. The sequence goes on from BSBK01000594.1 coordinate 2,312,553, forward strand.
CTGGGCATGATGAGCATGTTCTTTCAAAGAAAGCATCTCTTCTTGAGGTTGCTGGTATGAGTGATTCTGCTGCCATGATGCTAGAAGTTGGGTGGGTGGGGGGCAAGCATGAGATGACTGTTTCTGACCTTCATGAAATAAAGGGATATCCTCATGAAAAGAAGGATGGTAATCCATCCTAGGTGCTGAATCTCCTTGAAACCAGTAGATGTGACCTTGGAGTCACCAGATATGCCAAATAATGACCTCTCAAAGGTCTGCAACCTACTAGAAGCATATCAAAACTAGCAAAAACCATGAAAACTATGACCTCTTGGTCCCAGCGGGTGTGCTGGAAATGTTATACACTGAATTTGCACCTCTGATCTCAAGCTCTCGTAGTCTTGATAATCCAGTATAACATGGGAATCATCTCAAGGTTGTGGGACCCTTTGCTAACCGAGATGAGACCTCCAGATTCTAGGCTGGTTCCTCTTGGATAATCACCCTGATTTGCTCTTAGATAGGAAATGTAAATTCTTTGAGGGAAAGGGATAGAAGGAGTGCATGGAAAGGGAAATAACAGAAAGCAAATCTATCCTACGAGGTGATGCACCAAACTTGGGTTTGGATCTCAGTATAGAGGGATGAAACCAATGAAGGAATCAGGTCCAATAAGTTACAACTCACTAGATAGGCTTGCATAAGTATTTCATAGGAGGGTCTGAATAAAGACTCAACCTATGACCTGCAAATAGACATCCTTTTCTACAACTAGGTGTAGGAATGAGACAAGCCTGCTAGGGGCTGTAGTATACCCGCAAAACACCTAAATCAGATCAGACATAGGAAACACACAAAATTGTAGAAAGTAAGAGGAATCAGGAAACCTGAGATATCATTGAAATCATGCATACACTATGATCCAATAAGAGACAAACTCAGAAAAGAAGGCATGAGGACAACAAGAATGCCACAGAATGCTTTGCAATATTTGAATTCATTAATGAAAACTTATAAGATGTGGGAAACCAGAGAGCAGGAAGGAATGCTACAGATAGTTTTCCAAGAAAAGAGCCTTTTCTTTTTTACAAAATGTCAATTCTGAGCACTACAGGCTCCAAAAAAAGAATATATACATCCCCTGCATGCACGCAGGAATCAAAATATCTCTGAATTAGGGCTACATAGATATGCATTATAATAATCATCCCTAAAACAAGTCACTTCTAATCATAATTAAACTCTGCAAAAATCATAGCTGATCAGATATTTGTCTTTGTGTGCCCATGCCTGCAGATCAACAACTCTGATCCATCTACCTCCCTGCAAGCCCACTCTGTCATGAATGTTTCAAAAATCTGATCAGATCGTAGAAAGGACCCAAAAAGGTAGCCTAAATCCTCTGCAAATTCTATCCAACCGCAACCGCCCTTGAAAATATCATAAATTTTTAGCTGCTGCACTTGCAAACATTTCCCTTTGGAAGAAAGTCCACCAAAAATAGGCTACACCGCTTTGACAAAGCATTGGTCGCATGATCGCATGAGCTAAAAGGCCTTCATGTGATCGTGTGATAAGCTTTTAAAAATTTTCCTTGTCCTTCGAAAATGTCAACGGTCGCATGATCGCATGAGCTGAAAGGCCTTCATGCGATCATGCGACAAGCTTTTTGAAAATTTGCCCTGCCGCCACATAAGCATCGCTCGGGACTCACCAGATATCATACTTGCCAAACCCTACCATGTGGCCCAACAGGAGCCGACCACATGGCCAGACCCACAACCACACTACCTTGAAAAAGTCAGCGGTCGCATGATCGCATGAGCCCGAAAGGCTTCATGCGATCATGCGACAACCCTCAGAAAATCCACCTCCGCTTTCCACAAATGCTTAGGCTTATGATCGCACTACAAAAATAACCTCAGCTCCACCTTGGGTTCAAATCTGCTCTTGTCGCCAAGTCGCCTGAACTTTTCTTAACCCCGAGTTCACTCGGCGACCATGCGAAACATGCTAACCATGCAACTGCGCTCCGCTTACCAACCTCGGGCCCACTCTACCACATGTCATACCTCTATTCATTCCAGCCACCACACCAGCAACACCTCAGCAACCCCTGCCATTGGACCCACTGCAACCTCCCGATTCCCATCTAACAGCGGGCATAAGATTGTATGGCTCCCAAATATTCTTTGAGATCTTGCACCAGCCACTCATCTTATTAAGCCATAGGTCCACTGCCCAGCGGTCCCACCAAAATCCTTGCCGACAGTTGATGGTTTGTCACATGTGTATACACCTAAAAATGGTCACCTAGACTATTAGCCCCTTTTGCTAAATCATAAATTGCTTATTCTTGATCAAATCCTAGTTCTATCATTTATTTGATTATTTTCTATGGGCTAACCATCTTATCCTAAGTCTTTATTTATTAAAAGGAATATTCCCTCCCCTTTTAATAAATAAAAAGCCCCCACTTTTCCTCTTATCCTAAGTTGCACAAATAAAGCATTATTCTTATTTTATAAAAAAGGGAAAAGTACTTTTTGTCTCATATGGACACAAAAGTCAACTCTTATTTTCTCATTGGAGGATATTTGTGCACATGGATTGCTCCTCTTTCAAGCTCCACCCTTGATTAAATCTTTTGCCTCTTAATCTCCATGGTCCATTGATTTTTCACCTTCTATAAAAGAAGAGCTCTCTTCTCCATTCTAGATCCCCAACTTTTTATGCTAATATTATGCTGCAGGTTTTCTAGGTCATCTTGGAGCTTTTGGAGACATTCTTGCATCTAGGGTTTGAAGATTTGGAGCATTGTTGGCATTCATCTTGGATCTTCATCAACACTCTATCTTTTTGTCTTCATTCTTGCATCATCATGGCTTTCTTGCTTCATAGTTAGATTTCATTTCTTGCATAGTAGCTTTATTTTCATGGCATTCTTAGCTTAGATTTCCTTTATGCTTTAGATTAATTCATCTAGTTTAACTAGGAGGCTTTGTAATACTTGCATCTTTCCTTTCATAGCTTAGCTTGCATTTCCATTTCTAGCATAGCATTGCATTGCATTTTTATTCTTGATTCTTGAAGATATTGGCATTCTTGCCCTTGTCTTCATTGAATCTCCCATTGCATGGTTTACTAGCAAGGTTATAGGCTAAATAGCTCTAGCTGAGAGCATTCTTAAAAACCCTTGCACTCCATGCCTAGGGAGCTATGGATCAATTTGTGAGGGCTCATTCTTGAGTTTCCTTGCATGTAATGATCCATAGAAGTGTGACACATTTATAGCACACAACATGATCACATGCAGTCAAGGGGCCGCATGCGATCATGTGACCAACTACATGATGCCACCCCGCCCGAGCCGTGAATCACTGACGGTTTGTCATATGGTCGCATGGGCTTGGAAGAGCCAATGTGATCATGTGACAAATGGGAAGGTATTAACCACTAACATCTGCCGACCCTTGCTTACCATTTGTCACATGATCGCATGCGGCCAAGAAGGCCCATGCGATCATGTGACCAACCTGGAACTATTAACCTTGACCGCTGATTTGCTAATACCACATCAACAATTTTCGTATGATCTCATGGGATCAGAAGATCCCATGTGATCATGCGACAGCCATCGGATCTTCTCTGCACTGGCATGGCCTTAGGCACTGGGACCCGCCTGTCGGAGTTGCGTGCTTAGGGTCAAAAATGTAGAAGGTGCCGAAAACACAAAGGGTTTTCGAGTGAAGGTCGAAAACACACCAAATTTTCAGAGCTGAGAGGTCGAAAACACACCGAACTTTCGGACCAAAAGGCAGAAATATCTTGAGCCTGTAGAGAGGAAGTCGAAAACACACTGGGTTTTCGACACTTGAGCATTTCACTTGGAAAACAAGGCTGTGGCCGAAAATGAACAAGATGGAAATTTTGGGCAACAGTTATCTCAGTGAGAAGAATTCTTAAGAGACATTAGTTTTAGTTGGAAGGAAAAATCAGTTGTAGGGGGGATATATGCCCCCCATGTTTTCCCCCCCAATAGGTTGGAAAAACAAGAAGGAATTTAGAGCTAAACAAACGACAAAAAAATTATTTTTCTAGGCCCATTTTAGGCTATATATATGCTAACTGGGCCCCTAGAGGGGTCATTGTCACTATTCACTATGAGGGTTCTTGTTGAGTTTTAGAGAATCTTGGTGAAAATACCTCCCAAACAGGATTTATGAGCTACCAGGATCAAGGAGCTTCATGTTGTCATGGAGCAAGACAAGCCCCAAGACAAGGTATGCCTCAGTTGACCTTTCCTGGTAAATATTTTCATGTAGTTTTAGTAGTTTTACCTTCTAGTGAAATGCATGCATCTAATTTTCATGCTTGCATCTCAAATTTTCTCATTTTCCCTAGGGAATTTTGTGCTGGCAGACCTATCTTCCACAAAATATACTCAATCATATTATTAGAACCATCAATTTGACCATTGGATTGTGCGGAATATGGTGAAGAGAAACATTGTTGGATATGAAATTTCAAGGAATTGCTTCACCTCCTTTTTTTGAAGGATGTAACATTATCGAAGATAATGGTGGAAGGTGATCCAAATGAGAGATTATGTTGTTTTGGAGAAAGCTACAAATTTTTTTGGCCATAGTGGATCTTAATGGGATTGCTTTGATCCACTCTGTGAAATCATCTATAGTAGTTATGATATATGTTGGTGTAATTAAATATTCCTAATTACACTTTTCTTAATCTTACTTAGGATGATGTATTCCTTAGTAGTTTTTCATTGAGACACCTAGGAGTTTACACCTCAATTAAGCACATGGTGTAGGATAAATTACACTTTAGGTGTGAGATCCACCTTTAGTGGACATATCACATTATCATCCTCATCATGACACATACTTCATTGTATTATGGAGGATGATCCACCTTTGGTGGACATGTGATTACACCTTGCATAGGTGATAGCTTATCAGCTCCTTATCATTGTCTCTTATCACCTTTTCTATATAAGGATGCCTATTATGTACATTTTATTCAATTCAATCAATCAATGTCCATTATCAATAATATCATTCTTGCATCTTAATGCAATTGTCTTGCCAATCTTTTGTGGAAGTTATCTTGGTCTTTCATTTTATCATGGGGGTGTTGTAGAGTCACCTAAAACTCTAACATGGTATCAGATCTCTCAAGGTGTGAAGACATCTTCTGAAGAAGTGAAATCTTGGCTTGATTTGATAGCGGGTACAAAAATTTTCAATTTGGACATCACCATTGCGCCTGGGAGGCTATTAAATGACTATAAATTCACCTATATTGGAAAAAGTCAAATTTGTGGTAAAAAAAAAACTTCACATGCAAGTCATACGACCTACCTAAGCAAGCATGGTACAATTTTATAAAAAATCAATTTTCTATGATTTTTCCATTTATTTTTCATAGTTTATTCTATTTTATTCTCTAGAGAAAATTATTTCAGGAATATCCCAAGCATATCTTGTTTGTGTTAGATATTTTTCCACAAATCTATTCGATTGAACAGAGAATATTCTCTGATGAAGGAAATACCAGCATTGACATCATTGGTCAGATCACGAGCACCCAACTCCTAGTTGATCGATGATTGAGGTTCTTCTTGGCAGATCCAAGGCACTAAGCAAGAAAACACCACACAACTGGCGACTGCTTCTTTAATTTATCTATGTCATGCTTTGTATTAAAAAAACATATCTTAAAATTTCCAACGAATGTGGGACTAAATTTCCCACTGCTCTATGTCTACCCTCTGCTCCACCCAACCTTCATGCGGCTCACCCATCGTATTGTTAACGTATCATTCCTTGCAGCCACATGGATCTAAGATGTCTGCTAACTCATCTACCATGCAAAATGTACACTCGGACTTCCTAGTCAACAATCTGAAGACACAGTTAGCCACATTAGTGACAGATCAACATCAAATGAAGTGACACATCAGTGACACATTAACACCTAATCACTACCAGGTTAGACACGTCATCCAGTGATGTTGGTAGTCACATTTAGCTAATAAGGAAGTGCCACCTCAACAAATCATGGTCTGTACAGACACATCATCACTACCATGTCAGTAAAGGAGGTAATTTTTTTGCCACACATTCACATTCGTCATCTTAAAATTGATGATCATCCAATTGTCAAAGTAGGGAAGGTTGGCTTTTTCCTACAACAGCCATACAACCATCAAATTTAATCATGAGGATTCATGACATCATCAACTGGTTGCATTTTCCTACCCCTCTCCATTTGAGTTTTTAATTTTGTAGTTCATCTTCTAAGGCTCATAACTTGCTCAATTTTGCTCCTTTTTTCGAACAATAATTTTTTATTTGGAGTATAATTTTCCAAATTTTCTAGTGGTTGCATTTTAAAAAATTTTGGTGGCCAAATTAATAAAAAATTATAGATTTTCATTACTGTTCCTATCTGTTCCACAATTTTGCAACTTTTAAGGCTTCATTTGGGCACATATGATAACATTTTGAGGTGATTTTTTTTTAAAGTGCATTATTTTTTCATCTACTTTACATATCTACAATCGGATTTCAGTGTTTTGGGGAGGGAATTATCACTTTCATAAATAGGTCATTTTGGGGCTATATATGCACTTGGTTAATCTTTGGATTTTAGAATTCTAATTTGCATCAGTAATTTGAAGGAGTTATTAGTTGATTTTAGTTATTATTTGATTTCATTATGGAATTTTCAAAAGTCAAAATCCTCACTCCATATAACGACCATGAATGGAAAGAATCTATATCTAATCAATTGTTAAGCATTGGATTTCTTAGAATGACTGACAAGATCCAGAACCAGCTACAGGTGTTACAAAAAGGAGAAAATAGTTTGATCAAATGGATAAAGAACTTGGCTCTCTTAGATCATCCATCTCTCATGATTTTCTATTTCATACCGCATCTTGCACACATCCTCATGATGCTTGGATAATTTTGGAGGAACTCTTTGGTAGACTTGGTAGAATGAGAAAAATCAAATTAGAGAATGAGCTCATAGGTCTAAATCCTAATGATTTTGATAATATTCAAGACTTTTTCTCCAAGTTAAATTCTATTAGATTGGATCTTTCTACTTGTGGAATTACTAAAGAGGATGAACAATTGATATTTTCTATTCTTTCTGAGCTAGGTCCTTAATATTCAATATTTGTTTCTACATTCTATGCTACTATGAATGCTCTTGGTCATGGATACAAATTACCTTCTCTTGATGGATTTGCAGCTCAAATCACAAGGGAACAAGAAAATTTGGCACACATGGGTCAATTGAAGCCTTCAACACATCTTGCATTTCTTTCAAATGACTCCACTCTAAAGGATTCTAATGGAAAAGGAAAGAAGCAACATAAGGATCCTAAGCCTAATGAAAAAGGTAATGAATCTCCTTCAAAAAATACTTCTAAATCCAAGTCCTCTTCAAGAGAGGCATCATCTAGAAGAAAGAGGGGAAAATGTGCATATTGTGAAAAGCTAGGACATGATGAGCATAAATGTTTCTATAAGAAGATTGATGAGCTCACTCACATTCTTCAAAAGAACAATATTAAGTTTCCCTCATTAGTGTCTACTCCTTCTACACATTTGGAAGCTTCTACATCTTCATCATCATCCAAGGATAAAGGTAAAGGACAAGCACTTTTGGCTTCCACACATCTTGAGCAAGGTAAATGGATTCTTGATTCAGGTGCATCACATCATATGACATCTTCTATGGATATTTTTTCTTCTATTGAGCCTTACAATTATCCTAATATATTTATGGGTAATAATACATACATGAGGGTTTAAGGGAAAGGTTCTATGCCTATGGGAGAGGGGACATTTAATGATGTTCTTTGTGTACCATCCTTGACCACTAATCTCCTTTCTATTTACCAAATTACTTATGGAGCACAAGGTAAAAAAAATTAGTTCACTTCTGATTATGTCTACATTAGGGACATTAAAACTAGAGATCTCATAGCTATGGGAAATGTTGATCATGCATCACACTTGTATTATTTTTCATATTTTTTTGTTGTTGATGATGATATTCATGATATATACACCCCTTTACCAAGGGTGAATTATGCATGTGGAGAACTTTGGACACTTGAATCATTTTGTTCTTGAGACAAGTGTTGAGATTCCTACTCCTCCACCTCTTGCTTCTTCAAACATGGGTTCTACTATTCCGCGGGATGATCATAGAGCTTTAGATCTTGTAGTACGTGATGACTATTTGGATACCATTTCAATATTGTTTTTTGATTCTCATAATGCATATTTTGGAGACATATTTGAGGGGGTTTCTCTTATCTTTGATGATAACAACACACTTGGAGTTGAAAATACTTCTTCACCTTCTTTGGAGATTGACATTCTTGATTCTTCTCCTTCACTTGGTGTGTCACATGATGTGATACATGGAGACCTTCACTTGATTTAGTCTTCAAAGATGCATACATGTATACCTTCATCTTATTATTCCTTCTATTTTCATATGATAACCTACACCTGCTTTTTTATTAGAGTATTGAGAGTCACTTCCTTACTATTGATTGATTGTTGGGAGAAAGAAGAATTTGATGTATCTATTTCTTCCTAAGGGGAGACATGTTTCTTGTAGGCATTGTATTATCTTTTGTTTGTAGGTACTCTTCATCAACATTAGAGATTCTTTATTATGAGGGGGAAATCATGCCTCCTTCTATCATTCTTATGGGGGGTAATTCTTTGTATATACATGGTGTATATAGTCCTTGGGGGGTCTTGAGTACTCCATCCATCCATGCATCTTGTTTTTTTATCTCTCTTTGGGGGAGGTATTTTCCCATGAGGTTTTCCCTCTTTCTCTTCTTTATGAGAGATTGCATTTCATGTATTGAATTGCACATTGTACATGGGTACCTAACATGGCCTAGTAGTCAGAACCCATCTTGCATTGAGTTTAAGTGCATTCCCCTAAGTTTCACTTAAGGGGGGGTGTTGGTGTAATTAAATATTCCTAATTACACTTTACTTAATCTTACTTATAATAATGCATTGCTTAGTAGTTTTTCATTGAGACACCTAGAATTTTGCACCTCAATTAAGCACATGGTGTAGGAGAAATTCCACTTTAGGTGTGAGATCCACCTTTAGTGCACATATCACATTATAATCCTCATCATGACACATACTTTATTTCATAATGGAGGATGATCCACCTTTTGTGGATATGTGATTACACCTTGCATAGGTGATAACTTATTAGCTCCTTATCATTGTCTCTTATCACCTTTCCTATATAAGGAGGCCTATTATGTGCATTTTATTCAATTCGTTTAATCAATCAATAAATGTCTATTATCAATAATATAATTCTTGAATCTTAATGCAATTGTCTTTCCAATCTCTTGTGGAATTATCTTGGTCTTTCATTTGATCATGGGGGTGTTGTAGAGTCACCTAAAACTCTAACAATATAGATATGCCCTTTAGAGGATGGGAGAGATATTTTTCATATGATATCCATTCCCCAAGTCTAAAAAGGTCATGGTGAAGTCTAAGTTTAGAGATCCTAAGCATAAGCCCTAATAAAATTGCTTTGTTATTGACATTGGGGACATTTATTGAAAAAGGAAAAGGAATCTTTTTTTATTATTTGCCAATAGTATCCCATATGAATTAATTTTTTTATCTTGGAAGGAAAGGGGTGTCTTGGCCCTAGTAATATAATGTAACAAGAGGCTATTGTATGACCTATGGTAAAGGACATTTAACAAGATAAAGTATCTCACAAGGAGCTTCCTAATCCTAATACAAGTATTTTTTTTTACATCATCAAGGAATGTTCTATTATTGAGATAAGCATAAATGTCATAGAACCATTGTCTTGATTCCACATGAGCACATATGATATTGTTGAAGAGAGGTTTATTTTCTACCATAGGATATTAGAGAACATAGACCACAAAATAGTATTAATTTATACTAATGTCAAGATGAACAAGGGATTTCACGCTCGTCATTGCATCTGCATGTTGATTTCTCTCTTGGGAATACTATCTACACTATAATAGGAAAATCATCCTAGGAGAGATAAAGCTAACTCTCAACACTGACATAGATTTTACTTCTTTTCTCGGTGCTTTCTAGTGTTTTGATTCATAATTATCTCTGAGCCTCTACAGATGTGGAGATGTATAACATCAGAAGAAATCACAACATGTAGCCTACCTATGAGGGCTTCATACTTAGTGACGTTGTTTGTGAAATGGAATTTAAGATTAATGGAAAGAGGGAATGGTTTTCCTTTAGGAGATATCAAAATCACACCAGCTCCAGAACCTTTTGACACCTTGACATGTCAAAGTACATGTCACAAATAGGGTCATGATTAAAAATTCATAAATTATCATCAAGAAACTAGTCCATTATAGGAGACATCTTCGGGGATGATGCATCTACTAACTGATTATTAATTTATTTACCCTTCATTGACTTTTGAGTTACAAACTTGAGATCAGACTTAGAAATAAACATTACTAATTTTGCTATCTAGCCTAGAAGGTCAACTCTAGAGAATAGATGTTTTAATAGATCACTCTTTGTGAGGACTCAATTTTCTTCATGGAGAAAATACTATCTCAACTTTTGTGTTGTGAACACTAGAGATAAACATTTTTTTTGTATTGTAGAATATCGAGCCTTATAATCAACTAGAATGTGACTAACATCATAGATGGCCCTTTCTTTTCTAGCATCATTATACTAAGCCAAAAAGGATATAAGAGTGTTTGGTGATGTCAATACATAAAGTAAAAATGGGTGATCCTACATATTTGAAATTAGGATGGGAGGATTAGCCAAGTAGTTCTAGATGGAATCAAAGGCTACTTGAAATTCATTTTCCCTTTTGAAGTGTACATCTTTCTTTAGCAATTACGTAAAAGGGAGGGTTTGATTAGCCAATGGAGAGATCAATCTTCATATAGCTTGGATCTTCCATTACAAACTTTGAAATTGAGAGATGTTCCCTAAGTGGAGAAATGTTGATGATTTCATCAATATTATCTATATCAACCTATATACCTCTTTGAGAGATGATATCCCAAAAAATAAATTGGTGTCCATGCCAAAAACATAATTGAGAGGATTTGATCTCATTTTATAAAGTCAGAGTCTATCAAATATGAGTAGAATATTGTCAAAATGGTCTTGACAAAGGATGGACTTCACCAAGATATCATCCACATAATCTTCCAATATCTTATAAATAAAATCATAGAATATGGGAGTCATTTCTTAATGATAGGTTACACTAGCATTATTTAATCCAAATGACATGACCACATAAAAAAAGGTTCCCCAAGGGGTAGTGAAGGTAGTTTTATATTGATCTTCCACATTATTTGGATATGATTGTAACATGAGAAGCCATCGACGAAAGACAAAAGCACATGACTTGTTATAGATTCAACAATCATATATATGTTAGGCAATGGAAAATTATCCTTTAAAGATGCCTTATTTAGATTGAAGAAGTCAATGCATATATAAAAATATGTCCATTAGGCTTACTGACATGTACTATATTCAATATCCAAGTTGAATAGTCAATGAGATGAATAAAGCCATCTTTCAAGAGCTTCTATATTTATGTCTTAACTATTAAGGTGATCTTTGGATTCATTTTCTAGATCTTTTTCTTTATAGGCTTAGCATTGGACACTAGTACTATATTGTGAACCACTATTGATTCATTAATACCTGGCATGTCCTCATATGCCCAAGAAAAGACATAAGTGTACTGATGTAAAAAATTAGAGTGTGATTTGACTTCCTTCGGAGAAAGGCACATACCAACCTTGATAGTCCTCTTGGGATGGCTAGAATCCATAGGGACATCAATAGTATCTCCTTTTCTAAGAGTACTATGGTATTCTAGATGTGTTACTAAAATGTTATCACCATCATGGGATAAGGTTTCTCCCTTATTTCCATCTATAATAGACTCCCCAAAATATGCCCGACTTTCCAGATAATAGGGAAATCATCACTTATGATGATAAGAGGATAAGTTATCATAGACACATAATAATTCCTTAATGGTGTCTTCTAGAGAGAAAGCATCCAGAGGAACCTCTAGGGAACTCATGATGGTATCAATAAGCTCGTGATGAATTAGCTCAAGAGATAGGGGTTCGACAAGAATCATGTTGACATTCAACCATGGTTTTGCCTTACGTGTCATGTGGTGATATGAGATCCCAATGTTATGGTTTATGAGATCAAGTTCCAAAGGAACTCTAATACCTTCCTCATTAGGCCCACAATCCATACCATAGTAACCATATTTTGAGACTAGATTATATCCATGTTCATAGATCAATTGAAATTATTTAACACTCGGGGGATTGGTAAATACAAGAGGTGATCACCATGATATATGTCACTAGGATTTATAGAAGCATAATCTTCTTTCCTATCCATAGAAAAATAAATTTTGGGGATCTTTAGATTAATCAAGTTAACCATGTATTACCCAACATGGGAGTCAATGAAATCTAAGGTTCCCCAATCATCACCTAAATATGCGTTGACCATTATAGAAGAGAGAGTTTCAATTAATTTAACAAAGATAATTTTTTGTTCTCCTTCCTTGGGAAGATCCACATTAGAGGGATCAACCTTTAGAGAATCTATTTTGGAAGGAATTGGTGTTTCCTTAATGCTTTGTTTTTTGAAATATTTCTCTTGGAAACCTTCACTAGGTAGGGTAAGGGAAGGAGGTGTCAACATAGCAGAAGACATTAAGGGAATATAATTCCTAAATATGAGAGTGATCTACATTTTTCCTATAGCTACCATTTGGAATAGATGGATGGAATTAGGATAAGCCTTAACTGTGACCAATTTCTTATCACCCACGTACAAACTTAATCAATCTATGTAGGGTGGATGATATTGATCCTAAGGCATGAATACAAGATATTCTCAATAAAAGGTTGTAAGTTAAGGGTCCTAGCATGACATACACCAAGGTAGGTATCACAACATGTACAACCTTCAAAGGAAATATAACAGTGCCTACAACAGTCTTCCTAATATTATCAAATTCTTGAATGAATAAAGAAGATGCTTCTAATGAGTTCTTATCCACTTTGATCTTAGATAATAGTTCCAAACTATATATGTTGAGGGTTGAACCAGTATCAATGAGGGTTCTCCTTATACCTACACCATTAAAAAATACTATAATCATCAAAGGATCTATAAGATTTCTTGTTTCTAGGGGAAAAAGTTCATGTGGATAAAATGTAATATTTAGCATATCAGAATCTATATTCTCCATTATCACATTCACATCTCCTGACTTTGTAGAAGGAATAAAGATCTTCTTCAAGAATTAATTTGTAAATTGGAGTCGTCAGATGTAAATCCCAAAATGGGATCTTAGCTAGAGTAACTGGAATTTTCTCAATAAGATCATAGTCATTGGATTTCCCAGCTATTAGTTTAGGTGCTTGAGGAAGATCAAGTTGAGGAGGTGGTAAAACTATAGCAGGTTGGTTGATATTATCCTTATCTATCCGAGTGTTATGAATGAGAAATAATATTTTACAACTCATTCCTATATCAAGATAAATTTGTGAAGAGATTCAAAGAGTTACTACCTCATGGTTTATTATAAATGAATTTAACCATCTTGGGAGAAGGACTAGTGACAGTCACACTAATGATTAGTCTCTTAGGCTTTGTAAGGGCCACCAAGACAAAAATAATATTCAAAGACTTGTTGGTCCTTAACGAAGGAGTCTCATCACTTGGAAGGTATTTTGTGGACTTAGAATCATGACAAGACACGTCCAAAAACTCTTATAAGGCATCATCCGATATATCAAAGTCATCTTTTGAAAATTCCCTATCAAATGCATTAAACCCTTAAAGGAAAAGATCTGACATTTTGAGATTCATGTCAAGTTAACCACAATATAGAGAAAGCAATTTTCTACCTTCTCAAGAGGAAACCTTTCTTACACTACCTCACTTTTACTAGCATGCAGAGATAGGGGATCTAAATTATTAAACAATATGATTACTACAATCTACTTAAAGGTAAATGTAATAATGGAGAAGTATCAAATTCTAATCACAATGTACAAAGCATGAACCTTAGCAATAATATTTTGGTGTTACAAACTAAAATAAAAAAAACCCAATATCTAGAAAATTATAACAGTTATAGCTATTCTGATTTCAAAATCATTAAATATAGATGTTAATTCACCTATCTATCAAATGTGGATCTCTTAGCCTTGGACACCAACACCCAGTGGGGGTGTTTATGTGCCACACTATAGTCCTATTTGCCAATATACATAAAGTGTTTGGTTGGGTCTCAGATGTTCCAAGTCTCCTTGTCATGATAACTATTCACCACCTATGCAAACTAAGACAGGGAAAATTATTGGGGTTGTATAGAAGTTTTCCTCAATCAAGCACCCACTTTGGTGTATCCACCTCTACGGAAAACCAAATAGATAAGATTGATAAAAACTTAAATGGAGACAAGTAATATATGTAAATCCCCTCTTAATGTAGGATAACCCTTATTATGCAAAGACAAGCAATAAAAATGAACATCACTTGAGGGCGGAAAGCCATTATTGCACAAAGACACCAAGTATAAACAAGTACTAGAAATTAACCTCAATTGAGGGATAAAATACCCTACTACACAATAGAATAATGGCAAAGATGTGCCAACAATGATAAATTAATGTAATAGATCAATACATAAAACAAGAAAAATATAGAAGTGGTGATACACATCGTAGATCCTCCTCCTCAAGTGGAGAAAAGAGTTAGTCTATGTGAGAAATCTAGCATAGATTCACTTCAAAATGTGAATAAGAATTAGAGCCAAAATTCAAGAATTTGAGGGAGTGAAAATGAGAAAAATGGAGGCCTTTATGATAAAAAATGAGCAATAGTAGTCATTTCATACGCACCCAAGAAAATGGACATGCATTGAAAGTAGCATTACACTTTAAAATTTTGAATATTGCAGGGACGTATATGTGCCACATAAATGTATGTGTGTTGTGCTAGCATTCAATTGTATAAGGCTAAAATTTGGGTGGGATATCATAGAAACCACACTTTGGACGCTCATGATGTTAGAATATGAATATTTGATCATGGACCTTGGTCATAGATGTATTGCTCATTCGATGCATAAGTGTCATAAATCTTAGGGTGTGATTTAAGGACACTACACCTTCTATCTCTTGTCTTCACTAGGGTTGGGTATTAAAGATCACAAAAATAACCCTAAAAACCCTATTTTGCACAAAGGGCTTTTTATGTTGATTATGGAGAATTCTAAAAAAACTAAGGGGAAAACTAAGATTCCTCTCATTACAGTAGACTTGCATATTAAAACCTCTAAATCAGAGGACAATGGTTCATATAATCTCCATTATGGGAAGACAAATAGAAAATAAAAGATGATGAAGAACCTAATTTTTTGTAAAGAATTAAAGGGTAAAAAGACTAGGAAGAATAAAGTAACCAAGAAAAGGAAAGCATCCCCTACTTACTCTATTTATAAGGAGAGTGATTGTGCTTGTGAAGAGGTAAAGGTAAAAAAGGTTGGGAAGAAGAAATAAACCAAGAAAAGGAATATTTTAATGCCTTGCCAGGGAATCCAAGAGAAATTAACCTAAAACATGTTACTAAGTTTACTGAATAAGTTTTTTCTTAAGAGTTTACAATCAATAATGATAAAAATGCAGAAGAAACATAGAATAAGACATTACATACTCATAAATATAACTCATTAACAAATTACAAGTCTCAAGGGTTCCATGACGTAGAATTACATATAAGTTAACAAATCTACTAAGAATAATCCATAACAAAATCACATGATATATCTCGCATTCATTTTAAACCCAAATTAAAGTATTCCTAATCCTTTAATCATAATGAAAATGACACAAATCATAAATTACACTAACATATTCATTTCAACTGAATAATAAGATATATCCATTACATCATGTAATCAAAGGTACATACAACAAGATACAAACTAATACATCATAGTCTTCAAGATAATACATCTTCCACTGCACATGTCATAGGGATAACAATAATATAATACATATACATATACATCTCTAGAATCAATGTCACTAACTAATATATAAAATTGAATACAAGATCTACATCTCATGATAATAATAAGAAAGTATCCAAACAATGAACAAGAAGATATAAGTAGCATCAAGGATCATCCAAGCACACTAGTAAATTTGGCTTCTAATTTCGACCAAGAATTGGTCTCAATTTCGACCAAAATTAGTCGAATTTACGACTAACATTGTCGTCAGTCTTTTTTTGTCGAATTTTCGACGTATTTATAATCAGTCGAATTTCAACTAAAATAGAGGTCAAAAATTCGACTGAGTCCATGATTCAAAACTGTCGTCATTTTTTTTATAATGGTCAAATTTTTGACCAATTGTCGAACAAATATCCACCTGATATTAATCAAAATTTTGACTGGTGGCAGCAAAAATTTCCACCAAATGTTGGTCAAAATTTTTGACGAAAACATCAAATGTTCGACCGCAATACTATACGTTCGACGGATAAGATGGTTGAAATTTTGTTGTTTTCATCGAAATTTTGTTGGTCAAAATTTTCTTATTGTGGTCGAAATTTCGACCATCCTTTGGTGGAGTTTTTTGGGGGCATTGGTCAAAATTTCGACCAATGTTAATTTTTTTTTTAAAAAAACAATGTTACCTACGTAAGGTGAATTTAGAGTTCTTTTCATTAACCTGTGATTCATGAGTAGCGGTTTACATAAACCCATCTCTCATGAGAATGAATGGAATAGTTACAACTCATTGGCTCTAGGTGATGCTTACGGAGGTGAAGCACAGAGACTTCCCGGGAGGTCATCCATCCCAGTACCACTCTAGCTCGAGCACGCTTAACTACGGAGTTTCCTCCATGGTTAAACCCACTCTGCTTGCATCCTCATTTGCAAAACCTTCACCAAGTGTTATGCCTTATGAACCATTCATTAGAAAGCCCCTTAAGCTCGTCAATTAATAAGTAGGAGATATTTTCCACAGCAAGTCAAATTGTGATATTGCTATCAACATTCAAATGTGTAGTTTTTTGAGTCAAACTCATTGACCTGTGATTCATGAGTAGTGGTTCACACGAACCCATCTCTCATGAGAATGAATGGAACACTTAGCACTCATTGGCTCTAGCTGATGCTCACAGAGGTGAAGCACCGGGACTTCCCGAGAGGTCACCCATCCCAGTACTACTCCAACTCGAGCGCACTTAACTACGGAGTTTCCTCCGTGGTTAAACCCACTCTGCTTGCATTCTCATTTGCAAAACCTTCACCAAGTGTTGTGCCTTATGAACCATCGATTAGAAAGCCCCTTAAGCTCATCAACTGGTTCGTAAGGCACAACACTTGGTGAAGGTTTTGCAAATGAGAATGCAAGCAGAGTGGGTTTAACCAGGGAGGAAACTCCGTTAAGTGCACTCGAGTTGGTGTAGTACCGGAATGGGTGACCTCTCGGGAAGTCCCGGTGCTTCACCTCTGTGAGCATCAGCTAGAGCCAATGAGTGCTAATTGTTCCATTCATTCTCATGAGAGATGGGTTCATGTGAACCACTACTCATGAATCACGGGTCAATGAGTTTGACTCAAAAAACTACACAATTGAATGTTGATAGCAATATCACAATTTGACTTGCTGTGGAAAATATCTCCTACTTATTAATTGACAAGCTTAAGGGGCTTTCTAATGAATGGTTCATAAGGCATAACACTTGGTGAAGGTTTTTCAAATGAGGATGCAAGCAGAGTGGGTTTAACCATGGAGGAAACTCCGTAGTTAAGCGTGCTCAAGCTGGAGTGGTACTGGGATGGATGACCTCCCGGGAAGTCACAGTGCTTCACCTCCGTAAGCATCACCTAGAGCCAATGAGTGCTAACTATTCCATTCATTCTGGTGAGAGATCCATTTGATAAAGCTTGGTGAAAGAACTTCAAACATTTTGAAGCATTTATTGGATTTTGTCACCCAAATGGAAGATGGATTTCCCAATTCAGAAATTCAGAGTTCTTTTCATTAACCTGTGATTCATGAGTAGTGGTTTACATGAACCCATCTCTCATGAGAATGAATGGAACAGTTACCACTCATTGGCTCTAGGTGAGGCTTATGGAGGTGAAGCACCGAGACTTCCTGGGAGGTCATCCATCCCAGTACCACTCCAGCTCGAGCACGCTTAACTACAAAGTTTCCTCCATGGTTAAACCCACTCTGCTTGCATCCTCATTTGAAAAACCTTCACCAAGTGTTATGCCTTATGAACCATTCATTAGAAAGCCCCTTAAGCTCGTCAATTAATAAGTAGGAGATATTTTCCACAGCAAGTCAAATTGTGATATTGCTATCAAGATTCAACTGTGTAGTTTTTTGAGTCAAACTCATTGACCCATGATTCATGAGTAGTGGTTCACATGAACCCATCTCTCATGAGAATGAATGGAACACTTAGCACTCATTAGTTCTAGCTGATGCTCACAGAGGTGAAGCACCGCGACTTCCCGAGAGGTCACCCATCCCAGTACTACTCCAACTCGAGCACACTTAACTATGGAGTTTCCTCCGTGGTTAAACCCACTCTGCTTGCATTCTCATTTGTAAAACCTTCACCAAGTGTTGTGCCTTATGAACCATCTATTAGAAAGCCCCTTAAGCTCATCAACTAGTTCGTAAGGCGCAACACTTGGTGAAGGTTTTGCAAATGAGAATGCAAGCAGAGTGGGTTTAACCAGGGAGGAAACTCCGTAGTTAAGTGCGCTTGAGTTGGTGTAGTACCGGAATGGGTGACCTCTTGGGAAGTCCCGGTGCTTCACCTCTGTGAGCATCAGCTAGAGCCAATGAGTGCTAAGTGTTCCATTCATTCTCATGAGAGATGGGTTTGTGTGAACCACTACTCATGAATCACGGGTCAATGAGTTTGACTCAAAAAACTACACAGTTGAATGTTGATAGCAATATCACAATTTGACTTGCTATGGAAAATATCTCCTACTTATTAATTGACGAGCTTAAGGGGCTTTCTAATGAATGGTTCATAAGGCATAACACTTGGTGAAGGTTTTGCAAA
Source organism: Chamaecyparis obtusa (assembly GCA_027943335.1). NCBI lineage: Eukaryota > Viridiplantae > Streptophyta > Pinopsida > Cupressales > Cupressaceae > Chamaecyparis > Chamaecyparis obtusa. Next base: position 2,331,785 of record BSBK01000594.1, read on the forward strand.
TGAGGGTGCAAGCAGAGTGGGTTTAACCATGGAGGAAACTCCGTAGTTAAGCGTGCTCAAGCTGGAGTGGTACTGGGATGGATGACCTCCTGGGAAGTCTCGGTGCTTCACCTCCATAAGCATCACCTAGAGCCAATGAGTGCTAACTGTTCCATTCATTCTCCTGAGAGATCCATTTGATAAAGCTTGGTGAAAGAACTTCAAACATTTTGAAGCATCTATTGGATTCTGTCACCCAAAAGGAAGATGGATTTCCCAATTCAGAAATTCCCAGCCACCATCTTTAATAAATTTATCTGGATCATCTGAAATGGTCTTCAAAATTGGCCACCAGTTCAAGTTCATTTTGCTTTCATAATACTTTATATCCATTGAGTTTAGCCATTCTTTGATGCCATCAAGAGAAGATTGAGGAATAACATCAATGCGGAGTACATCCTGCTTGAAGTCTTTGAAAACAATAGCCATATCAAATGCCTTTTGCCCAAGTCCTACTCTCTCAAGGTTAACTATCTCAATCTCACTAATGGTTATTACTAAGAAAGGCAATTCCACCAACTCTACCAAACAGTTTATGGTAGGAACAATAAAAGCTGAGGCTTTGAAAGGAACTCCATGAAAACCTAGCTCTCTAAATGGTATATCAAACCCCAGTTCAAAATCTTTTAGATGAGGCTGCTCCCATAGCTCTGTTACTCATTTAACAAACCCTTCAAACTCTCCATTGATTTGATTTTTCCTGTCCCTCTCTTGCTGCTCTTCCTCAATTTCATCGGGATCATACATGGACCTTCTTGCCCCTCCTAAAGTTTGGACCACGTCCATTACTTCCACATAAAATTGGACATCCTTAGTCTTCTTAGTTCCCACCATAATATGGTTATGCAAATGAAAATGAAGCAAAGTAATCATCTCCTTCTCTGCTGGCTGGAAGAATGCGTGTTTAATATTTTGATACATGATATCAGCTCTCTCTTCTACTCTCATGGTTGAATATAGAAATCCATTATAGTGGGCCTCCAGAGTTCTAGTCATCTTTCTTCCTCTTCCACAAAATGTCGGCCCGATCCACAAGTCTGCCAACCTAATTGGCTTTGGTTTTGAAAGCTGAAGTTTCTTCTGAGTCACCAGTGTAGGTCTCTCTGCCTTTTCAGACTTTGTCATAGCTACAGACCATCTATAGGATTTGATCATTTGTACCACTTGGTTGATGATGCTGGGGCATCCAGCAGGGCACCTGAGCCCAGGAGTGGAATGGCATTCAGAGATGTTCAATTGCAATGTTAGACTCAATATTCAAAGCAAAATTCATAATCAAGTCTAAAGGTCATTGTAATGTAATAAAGAATAATTCAGTATGTAAGCAAGATATGGACGTACAAAAAAAACCAGTGAGTTGTTTAACAAATCCCCAAAAGAAATCGATATCAAGAATGTAGCGAAAAAGATGTGAGTAGAATGGAAAAAGATGTGAGATGCATGAACATCAAAGATTAATATGGCTAGAAGATAGAAGCAATGAACTGTTCATGGGTTCCAAGCACTTAAAAAATGTGGAGTTCAGTCAGCCTGTAGTAGTAAGCTAAAAAAATTCTTTCAAGTCATTGATTTAGTTTGCCATGTTTATTGACCTCAAATTTGGTCTTTTCATTAACCTGTGATTCATGAGTAGTGGTTTACATGAACCCATCTCTCATGAGAATGAATGGAACAGTTAGCACTCATTGGCTCTAGGTGATGCTTATGGAGGTGAAGCACTGAGACTTCCCGGGAGGTCATCCATCCCAGTACCACTCCAGCTTGAGCACGCTTAACTACGGAGTTTCCTCCATGGTTAAACCCACTCTACTTGCATCCTCATTTGCAAAACCTTCACCAAGTGTTATGCCTTATGAACCATTCATTAGAAAGCCCCTTAAGCTCGTCAATTAATAAGTAGGAGATATTTTCCACAGCAAGTCAAATTGTGATATTGCTATCAAGATTCAACTGTGTAGTTTTTTGAGTCAAACTCATTGACCCGTGATTCATGAGTAGTGGTTCACATGAACCCATCTCTCATGAGAATGAATGGAACACTTAGCACTCATTGGTTCTAGCTGATGCTCACAAAGGTGAAGCACCGAGACTTCCCGAGAGGTCACCCATCCCAGTACTACTCCAACTCGAGCGCACTTAACTACGGAGTTTCCTCCGTGGTTAAACCCACTCTGCTTGCATTCTCATTTGCAAAACCTTCACCAAGTGTTGTGCCTTATGAACCATCGATTAGAAAGCCCCTTAAGCTCATCAACTGGTTCGTAAGGCGCAACACTTGGTGAAGGTTTTGCAAATGAGAATGCAAGCAGAGTGGGTTTAACCACGGAGGAAACTCCGTAGTTAAGTGTGCTCGAGTTGGAGTAGTACTGGAATGGGTGACCTCTCGGGAAGTCCCAGTGCTTCACCTCTGTGAGCATCACCTAGAGCCAATGAGTGCTAAGTGTTCCATTCATTCTCATGAGAGATGGGTTCGTGTGAACTAGAGTATCAAAACCCGCAGCGAGTCAGGCAAGTTATCCTGACTCGCGGGTCGAGCCATGGCTCCTGGGTTTTGGTGACCCGGCCGAGTCATGGGTCGAGTTATGGGGCATGACCCGCGTGACTCGCCGAGTCAGTGGGTCATGGCCATAACTCGCGGGTCCGTGCCTCATGACCCACGCCGCGGCAAGCCCGAGCCATAGACTTGTCAACAATAGTGATATACATGTTGTTGAAGGATGAGAAAAATTGTGACAATCACTTAGAACAAGACAATAATCTGTTGTTTCAAGAAGGAAGACTGTGCCAATGATGCAGTCATAATAACAATGATATGAGCAATAATCCACGAATGAGAGCAGCAAACAAAAGGATGTAGAAGACAGTATGCTGGAGGATAGTGGCTTTCATTTTTATTACAGTGATCAGAAATGGAGAAATGCAGAAGAATATCGGTGAAAATCATGACTGTTATGAGAGGACATGATAATTAACAAACAGTCACATCAATGTCTAAGGACATTGATCATCTTCATGAATCTCTAATGACAGTAGGCTTCATGAATTTCTGATGACAGTAGTCTTCAGTGAGTGTTCAAGGACAGTGTTCAAAGAAAGAAGACAGCAAATAGAAGAATGAATCCTAAAGCAGTCATTAGTCATGAAAAGTCACTGATAAAAGATGATTAAAAGTAGTGTTTTGCAATGTGATAGCAGTGAAAAGAAAATCGATCAGAGCAGTGATGTATAGCAGTGATTACATGATGAAACAATGACATATACTATTAGAAACAGTGACATTCACTGTTAGAGCAGTCACAATAAGGATCAGAACAGTAAGTAAATGATAGGTCATGAAGAGCAGTCCAAGGAATGTCAAAAAAGTTAGCCAATGAATAAATAAGAAGAATCATAAAGAAATGAGAACAGCTGACGATGTATCACAAGAATATCAGTTAGAACAGCCATGATTCATCAATGAGCATTCATGAGTTGTTAAAGGGAATAGTAGGACAAACGCCTTGGGACAATGAAGATTGAAATGCTAAGAATCAATGATCCACAAGATTCAAATTGGAGAGATGGAATGAAGACAGTGAATGTAATGGAAAAAATAGTGATCAAATTGCCTTGGTTATTGATTGAATCTACACATTTGAATATCTATATATATTGAACTAGCAAATAAGAAAAGACGTGACTGTTCACATTAGAAATGACATGTTAGTTCATAATGAAGTGACGTGACTGTTCATAACAATTACCATTCGTTCCCTTCATTATAGATTATACTTTGTTCTCTTAACCATATCCTTTAGATGTTATTTGACCTTTAGATGTGATGTGATGTGTTTTTAAGCTTTATTCAATAATGGGTGCCTGAAACAAGTTTTAAATTTTAAGAAATCTCTATTTTATTTTTTTGCCGAGTCATAGCCGAGTCGTTGCCGAGTCATCGGTGAGTCACGGGTCGAGTCGGCCTTGCCGAGTCCGAGTTTTGATTCTTTGGTGTGAACCACTACTCATGAATCATGGGTCAATGAGTTTGACTCAAAAAACTACACAGTTGAATCTTGATAGCAATATCACAATTTGACTTGCTGTGGAAAATATCTCCTACTTATTAATTAATGAGCTTAAGGGGCTTTCTAATGAATGGTTCATAAGGCATAACACTTGGTGAAGGTTTTGCAAATGAGGATGCAAGCAGAGTGGGTTTAACCATGGAGGAAACTCCGTAGTTAAGCGTGCTCGAGCTGGAGTGGTACTGGGATGGATGACCTTCCGGGAAGTCTCGGTGCTTCACCTCCGTAAGCATCACCTAGAGCCAATGAGTGGTAACTATTCCATTCATTCTCATGAGAGATGGGTTCATGTAAACCACTACTCATGAATCACAGGTTAATGAAAAGAACTCTGAATTTCTGAATTGGGAAATCCATCTTCCATTTGGGTGACAGAATCCAATAGATGCTTCAAAATGTTTGAAGTTCTTTCACCAAGCTTTATCAAATGGATCTCTCACCAGAATGAATGGAACAGTTAGCACTCATTGGCTCTAGGTGATGCTTACGGAGGTGAAGCACCGGGACTTCCCGGGAGGTCATCCATCCCAGTACCACTCCAGCTTGAGCATGCTTAACTACGGAGTTTCCTCCATGGTTAAACCCACTCTGCTTGCACCCTCATTTGCAAAACCTTCACCAAGTGTTATGCCTTATGAACCATTCATTAAAAAGCCCCTTAAGCTCGTCAATTAATAAGTAGGAGATATTTTCCACAGCAAGTCAAATTGTGATATTGCTATCAAGATTCAACTGTGTAGTTTTTTGAGTCAAACTCATTGACCCGTGATTCATGAGTAGTGGTTCACATGAACCCATCTCTCATGAGAATGAATGGAATAGTTAGCACTCATTGGCTCTAGCTGATGCTCACAGAGGTGAAGCACCGGGACTTCCCGAGAGGTCACCCATTCCCATACTACACCAACTCGAGCGCACTTAACTACGGAGTTTCCTCCGTGGTTAAACCCACTCTGCTTGCATTCTCATTTGCAAAACCTTCACCAAGTGTTGTGCCTTATGAACCATCAATTAGAAAGCCCCTTAAGCTCATCAACTGGTTCGTAAGGCACAACACTTGGTGAAGGTTTTGCAAATGAGGATGCAAGCAGAGTGGGTTTAACCAGGGAGGAAACTCCATAGTTAAGTGTGCTCGAGTTGGAGTAGTACAGGGATGGATGACCTCCCAGGAAGTCCCGGTGCTTCACCTCCGTAAGAATCACCTAGAGCCAATGAGTGCTAACTGTTCCATTCATTCTCCTGAGAGATCCATTTGATAAAGGTTGGTGAAAGAACTTCAAACATTTTGAAGCATCTATTGGATTCTGTCACCCAAATGGAAGATGGATTTCCCAATTCAGAAATTCCCAGCCACCATCTTCAATAAATTTATCTGGATCATCTGTAATGGTCTTCAAAATTGGCCGCCAGTTCAAGTTCATTCTGCTTTCATAATACTTTATATCCATTGAGTTTAGCCATTCTTTGATGCCATCAAGAGAAGATTGAGGAATAACATCAATGCGGAGTACAGCCCGCTTGAAGTCTTTGAAAACAATAGCCATATCAAATGCCTTTTTCCCAAGTCCTACTCTCTCAAGGTTAACTATCTCAATCTCACTAATGGTTATTACTAAGAAAGGCAATTCCACCAACTCTACCAAACAGTTTACGGTAGGAACAATAAAAGTAGAGGCTTTGAAAGGAACTCCATGAAAACCTAGCTCTCTAAATGGTATATCAAACTCCAGTTCAAAATCTTTTAGATGAGGCTACTCCCATAGCTCTGTTACTCATTTAACAAACCCTTCAAACTCTCCATTGATTTGATTTTTCATGTGCCTCTCTTGCTGCTCTTCCTCAATTTCATCGGGATCATACATGGACCTTCTTGCCCCTCCTAAAGTTTGGACCACGTCCATTACTTCCACATAAAACTGGACATCCTTAGTCTTCTTAGTTCCCACCATAATATGGTTATACAAATGAAAATGAAGCAAAGTAATCATCTCCTTCTCTACTGGCTGGAAGAATGCGTGTTTAATATTTTGATACATGATATCAGCTCTCTCTTCTGCTCTCATGGTTGAATACAGAAATCCATTATAGTGGGCCTCCAGAGTTCTAGTCATCTTTCTTCCTCTTCCACCAAATGCCGGCCCGATCCACAAGTTTGCCAACCTAATTGGCTTTGTTTTTGAAAGCTGAAGTTTCTTCTGAGTCACCAGTGTAGGTCTCTCTGCCTTTTCAGACTATGTCATAGCTACAGACCGTCTATGGGATTTGATCATTTGTACCACTTGGTTGATAATGCAGGGGCATCCAGCAGGGCACCTGAGCCCAGGAGTGGAATGGCATTCAGAGATGTTCAATTGCAATGTTAGACTCAATATTCAAAGCAAAATTCATAATCAAGTCTAAAGGTCATTGTAATGTAAGAAGGAATAATGCTATAAAAGCAATGTAATAAGTGAAAATCCCATGTAATGAGTCAAAATGTCATGTAATGGTCATATAGGGTTAAGGTCTAAGTGGTTTTAGGTTTATAGGCATTAAATGGGTCCTTGACAAAGAATAGTCTCAATGACAGAGACAGAGGATCAGTCTTCAAAAAAGGAGCATTGATTGAGGATACATTACCTTGAGACTGAGATCTTCAAAAGGTTGCAGTCAAATGGAAGATTACAGTCTCAAAGGAATATAGGAGAAATGTTTGGAGACAAAACAGTGAGAGAGGCTTTACTCAAAAAATGCATCCAAGAAGGTGAGTACCTGGAAGATGGTTTGCTTCAAGGAAGTTAGAATTCTATTTCCTCAGTTTGATTGTTACAGTAGAGGATAGAGAGCAGCTGTTACAGGGTTCTTTGCTCTTGAGTAATTTGAACCTCAAAGGCAGAGCTCTTCTCATCTCTTTAACATTACAAGTGGCTGTTTAAAGAAGATTTCTAGGTTTGGATGGTCCATAGTAAAATTTCCCAAAGAGTGTATCGAGTCTTCCCACATAACGTTTTAAGCTTGATGGGAACATAGGCAAAAAAAAAGTTTCTAATTAGATTTTAACAAAATTTTAGCCCTTCCATTATATTCATATTATTTAACATCTTCATAATCACCACTGTAGCTTGCAAGGTGATTCATCAAATTAAAAACAAAGCCTCCATGGCTTCTTACAACCTTTGAGTATTGTAAACTATAAGTAATATTCAGTAGAGAAATATAGCGAGGTAAGTGAGGACATTCTTCATTATAAGAATGAAATGATAGACAAGGGTAACTCTCAGGTTTAGTCTTTAACCATGCACACTGTAATTGTAGAGACCGGCCTGGTTATTACCGTTGACATTCAATTATCTATTGAGCTTATGAGCTTGGAGAAGAGAACTGCAAACTGCAACACCCTCACCAACTGTAAGAAACAACCAATTTGGTCACAGAATTTCAGTGAACTTTTCCTTTTGAAGATTCTCCATGAGATCTGACCCAGGGTTGCTCAATGCAAGCTAAAGATCATGTATACTCCTTGTTAGTATAATTCACATTGTTTACAATACAAAATAGATTTTTGTTAAATTTTGTTATAACATAAAGATAGTCACACTTATTTAAAACTTGTAAGCTTGGTGAGCACTTGGATTTTTATTGATTTATATGTAGGTTCTAGGCCAGTAATGAAACAGTACGCAATTTAAAAAGGTCAAAGTTTAGAGTTTACTGTTTAAACCAAAATTCTATGAAGTGTTGATATAGTTGACATGTTTTATACAGAGTACATACTGCTGAACACATTTAAACAACGCATTCTAAGCTTTCATTTCTTTGGTTGATTTATTAGGAATGCTTTTACTTAATTCAATAAGACCCACTTATTAAATTTATTAGGAATGCTATTACTTAATTCAATAATACCCACTTATTAAATGATTTTAGATGAATGACATAAACAAATCAAAACTTAAAATAAATTGTTTAAACCAAAATAATATTTTGTTCAAACCAAAATTATGATAATAGTTACCTGAAGGCCTTTCAGTTCAATTATTCTCTTGAGCTCTTTGAGCATTTTGATTCCACTGGTGTCAACAGTGGTTACAGCTGCATAAGCGAAAAAAGAGAATGAAAAGCAGCACCAAAGTACAATACAAACCAAACCTGCTGGAGTTTGACCATATATAGCTGTATATCTAAATCCCAGAATAAAGGAAACAGGAATGGTTGTATATGATAAAATTAGGGTGCATTTATTCCATTTTATTCTGCTCCATAGTTTTGTTACTAGAAAACCGATTACAAGTGAAGGGAAATCCTTTTACAAAAAAGAAATGATGCATCAAATATGTAAGCTTTCAGAACTTATGGCCCATATCTATAATAACATACTACAAAGTGTCTTCCTTCAGCTTGGCAAGATGCTCCTCTTCATCCATTATCCATCTCATTATCCTGCGTACATTGTAAACTTTATTAAGGTCCCCAATAAACAATCCATGTAATGAAGACTGTGGATTAGAGATGTGTCAAAGCAGAAGAGCTCAGAAGAGAAGGGTTATGGTGATTGGGTGCTCATGACATTGCTATTGCTTGGATTACTCAAAACATCAAATAACAAATAATATATAAAGTTATAAACTATTAAGGGGAGGGAGAACAGTAGTCGTATGGACTATCTTCTTCAATATCAAATACCATCATGCAATTCATTAAAATATTATGCTTAACATAATATATTCTAAAAATGACATTTTTGAAATTCTACCAAAACTTAATCTAAAAATGACTACTATTCAAAAGATGAGTTATTCGAAAGATGGGTTATTTGAAAGACGGGTTATAAATAATTGAATCAAGCATGACTACATTCAGGAAGCTGCATGACTGAATTCAGAAAGCTGACCCTACACATAGGACATTCATTATGTCTATTGAAAAATAGGCTTTTAAAATAAACATAGACAAATCACCTTTCTCTTAAGTAGCTTGAATTGGAAAAATAGATTCAAGCTACAATGCTTTGAATTCAATAAAAACTTAATTAGAATTAAATAATATTTTGTAGCTTAGCAATTTAGGAGTGCTGGAGTGATTACCAGTTGTGATGTAGCAAGATGTGCATGAACCTTCAATGTTCATCGTGTCAATGGCAATCATCTCTTTATTGCCATCAATATTGTAGTTCTTGAACAGTGCAAAAGTTCTGCCAACTGCTATTCCTTCCTGTACGGGAATAATTCAAATCAACTAGAGGTAATAAATTACTAGCCAATGAACATAATTATAAATCTTTGATGAGCTAATCTTTTAAACATTTTTCTTGCAAATTCCACCTTTTAAGGAAAAACACAAAATTGTTAGATATAGCCACTAAAAGAAAAGACCGGAATGAAAGGAAAAATACTGTACCAATTAATGATATGAAAAAAAAATAGTGGGATAAACTTAGTTCACTTATGATGTTCCACCTTTTACGTATGGTGGGCCCGAATATATGCAATGTTAGGTCATAAAGTTTCTTATAAAACATATCATTTCCTACAAAAAATGTCATGGGATAATCAATCCAAAACTTGTTATGAATAGGTAAATGCATATTACAATATAAAAAATAATTATTTAAAGTACCTGGAATCTGAGGACATTTTATAGGCATTGATTCATTATTGTCAATCAATAATGATGCCTGTGTCGCACCCGTGCTAGTAACACGGGTAGATCCAAGAAATGGTGGTGAATTATCACCAATACATGCAGATTGATCAGTATCTGGTGTACCAAGCGGTGCCACCGGGGTATCTCCTGCTCCAAAAAAATAATCCACTATGTGATGCACCCAAGATTAAAGTACACCAGATACTGATCAATCTACATGCATTGGTGATACCCACTTGATGTCACCTTTGGTCTCATCATCATAAGAACATGACCCCCCATTAGCAAGGAAATATTGCATGCGTTTGTCAATTTTTTTTCTAATCTTTTGCCACATCAACCTGCACTGAGTGGTCAACAACAAGATCCATAGGTACCTGCAATCATAAAGTTGATAAATACCAATAGTTGGCGTAAAGAAGAAAAATACCATAAACAATAGCATTTCAAAAATGACTAAGAAATATATATCTGATCTAGAATTTAAAGTAATAAAGACAGAAAGAGCAGAGATAAAGCAATCGTGATTAAATAGTAATCTTCAAAAACCTATGTTGTTAATCTTTCCATCATACAATGTATGAGGATTTATTGAAGAATATAAACACACAAAAAAATTGACAAGAAAATAATGTAGCACATAGACTAAGAGTCCCTAAATCTTCAACAAAATATGGAATGCAAAGCCAACACAATGAATTTCCATTTCTCAAGCATAAGAAATTCAAGCTTATTTCTCATGGAACAGCACAAGACAGAAACAAAGATGTATAGGAAAACACAGTGTGGTATCAATGTACTAATCTACCCCATAGGCACAAAAGAGACATACTAAAATACACCCATAGTTCAATTATTAAGTGTTATTTTTATCTTTTCAAATATTTGAAAAATGTATGGCTATCAAATACAAAGCTTTGTGCTCAATAAATAAAAGGTAAGGTTTTGAACATGTAGATCCACTTGTTATCTGAGGTTCGAATACATCGTAAACTCAAGCGAATTAAACTGGAACTCCTGGAGGGGAATTGGATTTCTATTTCAGCACAAAATAGAAACATGATGAGAAATGATGAAAATGTTTTATTTTTCACTAAGCATAAGATATAGAAACTAAAGAAAAAGTGCCACCATTTTATACTAAAATGAACTAAAACAGTCTTTCAAAATATGAAGGCAACAACAATACTTACGGATAGGGACCATAAATCTTTACTTGATGAATATGGGTATCCCGTCCATTTTGATGATTAGACAATATAGCAAGCTGCAACATAAATGTTTGCACAAATACATCCTTGAAATGAATTAACAAAGGAAAATCTGTAAGTCTAAGAAGAATGGAAAATGTTTAATTAAACAAGATCACCATCACAAAAATCTGTAAGTCTAAGAAGAATGGAAAATGTTTAATTAAACTAGAGATGTTACCAATCTCTCTTGGAATCTGACCAATGAAAATAGAGTCGTACAAGCTTAAATGCCTTAAATTGTTGAGCTTGTGAAAGTGTGATGGGATGGCAAGAGGAGGGAAGAAGGCATTGTGACTGAGGTCCAAGTGCTCTAGATAGTGCAGTTGGAATAGTCTCCCATGAAGTTGCCTCCACGTCATGAATGGATAGATTATCTGATCTTGTGCGGTACCTCTTGTCTTGGCTCTAGCAATGGTTGTGCTGGTTTCAAAAATTCTAATTTAGAAATGTATAATTCTATTAAAATAAAAGCATTAAAAATTTGACTGTTTCCAAGAAAACATAGATTGAAATGAATGTTGAAAACCATACCAGAAATATGAAGTATGTTTTTGTCGTACTTCTTTGCCGTATGAGGTGAGTTTAAAACTCATATCAAGCTGAAGAATCTCAAGCATAGAGTAACAAAAAGGAATGATAATAAGACACCTGAATGTGAATCTAGATCACAAAATCCTCCATATGCACCACCGCTAACACGTACATGATCCCACAACCATGTATTTCTTTGTATCATAATGATCTAATGCAGGAGAATAGAGAAGCTTGGTGAAGGAGCAGTGTTGGATGATAATTTATTGATGGAGGTTAAGCCTGAACAGACACCAGTCATGTTGAAAGTTGGTTGCTTCGTGATTGAAGAGGTTTGGTGATGGATTACCTATAAGGGGGTCTATAGTGAGGTGTTTACACAGTTATTTTGGCCTGGAGTTGATGGGAGGGGTCCTTTTGATCAAACCCTCATGGTATGTCCCTAAAGGCAAGGGTTTGGTGGCAAACGAGTTAAGTGAAGGGTGGAGACTTGGTGAGTTGGAAATGTGTCATTTCTCAACCTCTAGAATGATTGTTTCAGCCTTTTGAGTCTTGGGAGCAAGTGGAGTTAGGGGTTGCTATGTAAAAGTGGAGAATTAGGCCTGGTGAGGATAGGCTAGGGGTATTGGATCTTGGGTATGGTCCAAAGGAGTATAGGTTGAATCTTTCAGAGGATTTAAAGAGCCCAAATGGGTATTTAGATAATATTTGAGTTTACTTAGTTTTTTGGGGAAAGTAAGAGGAAAAGTCAATTTAATGACTGGTGAGGGCTACAAGCTTCAAGGACTGATTGTGTGTGTTGGATAGAAGATGGGTTGTCCAAATCAAATGGGTTGTGGGAATATGGTGGATAGGTCATAAAAAGATGTTTTGTGAATTTAAAATGAAGGTTGGATTCTTGTGTGAAGGTTTGGTGTTTGAGAGAAACTAGGTACACTTGGGAGTCAAGGCATTGAGGGATATTGAGGTAAAGAAGCAATTGCAAAGTGGAGTGGATTTTTTGTCTGAGGCAATCAATATGGATGCCACACACCAGCTCCGCATCAGGTTGCAAGAAAAGTGGGATTAACGTTGGAGGAACCTTTGTAGTAAAGAGCACTTGAACTAGAATAATATTGGGATGAGTGACCTGCTGGGAAGTAGCGTTGTCTAAAATGAATCAAGGCAATGAACCTATTGCAGAGGAGTGTTTGGTTGATATCCTAAAGTCAAGAACTTCTTATTTATCCTCGAGTTGAACTCTAGTTCCTTGAGTGGATTCCAAGACGTTGTTGAATCCTCGAGTTGAACAGGGTTCCTTAAGGGGATATTAGAAGGCTCTGCATCAAAAACTCTAAGCTTGTCTTTAAAATTTGAGCTTCACTTGGTTTCGAGAATAGTTTAATATTCTCTACTAAACAAGGCCAATCACATGAAGGTGGAAGCTCATTTGGCCCCTCCCCCCCCCCTAACATCACTCTAAATTCCCCATTAACATTTAATAACATTCATTCATTCATTCATTCATCTGACATTTTTGAAATATAACATTCAATCATTATAATCACATGATAACATTCATTAACACATAAAATTCATTAACACACAACATTCATAAATAATTCATTAACACATAATTCATTAACACACAACATTCACAAATAATTCATTAACACATATTAACACACATCATTCATCAACATTACTAGTACAAAATTACATCCATTAAGACAAAGTTCTTTCATTAGCAATAAATGTTAATTACAATCATTTCTTTTTGGGTTTCTTGCTATTTTTTTTAATCATATAATTTCTAAGAGGAAGATCAATGTCCTCATCATTCCCCTCCTCTATTGAGTCTAATCCCAACGTGTGTCTCCTCCTCATCTGTTCAGGAATAGGAGGCCGATGCGCTGAAGGGGGGTCTGTTGCAATAATTACTTCATGAGTTAAATTCACACTTTTATATTATTGAATTACAAGTATTTATGTAAGTAAAAGAACTATAAATCAAAAAATTAATTTAAAAGAACAAAACATAGATTTTCTTTACCTGAATGTGCCACATGATCTACATGGTGATCAGTCTGGACATCCTCCGGCACTCTTTCAGCATGACCTGATTCTGTATCCTCTAAAATATACACAAAAATGTTACACCAAGTTCAATTTAAGATGTTAAAATATATTAATAATTACATAATTAGTTTTAAATAGCAAATGAGCACCTCCTTGGACAGTATGATCCACATCAGTGGCTTCATGATGCGGCGCTGTAGGCTGCATTGCAATGTAATGGACATTATTATCAAATTGATTGTTGCTCAAGTATTCAATTTCTAATATATTTTTTGGCATATTTACCTGTGCACATGATGCAGGAGACTCTTCGGTTGGGCCAGTGGAAGCTTGCCGTAGGCGTTCAGCCACGCCTTGATAGCCTTCCTTGAAGGAAATTTTTCTGTGTTCTTCCGTGGCCTCTAAATTAAAATCAGAGCCCTGCATTTTTTGATTAAACAAAATTATTTGCATTTTATAAATAATTTTTCTCTGCAATTCATTTACTACTACTTACAATGCGAGCTTTAATTTTTGAATATCCGCCAGCGCCAAGTCTGTGTTGCCCAATCTTTTCCAGCCTGGCCTTTGTTGCCTTTGAAGTGTCCTACAACCTATGAAAAGTTTGAAAAAATGGTTATAAAAACATGTGTATGAAATAACAAATGAAACTTTGAAATGCTGAACACATTGCCTTCAATGGTGAAAATGTCTAAAACATCATACCAAGATATTATATTGAAAAATGATGATTGCATTCAAAATTTAATTATCATATCAAAAGTCCATGCCAAACACCTTATCACTAGTAGTTAATACTATTGCATACCTTCTCGCATTTGTTGGCGAAACTCCTTTTTGAGCGTTCGCTTTCTCCTTTGCATCTAAAATAAATTCACTCCAATCCCTCGCTGAAATAAAGGGAGGACGCTCATACTTTGGGTTCTGGACGAGACTCTTTCTATATTGGTCCCTCACAGTCTTAAGATGTTTGCAAGCTCTTTCCAAAATTTTCTTCTCATCAAAAATATTATTGCCAAACTCATGATGTAAATCTTTGATGAGCTGATCTTTTAAACTTTTTTCTTGCAAATTCCACCTTTTAAGGAAAAACACAAAATTGTTAGATATAGCCACTAAAAGAAAAGACTAGAATGAAAGGAAAAATACTGTACCAATTAATGATATGAAAAAAAAATAGTGGGATAAACTTAGTTCACTTATGATGTTCCACCTTTTACGTATGGTGGGCCCAAATATATGCAATGTTAGGTCATAAAGTTTCTTATAAAACATATCATTTCCTGCAAAAAATGTCATGGGATAATCAATCCAAAACTTGTTATGAATAGGTAAATGCATATTACAATATAAAAAATAATTATTTAAAGTACCTGGAATCTGAGGACATTTTATAGGCATTGATTCATTATTGTCAATCAATAATGACGTCTGCGTCACACCCATGCTAGTAACACGGGTAGATCCAGGAAATGGTGGTGAGTTTTCACCAATACATGCAGATTGATCGGTAGCAGGTGTACCAAGTGGTGCCACCGGGGTATCTAGTGCTCCAAAAAAATAATCCACTATGTGATGCACCCAAGATTAAAGTACAAATTATGAAATCATAATTAGCACAAAACCAAATATAGTAAAACAATGATTTACCAGATGCCATAGCCCTTGAAGGCATTGATGTTTGCATGGCCCTTGTGGCCGACATTGCACTCGACAATCTTTTATGGCCAACCTAGCTAGTAGGAGTCTCTTGCAATTGAGGACCTGAACAATACATTGTTAGCAAAGACATTTTCAAATAATAAAAGTAAGAGTTAACTTGAGAAGTTTTTGAATGTTCCAAAGAAAAAATTCCTTGTAACTTGTCAACTAAAGGATTATTTTACCTGAGGCAGCCGGAGGTCTACTAGTACCGGTCTCATCCGCACATTGTCCTTGACCAGGTACTAGATATTCCATAAAATCCTACAACAAGAACACATATTACATATATTTTACTTCACAACATAAAAGAGTATAAAATATTAACCTTTATTGAAATTTTGTTATAACTAAAGATTCATTACTGCTTACTTGATACCGATGTCCGAGTGCTTTCAATTCAGTTAGCCTCCTGAGCATCTCCTCACTTGGATTTCTTTCATACAAAATGTTAATTATATCTTTATTGATTTGTTTCATTTTTTTCTTTACCATGATTATAACATTAGGCGAATCTGCAAAAAGATCATCATCATCAGGGGTAGCTATTGCCTCTACTATCGAGGGTGCTTTTCCCTTATCCTAAACATCAAATTGTGATAGGAATATCAGTAAAACTATCATAAAAACTCCAAAACCATAAATAAAATAACGTAATAATATAACATTTTTCAACTATCTAATTTGTACAATTTTAATAAGGTTTACCTTTGCTGAAGAACAAGTGGGAGGAGCATCCTCGTGGCCTCTATCATGTGCGGGATCCATATCATCCTGTGACAAAGATTAAATATAAAAACTTTAGCGAACTAAAAGCAATAGACTTAGCAAAAAAAAACTTATTAATAAAATAGTATATAGTACTTACCACCCTCATGATAGTAACTTTGTTTGTATCTATGCAATTTAAATGATAATCTATTAGCAGTTCTTCCCCTGCACTTATTGATTTTATTGCACATACAAAAACTTGATTCCCCTCGCGCGCCTCAAATATGCAATTGGGTTGCTTATTAGTTGATGAAGGTCGCGTACTATTTATAAAACCCGCAATATTACCTATTGCTTTTGGTCTCCCATCAATGTACATTGCAAATCTTTTACTTTGATCATTTTCTTTCCTTTGTATATAATTAGCTGATAGTGCATACCTACGCATACTTTTTTTATATTGAACAATCCGCATCCAATCATTGTAATTGTAACACGGACCGACATACTCGAACAATTCAACAACTCTATTGTAATATACCTTTATCCCATCCATGGAAAATAGGCCCAAACCATGTAATGAGGATGGAGCAATGCGATATATCCTCTCACTAACACAAAAATCAGTATTAATTGGAGGTAGCTCATTGGGTACCCATTCTTTCTCAATGTGTGTGTACCGAAAGGGCACCTTGATGTCACCTTTGGTCTCATCATCATAAGAACATGACCCCCCATTAGCAAAGAAATATTGCATGCGTTTGTTAAATTTTTTTCTAATCTTTTGACCTCTAGTTGATCTCCCTGTTTTAGTCGTACTACATGTAGAACTTTCATCTAGCATTCCCTCATTTCCCTCATTCGATGTAGATAGATCTGACAAATACCTATTTGGTGGGTGTTGCAATCCATCAAATGAGATATTGCCACGTCAATATATATAGAATAATCAAGTCGTGACCCATACGTACAGTTCTTCTTTGTCTATACATGAGAGATATAAAATGTAGTAGGTTGAAAGTGATTATATATTATATTTCTATACGGTTCTTTGTCTATATATACATTATATGATTATATAATATGTCTATTTATAACATACGTGCTCAGTGATAAACAAGAAGAATATAAGAAAATTATGTCTATTTATTGACTTATACCTACCGATCCATGTCACTGTGCACGATCCACGCCAAAGGGGTCAAATTTACTGCATATGTTAATTATTTATCTTAAGTTAGCTAAATATTACATGATACGTATGCTACAAATAACTTAGAAGATAACATGAACAATATGCAACATCGTAAACATAAACAAATTTACCTTATGTGTGGAATGCAAGATCGTCAACAGAAAGCCGAGGTGACAATGTTTGTAGTCAATTGCCTAATTTCAAAAAGGGTGATAATCAAACACAAATATACATGTATCAACAATAATTAATTGACCATCGTAAACAAAAAATTGGTAATTATAAATCACATATGTCGTAATCATTAGAATTGAACAGAATAAATATGTAACCATTACAATTTAAAGCAAAACATAAATATGTAATCATTAGAATTGAACACAATAAATATGTAACCATTTCAATTATGTCATTGATCATCATCCTCATCATCATCATCATCATTATCGCCATCGCCATCGCCATCATCGCCATCATCGCCATCATCAACAGCATCACCGCAATCATCATCGCCATGATCACCATCACCATCGTCATCACCATCATCATCATCATCATCATCATCATCATCATCATCATCATCATCATCATCATCATCATCACCACCACCATCAACATCATCATCATCATCATCATCATCATCATCATCATCATCATCTGCTTCTTCATCATCTTCAGTATCTTCTTCTTCCATAACATTATACTTTATCGGCCTTCCTCTTGGATCATGTCTAACAACAAATGACCAACCCTGTTTAGGTGGAACCTCTGAGTAAAACACTTGCTCACACTGGCTTGGAAGAACATAGGGCTCATCTCCAACTGGCTCAAACAACCTTGTATTAATCATTGTAAATCCATTATCATGTTGAATAACAGTTCTATCTGGATCATTTTGATTCAGTCGTAGCCTGTACCATTTGACGACAAATAGAACTACTTTGAAGGAGTTAAAGTCGCACTCAATTATATCATCTAAGATGCCATAGTATTGATTTTGAGATTGTTGAGGATGTAGGTCATTTCTAGATGATATATTGGTGACCTTGAAAACTGCACTTATCCCAGAATCACAAGTTTTCTTTGTATCATCCAACTTTTTTATACGAAATTTGTGGCCATGATAGTACATAGCTTTGTGGTGCTTGACCTGCAATTTTTAAAGTGTGTAAATTATTTGTATCATGAGTTGATATGAAACATATGAGTCATGATCATTAATAAATTTGTACGTACCTATCCACCTCTTAAACCATGTGCTAGATCAATTACCATTGGAGTAACATTGGGATCTCCATTACGATGAGCTTCTCTAACCAATGAAGCAACACCTTCCCATGTTAATGAACAACCATTTTGTTGACATCGTTCAATCCATACCGTCATCCAATCAAGATTGTTTGCAATATACAAATGTATTGCATCCCATTCTCGACCAGCTATATCAAAAACATCTTAGATTTATTGCATCCGACTCTCGACCAGATTTATAAGAATTAATTAACTACAATAACATCTTAGATTTACCTCTCACTTTCCTCAATCTACCTTTGCCCATCAAGTGCTCCCCTTCAAATTTGTTAATGGAGTTGGGATCCCAAATACGATCTACATGGATCTTTGCTGCAAACTTAGGAAGATATTCACTAATGTACACCATGGTCTGGTATACCATATATCCCTCTACCATAGAACCCTCAGGATGTGCTCTCTATCGAACCAAGTCTTTCAAAAATTTCAAGTGCCTCTCAACCATCCACATTGACCTAGTTGGTACAGGTCCGCACAATTCAATCTCCTCAACTTGATGTAAGAGGTAATGTTCTTGTGCATTGAAAAAAGTTGAAGGTAGACACTTTTGCATTTCACACATAAGAAGAGGAATTTTTCTCTTCCAGTATTTTATATCTTCTTTATTGATTTCTTTAGATGACAACCACCTCATGTATTTTCCAAGATCATATATAACTTGTTTGACACCGTTGGCAAAGTGGTGTGGGAGAGATAGAGGTAGAACATACTGCAATATTTGTAAAATGATCTCGTCAATATTTTATAAAAGAATGCAATGAAAACCACATGCAGTATACAAATATATAGTGAATACAAAGTAATATGAATTACCTTAATAAATATATGCCAATCGTGTGTTTTCATCCCTGGCCCAAATTCACTTTTCTTTGATATGAGATCATTTATGTTCGCAGCAAATCCTGTAGGAAATCATATTTTCTTTATAATTTCTTTTATAGCATTGCTCTGCTGCTCCGACAATAACCATGGAAGAGCACTTGTATCAATCTGGTCTCTATTTTGATTGGATTGAATAAAAATTTTCATTGCATGGTTGGATTCTTCAATGTCACTACAAATTTTGATGATTTGGTCTTTGTCACGCCTTCCATCCAATATTTTCCATAATGTCTCTGTTACATTCTTTCCAATATGCATAGGATCAAACAAATGCACGATTGGGAGTTGCTCATAGTACGGCAACCTAGTAAATTGCGTAGGATAACTTTTGAGTCCTTTTGGAAGTTGGTCATTGATGCCTTGACGACCTTCACAAGCATCAATTACATCATCAGTAAACAAAACACAATATCAAAAGATAAATTTGAAACAAAACCCATCAGATGGAATGACATTACCTTGACGATTTATTTTATTGTATGCCAACTTCCATAGGTGAGGTGTCATTCTCCATGGCTTTGATGTAGTCTCTTCTTTCTCATTGAAAAGATGTTTTTCAGTAATTCGGTACTTATGATTTCTGTGGAGAAAGTGTCTATTCTCATCGAACACCTTCTTTCTCAAACTTTTTGAATGACGAGATTTTGTCTTTGGACCACAAACTGGACATGCAAATTTTCCCTTTGTCTGAAGACCTACAAGATCATGTCTAATTGGATTAAATGTGTTAACTTTGTGTTAGCACTATAACATACCAAAAAAGAGGCGTTATGAAGAGAACATACCACAAAAATGTGTTAGCCCAGGGGCATCATGTATTGTCCATACAAGCATTGCATGGAATTAAAATTGTCTTTGTCCTATTGGTCTAGAGATGTCATACATAGTGACCCCATTCCATAACACCATCAACTCGTCGATAAGGGGCTCAATATATACATTGATATCTTTAACTTGGTACTTACCTAGTTGAATGAACAAAAACATTACATAATTATTATGACCATTTTGATGGATTATTAATAATAAATTAATTTAGATGACCATTAAATCAAAATATACCTGGAACAATCAGTGACAACATTATGTGCTCCCTCTTTATGGACAACCAAGGAGGAATGTTATTGTTGATAACAAAAACAGGCCACACTGAGTAAGTAGATCTCATCTCTCCAAACGGATTGACACCGTCCGCTGCCAATGAAAGCTTGAGATTACGAGGTTCTTCTTTAAAGTGTGGCCATTTTTCTTCTATTTCCTTAAATGTCGAGCCATCTACAGACATTCGCATAATGCCATCTTGACTTCTATTGCATGCATGGTAATCCATAAATTGTGCCAAGCTATTGCACTTGAATAATCGTTGCAGACGTGGAATAATGGGAATATGTCGAAGAACCTTGCGAGGCACCTTTTTTGTTATTCGATCTGATTGATATCTACTAATATGACAAATAGGGCATTCTGTTGCAAATTCATGTTGTTTATAATATATAATATGATCATTCGGACATGCATGTATTGTTTGATATTCCATTCCAATATCTTTCATAACGGCAGATAATTCTCGGTACGAGTGAGGTAGGATGTTTGATGGTGGTAACAAACACTCACCTACCAACCTACGACCAAAAATATAATTTGTTAATTTAAAGAATATTAATTGCTACACGATTCATCCAATATTAATTGCAAGGGAATTACGACTAAAATAATGAAAAAAGATGACATACCTTAACATACGTGTCATTGCTACATTGGATAAACCATTCATAACCTTCAGGTTCACCAACAACAATACAGTGGCAAGAAGAGTTGTTTCAGAGCCTTCATATAGGGGCTCGTGTGCCTTCTCAAGTAAAGGTACATCAAGCTCTGCATCAACATCATCATCATCTTGATCATCGTGATCATATTGATCTTCTTCATCATCGTGGTCTTCTTCCATGATATCATTACCTTCTACTTCTATGTTCACACCTCCATGTTCCCTTGTTTGGAAATCCACATTCTCCAGATTGTCATGGTCCATAACATGAAATTGAGGGACGTTGACCTATATGAAAATGATGACCTTATATTAACCATGATCATGTTGTCATCATCAAATCATGTCTTATGTATTTTATAAAATATTAAAATACATACCAATGGACGAAATTCATTTCCCCCTTCAATGTGACCATGTTGCCTACAATGTTCCTCAGCTGTTTTGATTAGATATCTTCGAGTCTTTAAGCCCTTACAAAGTTTGCAAGGACAATAACATTTTCCATCACCCTTTCTTTTTAAGTTAGACCATAGTCTAGCAATTGTCTCCCTATTTGTTTGTGCGTTGATATCGTCAGACATGGTCTTTCTTGAATGGAATGACTCGTTGGTGGAAGAAGGATGATTTGTTTGCAACCTGCTGATAAAAATCGTTAGTGAACAACCATTTTCTCAACCATTTTAATATCGAAAACATCATATGAAATATCTTTATCATTTAGATTTTAATGCTATATTTTAACTTTTAATCAAAATTATGTGTAATATAAGGACCCTATATCACCATTTTACTGAGAGTCAAGCATCAAGTCATTGGTAAGTTAACACAACTTGATATGAAGATCTGAAGATATTTGATACTTCCATCATCACCCATGACATAACTCTCAAGCCTAACATAAAGTCATTCATACAAAAGTAGCAACCTGTTAATTTGTTGATAGAACCCTTAATCTTCAAGGAAGTTCAAAAGTTACTTGCTGCAACGATAATTTTTCCTATCCGCCACTCCACTTGGGTGGAAAATTTGGTGCATGTACAGAAGAAGCAAGAGGAGATCTGTGTTAATTTTTCTAAGCTTAAAAAGGTGTTAGATTGGACACCCTAAGCCTCTGCATCAATTTTATGAGTTCACCTTTCAATAATGTTGAAGTGAGGTATTGGGCCCTCGAGAAATAAGCTTTCAGCTTGGTTAGATAATTCAAGAAGTTTAGACAATATATCTTGAGAAGCAATATATATGCCATTATGCCTGACCAAGTGGTCAAGAGATTGGTTATGTAGTCAGATTTGGGAGAGCGTCACAAGAAATAGATGGCTATTTTGCAAGAGTTTGATTTAGAGATGCATCCTATGGGATTGGTTTAGAGATGCATCCTATTTGATTTTTGAATTTAGCCCTAGCAGTTCAAAATTTGAAATGTATGGGTCTTTGACCACTTGCATTCTTCAAAGGTGGCCACGACCTTCCGAATGTAACAAACTAATCAAATAGCGTTAAGGTTTTCTTTTAAACCTTTGTATATAAAGCGACGATGTCGAGTTTTCTTCCTGGTTCTTTCCTGATTGAGCTCTTTTTGAATCAGTTTTTATAAATATAAATATATATAGTGGTTCTTCCACTTTTGTCTAAACAAAATAAAATAAAACAAGATACCCTATAAGAAAAGATAATCATCTCCATCTTATCTACATTGATTCTTAGAAAATAACATACTACACAATAAAAAATAACCAATAAATGATAATCATCTCCTTCTTATCTATGTTGATTCTTATCTCTTTTATATATAATCAATTTTAGAGAATGAAATAGTATGCAATAAACGATAATCACCCCCCTTATGAAAAACAAGATAATCATCTAAGTTCAATATTCTAAAAAACAAGATGCCACTTGCAATAAAGTGACCATCTCCCTTCTATGTACGATGATTCTATAATTGAGTAAACTCTAATTCACAAGTAAAAAAATTCATACTATAATTTAGAAGGTCTAATTCACAAGTAAATAAATTCTTGGCAGCTCCTACATAACAAATTTTTAAAAATATATTGCACATTGAATCAATTTAAACCCAAGATGTATTTAAATTAAATTAAAAAATATATTCAAATTTAGATAAATCAACATGATAGATCATCAATATATCACTAAGTCTACAATAAGCAACATTTTGTTACTTAATTCTTCCTTTGTTAACCCCATCTTCTCTTCTATGAAACATAATAAACAATCACTAACAAGCTTCTAACATCTTGTATGTTTCCATCTTCTGCAATGACTACAAAATATCTCCTACAAAAAATTCACACAAAAAACTCAAGTATAAAAATTAGAAGCACTTTGAACCTAGATATATATTAAATACTTTTGGAGGAGTTGTTTAAAGCTAACTACACATGTAAATGTGTGCACGATAAAAATGTGATATAAATAAACATACCTATTTTAGTGGATGTTGACATATAGTCATAATAATTAGAAATATTGAAAATGAATGTCTTCAAAGATTTTATCTTTGTCGTATACCTATGCAAAGATGGATGCAAAATATTGAAGCATATCGAGTATGCAATCTATTTGTCAAATGTTAAAAAAAAAATAGATCTTTTAATCTCAAATCTATAAAACATCACATATCCCAAATAATAACCAAATACAAATTATAATTTTTTTTCAAATATGGGACAATTTACTCTTAGCTTTTTTGGATAAGTATCTTGCTGATTTTTTGGTTCCTCATGCCTCTCTTCTTTTTAAATCCAAAGACCAAGAAGGTAAAAAAAAAGAGAAGAAAAACCTACATCATCTCCATTTTTATTTTCTCATTTAAATGAAAATGAGGACTTTAGCATTCTCACCCCACAATTTGGAAATTTCTAAGTAGGGAGTAAGTGACTACTCCACTAGACTAAGCAGGATAAATGGATGCAAACACATGAATCCTTCCATCAATTCATAGATACATTAATTGTTACAATATTTTCAACTTGAAACTAATTAAATAATTTAATATTTTATCTTTCATTTGTAATAGAGCTCTAGTCACCTCCATCAATATATTAATAATTAGAAATAAATTTTCACACATATACTTTGTGCTAGCTCTTCAAATGAGGACATTGATATGCCTGCAAAGATCATAAATATAGTCATTGCACATATGCTAACAAATACTAAGCAAGGTTCTTATAAATATGTCTGTAATCAAAGATTCTTGCCTCTATTATTTGATAGGTATATCTGCCTTTCTCATCATGCCCAGTGAAATGAGGACAGTCTCTCTAAAGACAACATGATAATGTACACTCACTGTAAGGATAGTCACAAATGAGGACAGTCACTGTAAAGACAACACGATAATGTACACTCACTGTAAGGACAATCACAAATGAGGACAGTCACTCTAAAGACAACATGATAATGTACACTCACTGTAAGGACAGTCACAAATGAGGACAGTCACTCTAAAGACAACATGATAATGTACACTCACTTTAAGGACAGTCACAAATGAGGACATCTGGTGCAGGGGCACCTATCAAGTCAACTAGGAACACCTTGGAACAAGATGGAACCAGAAGATCAAAGGCATTCCTACATGTCAACTGGGATATTTTAAGGCCAATAATGGCATATTGTAATGAACAATGTACTTTGCCAGTCAAGAGTCATAAAATTCTTGATAAAGCCTATGGGCAACTTGATGTAAAATGGCCTAATGAGCCATAAGGGTGTCCTAGAGGGTGCTTTTATATTTTGTCATATTCAATAAGGTCTTGAGATCATTTTGAGTCAATAACATAGGTTAGAATGTCATAAAAGTTATAGAATGCATAGTTTATAAATTTGAATTTGAATATAAACGGTCATGTAGGCATTTTGGAGGGAAACTTAGGATTTAGTATTTGTTTGTTAAATAAAACATTTCTAACCAACTTGATCAGTTAGACAGGTGTATGTACACCTATATAAGTTGTGTTAACCTGATGAAAGGGGAGAAGGCATTGTTATGTACGGCAAAGTACAGGATTTGTACGGACAGGGCATAATTTAATGAAAATCTGAGATTTTCTTGCAAGATTTAAGTGTATTGGATGTGATAATCATTCATTTATGTTGGTAAGATACATTTAAGGGTTATTGAGTCACTTTCATATTATTTTGAGTGTTTATTGCAAGTTTATTTGCTGTTGTAACGCTGAAACTGAAAGTTTGCTTTGATTCTTCAATGGTAAATGGGGGTACCATCCTATCTTTGTACATCTGATCCTTAGGATGGACCCTAGAAGCACTAAAAAGTCTATCTAACCATGAATAAACCAAAAAAGTGAAGTTTTGCAGGAGAATGTGAAAGAAATGCAAAGTTGATGGTTGTTTGGACAAGTTTGGGTACCCAAATACATGCCATATGTGTAGCAGCCAGACATCTGGCTTAACAAGGTATAAATATTATTTGATATTCTTCAATAATATGTTGAACTCATGGTGAACCATGAATTTTATGACCTGGAAGTGAGTGGAAGTGTTAGATTGGTGATACCCTAGGTTATAGAGGGTTTTAAGGGCAAATTTGGGGTTTTGGTAGCAAATGAAATCATAAAGTGAAATGGGTTGTTGAATCATCTAATTGGACACAAAATAGGAATGTCATATGAATTTGGTGGCTTTTGGATATGTTTTTAGCACACTTGCTTTGTAAAACATCACTAATTCCTCTTGAAAAATAGTGACAGTCAAGGTTTTGGGGCACATTTTCCAAAGAAGTTGACACTGGTTTTTTAGTATGTTATAGTTCTCCCAAAAGGGTATCTAGAATGCTAATTTTTTTGCAGGTTCATTTGGATAAATTTTGAGTTATTTGGGTTATAACGCTGTTGGAGGACTAGAAAAGGGGCAATTAGGCCTATTTGACAGTTTTGAGAAAATTGCTTGCTAAGAATTGTTTGAAGTGTTGAAACTTCTTGAAACCTGTTGAATCCTCTTTCTTAACACATCTAACACCATCTTTGAAAGTTTGGAATCCAGATCTAAGGTTTTGTGACTATTTTGTCTTTGAGTGGCTTTGAAGCCTAATAGGAGTTTGTGGGTTTAAACAAGCATTTGATTGAATTCCATCACCTTTTGTTGCCACTCTGCATCAACATTGATCTTATAGTGAGTGTACATTATCATGTTGTCTTCACAGTGACTGTCCTCATGTGTCATAATATTAGAAGTTCACAAAATTATTTTTGTGAACTGTAATATTATTTTTGTTTTGTAATTTTTGTGACCTTGTGTAATTTCACAAAATGAGAAGTTCTCACAGTGACTATCCCTTGTGTAATTGCCACTTGAATGAGGACAGTCACTGTAAAGACAACATGATAATGTACACTTACAGTGAGTGTACATTATCATGTTGTCTTTAGAGTGACTATCCTCATTTGTTGAAGAAGAAAAGCATTAATGTGGCTGAATAGCAATACATTCAAGTGGCAATTACACAAGGGACAGTCACTGTGAGATGTCCTCATTTGTGACTATCCTTACAGTGAGTGTACATTATCATGTTGTCTTTACAGTGACTGTCCTCATTTGTTGAAGGAAAAAAGCATTAATGTGGTTCAATAGAAATGCATTCAAGTGCAAATTACACAAGGGACAGTCACTGTGAGATGTTTTTATTTGTGACTGTCCTTACAGTGAGTGTACATTATCATGTTGTCTTTACAGTGACTATCCTCATTTGTTGAAGGAAAAAAGCATTAATGTGGTTCAATAGCAATGCATTCAAGTGGCAATTACACAAGGGATAGTCACTATGAGATGTCCTCATTTGTGACTGTCCTTATAGTGAGTGTACATTATCATGTTGTCTTTAGAGTGACTGTCATCATTTGTTGAAGAAGAAAAGCATTAATGTGGTTCAATAGCAATACATTCGATCAAGTGGCAATTACACAAGGGAGAATCACTGTGAGATGTCCTCATGTGTGATTGTCCTTGTCACAAATGAGGACATCTCACAGTGACTGTCCCTTGTGTAATTTCACAAAATGAGAAGTTCTCACAGTGACTATCCCTTGTGTAATTGCCACTTCAATGAGGACTGTCACTATAAAGACAACATGATAATGTACACTTATAGTGAGTGTACATTATCATGACAACATGATAATGTACACTTACAGTGAGTGTACATTATCATATTGTCTTTAGAGTGACTATCCTCATTTGTTGAAGAAGAAAAGCATTAATGTGGTTGAATAGCAATACATTCAAGTGGCAATTACACAAGGGACAGTCACTGTGAGATGTCCTCATTTGTGACTGTCCTTATAGTGAGTGTACATTATCATGTTGTCTTTACAGTGACTGTCCTCATTTGTTGAAGGAAAAAAGCATTAATGTGGTTCAATAGCAATGCATTCAAGCGACAATTACACAAGGGACAGTCATTGTGAGATGTCCTCATTTGTGATTGTCCTTACAGTGAGTGTACATTATCATGTTGTCTTTACAGTGACTATCCTCATTTGTTGAAGGAAAAAAGCATTAATGTGGTTCAATAGCAATGCATTCAAGTGGCAATTACACAAGGGATAGTCACTGTGAGATGTCCTCATTTGTGACTATCCTTATAGTGAGTGTACATTATCATGTTGTCTTTAGAGTGACTGTCCTCATTTGTTGAAGAAGAAAAGCATTAATGTGGTTCAATAGCAATACATTCAAGTGGCAATTACACAAGGGAGAATCACTGTGAGATGTCCTCATGTGTGACTGTCCTTGTCACAAATGAGGACATCTCACAGTGACTGTCCCTTGTGTAATTGCCACTTGAATGCATTGCTATTGAACCACATTAATGCTTTTTTCCTTCAACAAATGAGGACAGTCACTCTAATAAACCTTGGCTATCGATTGGTCCCTTGGATGAAATTTTGTTATCTAGGTGTCTTTAGGTGTTTTAAGAGTGTTTGAAAGTCTAAAACATCAAATAAGGTCTTTTAGTCTTCCAAAACAGATTTTTTGTCTTACCCGGCAAAAGTTGTTTTAAAGTTGTAATGCAACTTTTAAAGTTGCTAAGCAATTTTGAGTTTGAATTGGTTAAATGGCTACAACCATAAAAATGGTTAAGCCAACGGTGGGGAGAGCCTATTTAGGCTTCCAAATGACTGAGGAAATCAAAGAGATCCTCATTGTATTCAAATTGCTTTCAAATCAATAAAACTACCTGTTTTAGAGCAATTTTCTGTGCAAATCACGGTGACAGTACGGTGTACGGATGTGAAGGGGTGATCAAAACCTATCTGAAAGTTGGAACATCTCCATTTTATGCTTTTAGAATTGGTTTGATAACTTCGAGTCATTTTATATCAAAGTTATTCAATTTTCTTGTCTACTGGTCTGAGAAACCCTTGTTTTCAGGGTTTAGCCATTCAAATGGCCCTAACTTGAATTTTGACAAGTGATTCAATTCTGCATTTCTTTCAAAACTTTTCCCAACACAACAATATTAAAAATATTCAAAAAATCTGCAAAGTTCAAATGTTCTTTGTAAGCATTAATCAAATATTCAAAAGATTTTCAATTTGCCGTTGATCATAATGCAATAGCTCAATTTCCTCATTATACTCCTTTTTTGAATATTGAGCAAATACTTATAGTCTTTCAAAATGCACATCAGGGCTTCTTAGAGAACCAATCAAACAAAGATCTGTCAAACCCGAACTTATAACCATTGTTTCACTATTTCATTCGGAACTTCCCTTAACAGTTTATTATAATAATAAGCAAAGACCGACTCGGTGTAACAATTCCAAATGTTTGATGATCTACCGATACTAATTTAACCGCTTCTTGAAACAGTTTAAACTTTAATACATTCAACTTTCATCAATAGGGAAGTCTCAGTTTAACTGTTACCAGAACATTGCATGTCGCCAGTCCCAAGATTAATTTTTTGATCATCCAAAACCATTCAATGCTTCATATCCGAACTAGGTTCCTTAATTTCACTATTATGATATGCAAACAGAGCATTCACTTATAAAAACCGATTTCAAATAATAGTTAGAACTTCTGTAGTGCCTTTCATAAATCGATAACAACAATCCATTTATCTTCAACACAATTCAAACATTCTGAGGCTGTTACAGATATAAAACCGTAATGTATTAAGGACTGAGCACACCGTTTCCAAACAATAAAGCCGAATCACAATTTAAACAGAATCATTTTGAATAAAATAATAAACAATTTCAACAAGATTCCCATCGAACCCAACTGAGTTCCTTAAAATGAACAGAGATCTTAGAAATCGCAATTTGTTAAACTCCTTTCTTAATCAAAATCGATACTAGTAAAATACCCAAGCTTTAATGAATCGATTCATACAACATCAAGCTTATTTTAGGTTTCTCGGTCACAATATCAGATACCCAAATTTAGATCATACCGAATTAAAACAGAGAATTTTGAAACTCATATGCATCAATGTTTAACTTAAG
Organism: Chamaecyparis obtusa; assembly: GCA_027943335.1. NCBI lineage: Eukaryota > Viridiplantae > Streptophyta > Pinopsida > Cupressales > Cupressaceae > Chamaecyparis > Chamaecyparis obtusa. The sequence continues at coordinate 2,361,424 of BSBK01000594.1, forward strand.
TTCTTCAACAAGCCGATACAAGATCTTCAAATGCAGCTTATGAGTCAGAAAATTCATACACATACACAGTTGTCCCCGCCTTCTCGCCCGCTCCCGCCCGCTGTCGCCCGCGCCGAAAAAGAAAGGGGTAAAGTTAAAATGAAATGCATCTTTCTTTTTCTTTTTTTTACATTTTATCCCCATATTGGTCGAAATTTCGACCAACACGGGGATAAAAGGAAAAAAAAGAGAAAATTTTAAGACCATTTCCACTTTGGTCGATAAATTTGGTCGAAATTTGACCTCAAATCTACTAGTGGCACAAAGTCACGAACGTCAGATCTCAATGGTAATAGAATCACTACCACCCAACCATGTGAAACAAAGAAGTTCACTCCCATTGTGTTGAGGAGATAAAACCAAGCCTCACTCAAGGAAACATCCAAAAATAAGCAACACTAATTCCAAGGTAGACTGGATAAAATGGTAGTAAAGGATACAAAGTTATCAAGTATAAATTATCATGACATAAATCAAGTGTACCAAATGCAACGTAGGACCTTATTTTACACACAGGGAAGTGTCATCACATATGGCTAACCCTTGGACTTTGTGTTGGAAGCCTTTCTAGAGCCCGGTGTCCAAGTGACCATATGCGGTATTAGTCAACCTTTCAAACATACGAGGCTACTAACTATGCCAAAATACACATTGCACTGGGAAGAAAGGATCATCTCACACATCCTAGTCTATACTAGTGCTCAAGTCATGGTGAGGTGCACATTTATCTATTAATATTTTCTCTCAATAAATTTGTTAAGTTAAAACTTTATTAAGCTACTTACAATGAGTGATCTTGGAAGCCACTTAAGGGCCCCAGTGCTCATTAATGCAAACCACTTCCCCTCTATGCTTCTAGACAACCTACCCTAATGCTCCCATAAAAAAGAACCAAAGAGAAGACAAAACCAAAACCATAAAATACTTCTCGTAAACCAGTAAACCATGAATGTCATCAAAGACAAGTGTTGGAGCATAAAAAATAATATATCATCCTTTACAAGTATTCAAATTGTCCATCTAGCCATATTGGACATGTCAATAAATAAAAGACCAAACCACATTGTTACCATATCGCAAGATAAATCAAACTCGAGAACAAGTCATCAATGACTTCACTCTCTAACCTGGAGTAATAACATAATCCAAACCATCACTTAGATCATAGAATAATCAAATAGAAGAAACAAGGTGGCCAAGTTAATTAAGACTCAATACGATAATGGTCATCACCTTCTGTGGTTAAATAAAGTAATGATCGAGACTTAATAGAAATATGAAATCACATCACAGATATACCTAAAATAATACTTTCATAACAAAGACACTAAAATAATCTTAGAAATATAGATTTTTTTTTGGTATGCCATCTCATCATCATCTTTGATTTCATCTAAAAATTTATCCATAAGTTCATTAATCACTTAATAGCATACATAATTCATAATGATTTTGTTTTCTTCCTCAATTTTGTTAAAGTCTTTAGCCTTATCCCCCACTGCCTTATCACTCACATCTCTACCACTTTCTTCATTATTAATTAATATTATATATATTTGATTTGGACCTACTACTGTTGATCTGCTCATGTTAATATCTACTAACCTATTATCCATTTCTTCTATAATGTTTCCTTCCTTTATATTGAGATTTTTCATTGGGTCCATCCTATGATCAACAAATTTGTCATAAGAGTTAGTATGGAAAACCATATCCAATTCTTTAGGTATATTAACTACTAGTTGTTCTTTATCTACATGGGGATTAGACTCAACTTTTTCCATGTCTAAATTGAAAAGAGATTTAGAAAAAAGAAGAAGCAGCCTATGTTGGAGTTAAATGAAGACCATTCGGTGACTCTTTTAAGTATGTATTAAAATGTTCATTAAGGATGAGAAAGCAAACCCATCCATTTGTATTAAAGGCTTGAACATTTTTGGAATCAAAATTGGGATACCAATCAAAAACTTTAAAATCATATCCATCAAACCTAACAATAGCTTTTGACAAAAGAATTTCCTTAAGCTTAGTATTTGCACAATCTAGGAATAGGAAACCATAGGAGAGGATAACAATACTTACCTGACCATCATAGGCCTATCTATTTAGTAAAGAGACCAAATAATTTGCAGTGACTAAACATCCCTTTTGCGTTCTCATCCTTAATGAGCATTTTTATTGTCTTATCCTTATCGTCCTGCTCATTCATTGCCTTTAGGGTTTTAATTTTTTCCTTATGTGTTTCTTGACCTGATCCTAAGAGCACCATTTTGGAAGAATTGACAGTGGCTAGGTACGTACCTATTTATGATTATCATATTTTGTCATATGTTTCACCCTTTGGGAGTTATGAACATAATTATGATGAGCCCCTTGCCACTTCTGGGGATTATCTAAAATTTTATGCCTTAACTGAAGTTGATTCGCCCCAGATGTAAAATCTGGAGCACATGAAATAATTGGAACTGTCCACAATGAATTATTTTTCATGCTTTCCATTGATTTGAATACCTTTTGGATCTTTTACTTCTTACCATTTGCCATCCGTCAACTTCCCCCTGTTGTTCGCTATTAATTCTCGGTCTAGGGTTTCCTTGTCTCCAATCTTGGTTGTTAGCTTCAGTAGCAGACCTAAAGACACTGTAAGACAAGTGGAGGATCAAAGCCTTATATCGGGTAGGAAAGGGCGTAAAAGCCTTTCCTTCAAATCTATGATTTTTGGCTATCCCAGATTAAGAAGGAACATGGTAATGTTTCCCAAATTGAGCAGCCAGAATCTGATGAAACAAAGGCTATGAGGATTCAAAATTCCTCGGTTTGTGACTGATTTTCACCTTGTATCTATTATTCACTTCCTAGCTTATAAAAGGGAGAAAACTATCTTATTAAACCCAGAGAGATTTTTTCTAAAGCCTTGAGCAGCAGTGGAACAATGGACATGACAAGCTCTTTTTGCTTTGAATTTATTTTTTTGAGAGTCATTCTAATTGCTAGATGTAGGGTGTTCTAAGATGCGATTTTTGTCATAGGCAATTCAATTTTTCTTGCTTTCAGTGAAATGCCCTTTGGCGACCCTTTTGAAATGTTAAGGGCATCAAACGAATTAATAATGCTAATGCCCACCTGCAAATATGCTTTCGCATATTTAGTAGATTATTAAAGAAAGCATATTGCATATTCATGATGTTCGCATGCATAGCAAAATTCTAATTGTTGTAAGCCATACTACTCATGTTTAAGGTTGCATCTAATTTATTAAATATAATTACTGAATAACACTATTATTAATTTTTTCTAATAATAATCATTAATATTAATCTCTATAAATTAATTTATAAAACTCCTTATATAAATCAGGGTGGCGCTTCTATAGCAGTTGTGTAAAGGTTACCTTCAAAGGTCTGTGGGTTGTTTTTTGTTTGGCCCTTTCTTTTGTTTTTTAGGGTGAAGATGGGCCTTTTTAGATGGTTGTTGGATTGTAATGGCTCTTTGGTAGCAATTTTGTATGCTTACCCAACTATGGATTTGTTTTTATATATTAATAAAATACAACTTATTACCGACCAAAAAAAAACTTCTTATATAAATTAATTTATAAAATATAATTACTAAAAAATATAATTAAACTAATTAGGAAAACATTATATTCCAATTAATAATTAATATTATTAAATAATAAATATTAATATTTAATAATAGAATTATTAAATACTAATATTTACTATTAATTAATATTAAATAATATTTAAATTAATAAAATTTATTAAATAATTTAAATAAAAAATTAAACATTAATATACTATTAAGTGGGGGGGGGAATGGGCCCACCCCCACGCTGCTACCGTAGCAGCAACTGTTGTGCAGCCCTGTTGCTACGACAACAAAGGTTTCTATGGCAGCTCTGTTGTCATCACTACATCATAGAATAAATGTTTAATGTTATTACTAATTAAGGAACAATACAAAAGGCAAGCTTGATTGTAATTTTACCTAAACTAGGAAAAATATATTGCAATTTGGCTATGTAATAAGCATTTAGTTGTAAGTAAAATATGCAATGGTAGATCTAAGTTGAATTTGAAAATATTCACTACTAAATAGAAAGATAGTTTAAGACAATATTTTTAGACAAATTTATTTATTTTATCTTAAACATTTAAATTATTATTGTAATTATCTTCTAAAAAAATAAAACTATTTTGGAGGAAGGGGCACACGAATGGCGGGAAATGAATTTTTTGGGTTAATACACACTGAATCGTAAATTTGCTTTTCAGCTAGTGTCTCCTCTGCAACAAGTGTTCAAAACTCAAAATTTAGGTTAAAACTAGTAAGAAAGCAGAGATTCATCAAACATAATAAATCTGGTGAATGAATTTTTCAATAGATTCTAAATGCAGAGTGTATCAATGAACTTGTGGAACGGCAATATGGAGAATTTTAGTAAACTGGGTATGTTTTACTTTTGAGCACGAGAGGATGCAAAGAACATGAAGGCCAAAATTGAAGCCATGTATACACCTCTGAGCCAGGAGATGTTGAATCCCTTGAGGGATTGTGAAAACTTGAGCCAAAGGCAATGATAAAGATCTTGTGCGGTCCTCTCTAGAAAATTCATGGAATAATAGTATGAGATAGAGAAACTGGTAGAGGAAGCCCTGGTTCCCATCAATGGAATCTACCTGGTAAACAAGGTCAGAAAACAAGCTCATAAATTTTTCTTCTATCGATGAAACCTGAAAACCAAACTTTAATTGCATTTAATATTTTGTTTAAAACACTAGAAAAATCTAGCAATAAGATTTTCAAATCAAATTGGATATGTTTTCATTTATTATGATATGAAGATTGAAGCAACACTATAAGGTGGCTAGTTTTAATGTTTATTTTCTAAAACTTTTTATTGCCATAGGATTTTGTAAATTTTCTTGGAAAGGTTGCCCATTTTTTCCCATTGATATCATTGGCAACATGACACAAATTTTGTAGAAAGTTAAGATAAGCAACATGCAATACTTTCACATTTCTCATTACATGCCTGATAATAAAATTTAACTTCTAACCAATATTTTCATTCAAAGGAAAATCCATGGCTTTTTAGTTTGAGATATTTGTTTTGCTCAAAGCATGTAAATTTTAGGGTTTGAGCATCGAGGTTAAAAAAACATAGGGCTTGGACTACGCATTCCCAAATGTTTGGGACAGGACAATGTGGGTGATTGTTCTTGTGTTTTTCTTAGTAGCGAGGTTTATTCATGCACCATGCATTTACGGTATTCAGTTGTATCTTTATTTTGGAATTTTTTGTGTTTGTGTACTCTATTATTGTTTTAAGAAGATTTTAAATTTGTTAGTTGCATTTTTCTGTAAAATAGTTATTCAAATGAAGAGCCTCTTCTTTTTCTATTGTGTCCTATAATTTTTCTATAGCGATCATTTTTATCAAAAAAATGGTCTAAGAAATAAATCAAACAAATACATTGCCAATGAAGAATAATGAGATGACATTGTTTTAAGGATGTATGACTGCTATGCAAGGGTATATGACTATCTTGCAAACTTTTGTAGAGATCTTTTAAAAGTTATTTTGGTATAAAGTTAACTTCATTTCAGAGTTCTTTTTTTAGTAATTCATGCAAATTTATTTGCTTGTAAGGAATGTTTTCTTTGATTACATACACAAAAGAAAAAAATGTAATAATCTATTGTGTTGCATATAATAGTAGTGCAGTTGTATGTATTATTGGTGCATCATGGCTATATCAAAAAGCTATGAATAAGTGCTCGACTTCTCATTCTCAAAAAACTTAGCTCTTTTCAAGCGGAAAGTGCGAGTACATTTTGTAAAAAGGCTTTATCATACAATGTAACACCTAATCAGTGATTAGCATTACACTTCATGCATCTAATTTTATGATTCAACTATATTGTCTAGATTTCCAAATACTCAAACCAAAAAAAGACTTTCTTAAAACTGAAAAATAAAAACTTGTCTTCTTATTACTAGAGGTCTGCTACAGTGTACATTATTATAGTACACACTTATTTTTTAGATTAGTTCATTTAGCATCACCAATAATCTCCACAAGACCATTGTCCTTATTTAAAAAGATGGAATTGGTTTTAATCTCACATCAATTTCTCTAGCAACAACCTTGGAGATGAATTTAGTTGCACTGTGACAATCAACACATACTCTAAGCTATGAATAAGTCGTTGACTTCCCATTCTCAAAAAACTTAGCTCTTTTCAAGCTAAAAGTGCAAGTACATTCTGTAAAAAGGCTTTATCAGACACTGGAACACCTAATCAGTGATTAGCATTACTATTGATTTTTTGTCATCTGATGAAGTTACGTCCTTGTGTGACACGTGTTGTGTTGCGAACTATTTGTCTTATTATGTTTCGTATTTGTTTGGTGTCATTCCTTGCTGTCGTGTCAAGACAAGGGGTGGTGTCAAGACAAGGGGTGGATACGGAAGATGAGCATATTTGGTTCTATGGATTACTACGTTTTAGTGCTAGAATAAAACCACTGTGTCTATGCCCGCATGGAGAAAATATGTATAACGGCTGCAAATTATTAGTGCCGGCTGTCAAAACGCCTGAGTCTGGCATTGTATTATGTCTTTCAGCCGCCGTATACTGTTGCTGGAAAACATATCTGCTGGCATTTTTTAATATGACAGTGTGTATGCAGGGCCAAGTGTTTGGTCGTGAGTGGAGTGCTAGGCAAGAACGTAAGTATCAAAGTATGATTTGCAGTCAAAAGGATATAGACAAGCTATCCTCTAAAATAACAGCAGGCAGAATTGGTTGCACGGGTGTTATGAATCGTGGGGATTCCAAAACACAAGTTTCTCTCAGAAAATATGAACTGGTATGTTTGGGGGCAGTAAAAAAAAATACGGTATCATGAGAAGTGTAGGTGTGAACGGATGTTACAAAAGAGAATATCACACTTCATAAAATTCATGCAAGAGAGTGACTCCTGTAGAAAAAAGGATATCACACGATACAGGAAAGATGTCAGACTTTCAAAGAAAAATAGACGTGTAATAAAGAAATGATACTGTCCAGTTCTTTGCGTTAAAACAAAAAAACCTTTAGCAGTGATAGTCATGTGTCTTGAACATTTTGAAAAAATACATACAATGACGGATGAAGCAAAAAACTGGCAAGGCACGAAGGTGAAAAGAAAGCTATGTATCAGGAATTACTGTGAGATATAAGAATGTGTTTTTTAAAAAGGTGCGGGTTGGAAGTGAGAAGACAGGCAGGCCGTGTTTGACATGCAAGCAGGAGCCGTTTAAAACATATGCATGATTAAAAATGAGGAGAACAGTTTTCAGATACTCACAAAAGCTAAAAATGGCTTAAAAAGGTGATTGCTTGAGCTCACGAATAGAACAGAGTTAAAAATTCAAGATATTGTTGGACGGTTTCAAGAACACAGTGCAGAATAGGAAATCTGCGAGTGCAGCTTACACCAAAATGTTTTCTTTTGTGTAGCAGAGATACATAGATATAACATACCAGGTGTTGTGACCTGTGAAAGAAGAACAGACTGTTTTGGATGTAGCGGTTGCAAAACGTATATGGAGATCAATGCGTAGATTAAAAAGAAGAGCATACGCGACCGGGTCTAGAAAAGGTGTGGAAGGAGGTGGTTCTTTTGAAGTGACTAGATGCATAAGCGGTTATTGAGCAAGCCTGAATATCTAAATCTGTTGAGTTCACTCACTCTCAAGGAGTCTTCATGCTGCGGTGAAGACACTGTTAAATCATTGGTTTAATTTGTAAATCTTTAAGCGAAGGTTGTAGCCTTCAAGGTCGGGTTGTAGTCTGATTAGCCAAGTGATAAAAAGAGTTGTAGCTCTCAGTGTAAAAGGGTTGTTGCCCAGCTGTTTAGTAGAAGCCATGGTTTTTTAACTCTGTTGGGTTTTCCACATGATAAATTTATATTTGTCTCTTCCCTTCTTGCTTGTGTGTGTCTCTGCTTTAATTGTTTTATTTTAAAATTTGAAACGTTGATTCACCCCCTCCCCCTCTCAGCATCTTTCCATTTTTTAATTGGTATCAGAGCAGGTCACTCTCTTCCCGTGCTTAAAAGCTCAAGAGTTCGATCTTTGTGTCCATCATGAGTACTATTGCCCAAAAATTCTCTACCATTCATTTTCGGCCACAGTCCTGTTTTCCAATCAAATGCTCAAGTGTCGAAAACCTAGTGTGTTTTTGACCTCCTCTCTGTAGGCCTAGGATGTTTCTGCCCTTTTGGTCCGAAAATTCGGTGTATTTTCAACTTTTACTCGAAAACCCTCTGTGTTTTTGACCTTAAGTGCGCAACTTTGACCAAGTGGGTCCCAGTTCCTCAAGGCCGTGTCAATGCAGGAAGATCCGACGGCTATCGCATGATCGCATGGGATCTTCCGATCCCATGAGATCATACGATAACCATTGATGCGGTATCAGAGGATCGGCGGTGAACCCAAGCGAAGTGGCGGTCAGTGGTAGCATTTCCCGGTTGGTCGCATGATCGCATGCGGCCTCTTGACCGCATGCGACCATGCGACAAGCGGTAAGCAGACTTCGGCAGCCTCCGTGGTGGGACCTTGGCGGGTGACGTGTCCGGTTTGCGGTGGACCAAAGGCATAACATGGGCCCGCGTAGATGCAAGATCTATGGTGGTCGCATGTTTGCATGGGATCTTTCGATCCCATGCGATCATGCAACCGTCGTTAGATCCTCCTGATGCTTCCGGTTGGTGTGGTCGTGGGTCCAACCGTGTGTTCGGCTCCTGTTGGGCCACGTGGCAGGGTTTGACAGGTGGCGGATCTTGTGGGCCGGGCGGATTTTTTTTAAGAGTTGTCGCATGATCGCATGAAGCCTTTTGGGCTCATGCGATCATGCGACCGTTGACTTTTTCAAAGCGGCTTCCAGACTTAGCAAGTTCGCAGGTGCGCAATTAGAAGATTTCGTGTGGTCGCTGAATGGACCCGGGGTTAAGGAAGACATTGCGCGACTTTGCGACTAAAGAGAAATGAACCCGAGGTAAACCAGGGTTAAGTTTGCAGTGCGGTCTTGGGCCAAGTGTCTTGCGTGGAGGAGCGACAGTTTTCAAAGGGTTGTTGCATGATTGCATGAAGGCTTTCTAGCTCATGCGATAATGCGACCAGTGGTATTTTTTAAGCGGTGCAGCCAGTTCTTTCGCGGGCTTTGTTTTGAGGAGAATGCTTGCAAGTGCGGGCAGGTAAAAAATTGATGATTTCTAGGGGCGGTTGCAGTCAAAGAATTTGCAAAGGATTTTTAGGCCGTCGTTTTGAGTCCTTTCTAGTATGGGATCGGATTTGAACATTCATGACAGAGATGGGCATGTAAGAAGGAGAATATCTGATCGGCCATGATATTTACAAAGCACATTTATGATCAGAAGTGACTAGTTTTAAGGTTGATTATTCTATTGCAGATTTATGTAACCCTAAGGAGATATTTTTGATTCATGCCTGCATGTAGGGGATGTATATATTATTTTTTGGAGCATGTAGTGCTCAGAATGGACACTTTTGTAAAAAAAAAAGAAAAGACTCTTTTCTTCGAAAACCATCTTTAGCATTTCTTCCTACTCTCTATTTTTCCACATCCTATTATTTCTCATTGATGAATTCAAACATTCCAGAAGTATTTTTGTGACAATTCTTACCGTCCCTATGCTTCCTTGTCTAAGTTTGTCTCTTATTGGATTGAGGTTTACGAATGCTTTCAGTGATACTTAGGGTTCCTGATCCCCTTTACTTTCAGCTTATATGTGCACTACTGTGTTTGATCTGACCTGAGTGAGTTTGTGGGTATTCTTCAGCCCCTGTCATTCTGTCTCATTCATGTGTCCTTTTGCTGAAGAGAATGTCTGCTTGCAGGTCATAGGTTGTGTCTAATTCTTAGGCCCTCTTATGAAATACTTATGCTAGCCTATTCAGTAAGCTGTGATCTCCCAGACCTAAGCCTCTCACTGGTTTCATTCCTCTATACTGAGATCCAAACCCAAGTTCGGTGCATCACCTGGTAGGATAAATTTGCTTTCAGTTATTTCCCCTTCTATGCACTCTTTCTATCCCTTTCCTTCAAAATTTTACATTTCCTATCTAAGAGCAAATCAGGGTGATTATCCAAGAGGAACCAGCCTAGAACCTGGAGGTCTCATCTCGGTTAGTAAAAGGTCCCACAACCTTGAGATGATTCCCATGTTATATTGGATTATCAAGACTAAGAGAGCTTGAGATCAGAGGTGCAAAATTCAGTGTATAACAAGTACCTAAGAAGGTCTAGCTACAAACCATGCCCCTCTCTTTGATGGAAACAACTTTGCTTTCTGGAGTGTTTGCATGAAAACTTATATCATGTCTCTTGGCTATGATGTCTATCTTAGTCTTGTAAATGACTACATAATTCCTTCTACTCCTCCTACAAATGCTGATGGTAAAAAGGAATTTGAGAATAATGCCAAGGCCATGAATGCAATCTTGTGTGGTCTATCTGAAGCTCAATTTGTAAAGGTCATGCACAGCACTACCACAAAAGAGATTTGGGATAAATTGCACAACGCATATCAAGGTGATGACAAAGTCAGAAAGGCTAAAGTTCAAATTCACCGGGTTGTATTTGAAGGTCTTCGCATGAAGGACAGTGAGAACATTGGTGCATATTTTTTGCATGTTGATGAAGTTGTCAATGCTTTAAGAGGTCTAGGTGAAAAGGTTGAAGAGAAAACTATGGTTCAGAAGATTCTTCGTTCTCTTCCCATGAGACTTGATGCTAAAGTCTTTGATGTTGAAGAAATGTCAGATTTAGACACTCTAAATATTGATAAGCTACATGATATCTTGACTGCATATGAAATGAGGACTACGGTTGAAAGGTCTTCTAAAATTAAATCTGCATTTAAGGCTTCAAAAAAAAGCAAGGACAAAAAGAACTATCCAAGTGAAGGCTCAGATGAGAACTCAAATGAGGAAATAGCTTACCTCATTAGAAGGTTAAAAAAGGGCTTTAACAAAAATAACTTGGTAAGTCTGGTCTGAAATGTTTCAACTACGGAAAGCTCGGTCACTTTGCCTCTAAGTGTCTGTTTGATAAAGATGAGGACAACAATGATGAAAAGAAATTCAAACACCAGAAATTTAGAAGTTTTGTTAAGAAAAATTGGAAATCTAAAAAGGGCAAGAAGGTGTTGTTTTCAAAAAATGACAGTGATGATTCTTCAAGTAGCGAGAGTGATTCGAGGATAAGTGAAGTCATGTTCATGGCTATTGATGATGTGGCTATTGATGATGTGAGTTCTAATGAAATTGGAGATGATGAAGATGATGAAGATGATGAAGTAGAGCTTGAGCTTGAATTGATCTCATCTCTTTCTAAGATTAAGAAACTGAAAAAGAAAAATCTAAATCTTGTGGATCTTTTCCAAGTTGAGAGTGCTGAAAGTTGAAGATTGCTACATCTCTTAAGGAGGCTGAATCTCAGCTTGTTGATATTAAAACTCTAAATGAGGAGGCCAAAAAGATTCATGAATATTTAAAAAATCATATTCAAATAAAAGAAGATAACATTGCCAAGTTGGAAGCTGAAATTGTCGCTATGAGGAACATTTGTAAAACTTCTATGCTTTCTAGTGAAGAACTATCTTTCAACAGTGATAAAATCACATTAGATGATGTTCTTGGTTCTCAAAGACCCACCAAAGATAAACGAGGAGTTGGCATGCAATCTGAATCAAACACTTCACCACCGAAAAGTAGTCAGCCTACTCTGAACAAGGTAAAGAAACCTTTTTTCTATGGCTATTGTTTTGCTTGTAATTACTTTGGACATAGAGTTGCTAATTATAGAGTTGTTCCATACAAGAATTGTTATCAGCATGAAAGAAATATTTTTAGGAAGTACAATTTGATTTGCTATAGCTGTAATGAGTTTGACCATACATCTAGATTTTGTAACAGTTATAATGTAGATTTGTTTTATAATGTTGAACCTAAAAGAAGAACTAAAGTGACTAAGGTTTAGAGAAGAAAAGTTCAAGAGACTCCTCTTAAAGCTCTAGTTGTTCAAACAACCTTTCTAGCTAACAGTGAGAAAGATATATGGTATCTTGATAGTGGCTGCTCCCGACACATGACAGGTGACTTGAGTAAGTTTCATTCTTTCAAAAAAATGAAAGGTGGTAAAGTTAGATTTGGTGGTAGCTCTTCTGTAAAGGTTGCTGGTATAGGTACAATCCTAATTGATAATGATGAAACTATTATTGAGAATGTTCTTTATGTAGAAGGGTTGAAACATAATTTGTTAAGTGTAAGTCAGCTATGTGATCAAGGTTATGATCTCAATTTTAACTATAATGCTTGCTTTATTAAAAAAGGAATTGATGTCATAGCAAAAGCTACTAGAGCAGCTAATAATCTCTACATTCTTGATGATTCTAATGATGAGACATGTTGTTTGAGCAAGGTAGAGGATGCTTGGCTTTGGCACAAACAGTTTGGGCATGTTAACTTTGACAATCTTATCAAAATCAGAAAAAAAAAGTTGTTAGAGATATGTCTATGCTAGAAAAACCAGCAGATGTTGTTTGCAAAAATTGTCAAGAAGGCAAACAAGAGCTTCCTTCAAACTAAAAGATAAATTCAACAGTAGGCCACTTGAGCTTATCCATACATATCTTTGTGGACCAACAAGGGTAGCAAGTCTTCAAGGTGAGAAATACTTCATGCTACTTATTGATGACTTTACTCGCATGACATGGGTTACATTCCTAAAAGAAAAATGAAAAGCTTTAGAAAAGTTTAAGATTTTAAAAGTCTGGTTGAAAATGAAATGGACATGAAAATCAAATTCTTGCATTCTAATAATGGGGGAGAATTCACTTCTAATGAGTTTGTCAAGTTTTATGAGCAACATGGTATTAAGAAACATATTTCGGCTCCAAGAACACCACAACAAAATGGTGTTGTGGAAAGGAAAAATAGAACTGTTCAAGAAATAACACGTTGTATGATGAATGAAAGTAAGGTAATAGATATATTTTGGAGAGAGGTTGTCCACACAATTGTTTATATTTAGAATAGAACATTGTTGAGACCCCAGCTCAAGAAGATTCCTTATGAACTTTGGAAAGGTAAACCAGCTACTATTAAGTACTTCAAAAAATTTGGGAGTCCATGCTACATTAGGAGAGATGAAGATAACTTGGGTAAGTTTGAATCTAGAGTTAATGAAGGTATTTTTCTTGGCTATTCTTCTAAGAGTAAAGCATTCAAATGATACAATAAAAAGCTGCATAAATTAGTAGAGAGTGCAAATGTTAAGGTTCATGAGGTTACTAATCAATTTGGTGAAAATTATGACAGCCCTGAAGAAGGTATAACTCAAACCAGCATTGTAGTAGCTTCTAAAACTCAAACCAGCACTACTAGCAAAAGTGTTGAGAATGACAAAGGTAAAGTAAAATTTTGTCATGAAGAAATAGTTCCTACTTCTAATGATGGTGAAAATCTACATGATGTTAGAATAACTGAGAGGGGGGTGAATCAGTTATCTAGTGTTCTAATTCAAAATGTATAATCCAAAACAATTCTACTACTTCTACAAGTCGGTAAACATAAAATACTTCCACTGTCTATGTATTTATTGATTGACAATCTAAACTTTGTAATAATTACCGATTAAATCTAACATGTAATGCAAAGTATGATCATAAACAAATATCACAATCAACACATAACACAAGAGAATTAACATGAAAACCTTGTAAAGGGAAAAACCACCTAGGACCGGCAACCCAAAATTGTTCACTCTTCTGAAGTGAGGTCAATGAAAACTCAACCATGTTAAAAGTTTACAAACACACTATTAGTTGTGACCTTGTTAGAGGATTTTAGACCAGAAGTTATCGTCCAACCAGTAGTCACTCTGAGGTTGACAGGATAACAATGTTCACTTTATGAATGAAACATCAAAAGACTTTCATAGTCCACTTGGTTAAGAGATTTAACTGTGTACAATGGTTAAATGTGTAACAATATGTGATCTGCCTAAATACAACTTTAGTTTACAGTTTACAGATCAATGTTTAGCTCATTAAATACTTATGACCAATATAACACTTCAGATTTAATACTGTATCAACTTACTGTCCATCGGTAATAACTCTCTGTAGCTTGGTAACTATTCTGTAGCTCGGTTCTTATTAACCAGTATGATCAGAAAAACTTCTTCATGCAATTATTTTGTAGTATCTTCTTCTTCCGACATATGTTTCATAATGAAATCAATGTCTCTTATATAGACAAGTAAATCATTTTCTTTTCCTCCATCAAATTTTGCCGCTTAATCATATTCATAGATTTTGCCGCTTTAAGCTCCCTCGGTTGATGTGTTAGTAACACGTTTCAATCTGCTCCATTAAATCCCTTTTGATTTATGTTAGCCGTCAATCTTCATAACAAACATTATATGTTACCTCGATTTTATACACTTTATAGCTCATCACTTTATCGGCTAAACCGATCATTTAATTCCTTTTTGTTTTGCTTGGTTAACAAAGAAATACGTCAATGAACACAAGCTCGGTTAATACTACGCTCAGTATACACTATACTTCGTCAGTGTATACTGAAATGCTTTATTTACTGACAACACTGCTTTGTGTCTTTCAGCTCTATTATTCATCATAGATAAATGCAACATAATAAAGTCAATTCCATCAAGTCATAGACTCATCAACAAGTTACTCAATGTATTCCTTATCTTCATCTATCATATACATTTTCCTCATGTAGATATTTTTGTTCTTCATCTCTTTCACCTTCTTTTAGATGTGTCGGTATAGTAACTTACAAGATAAGTACTGTCAAGCTAGTTGACATCAATGACAACGTAATACTGATTTAATCATCTTGCATATCTAATCATCAACTCCTCAGTAATCTTGAATTATAGATTCTTCATTCTGGTTCTGAATCAGTTGCAGTTCATCAATCTCTCCCTTTGGCATTGATGGCAACTCAAGTAATATGAAATGTACCATACACATATCAAACATGTTTTCTACAATTCTGTGATCAAATTCTGTGTAGTGTAAGCTCTCCCTAGCTTAATATGTTTAATCACTACGTTACTAAAACAACATTATAAAATACAGCTTTGTCATTCTTTGTCATTATGTAGATATAACCTTTTCAGTTCTCAAGTTCTTTTCAGATCATCTCTCCCTTAAATAGTTCTCATCGATGCAAATCTCCTTTTCTTTTCATATTATTTATCTCTCCCTTTGACAACAATGTCAAAGAAACAAATAAATAATCAGCTCTGTAGTAGCTAAATAACTCTCTGGAGTCCAATACTTCCTCTGTATCTTAGTATACTGATATCCCAAACTGTTGCAGTTCTTCAAACTTAATCACAACCTTGAATAAAATTCAAAGTGTGAACTATGCCGCATCAACATGAATGATCTGCTGATAAGATTAGGCTGATGCAACATCCAGATCACATTAGTGACCGATAGACAAGGGACGGACTCCAAATCTAGTCCTCAAATATTCAAAAGTGTCCTTCGGTAGAGGCTTTGTAAAAATGTCTGCAAGTTGTTCTTTAGATGTAATAAATTCCAACTTTACTTGCTTCTCTTGCACTTGTTCTCTTAAGTAGTGATACTTAATTGATATATGCTTTGTCTTTGAGTGCATCACAGGATTCTTTGAAATACTAATTGCACTTGTGTTGTCACAATATATAATCATCGGGTCAGTGATTACCTCATTCATTCCTTCCAACACTTGTTTGATATATGAAATGTTTGAGCAATTAGTAGCAGCAACAACATACTCTGCTTCAGCTATAGACTGAGAAATACAAGTTTTCTTTTTACTTGTCCAGGTTACAAGTCTTTCACCAAAGAAAAATACTCATCTGGTGGTACTTTTTCTATCATCCACATTTCCATCCCAATCAGCATCAGTGTAAACTTTCAGCTCAAACTTACCTTCCTTAGGATACCATAATCCATAATCTTCTGTCTTTTTCAAATATCTTAAGATTCTTTTAGTAGCAATCATGTGTGATTCTCTAGGATTAGTAGAATATCTAGCAACAATTCCCATAGCATGTGCTATATCTGGTCTACTATGAACTACATACATTAGCTTACCAATCATGGATCGATAAAGTGTCTGATTTACCTCTGTAGTTTCATCTTCCTTTGTCAATTTACTTCCAGTAGCCATCGATGTTCCCACAGGTTTAGCATCTTCCATGCCAAATGTCTTCAAGACTTCCTTTATGTACTTGGACTGTGTGATGAATATCCCATCACTCTGTTGTATCACTTGTAATCTGAGAAAGAACTTAATCTCTCTGAACATAGACATTTCAAACTCATTCCTCATGTCATCCGCAAAAGATTTACATATATGATCTTGACCTCCAAAAATAATATCATCAACAAAAATTTCAGCAATGATAATAGTGTCATCAGTATCACCTTTCATGTACAAATTGATGTTCTCACTGGTTCTTACAAATCCAATACTTAACAAGTAAATATGCAGTCTTTCATACCATGCTCTTGGTGCTTGCTTCAAACCATATAAAGCTTTGTGTAATCTACATACCATGTTTCTGTTGTCTGGATCAATAAATCCTTCAGGTTGTTCTATGTATACCTCTTCTTCAAGTATACCATTCAGAAATGCTGATTTCACATCCATTTGATAAACCTTAAATTTCTTGTGTGCAGCATATGTAAGTAGCATTCTAACTCCTTCCAATCTAGCAACAGGTGCAAATGTTTCACCATAATCAATGCATTCTTCTTGTGCATATCCCTTGCATACCAATCTCACTTTATTTCTTGTCATTTCACCATTTTCATTCATTTTGTTTCTGAATATCCATTTAGTACCGATAACATTCTTATCTTTAGGTCAGGGTACTAAGGACCAAGTTTTGTTTTTCTCTATTTGTTCTATTTCCTCCTTCATTGCATTGACCCATTCTTCATTTTCTAATGCAACTTTCACATTATTTGGTTCAAATTCACAAATTAAACATGTACCTTGTCTTGTTTTGCTTCTAGTCTGCATTCCAGCTTGTCTATTTCCATTAATTTGTGTCTCAGGATGATGTCTTCTGACAAATCTAGTCAGTACTTATTTTCTTCTTTCTTGTTCATCTTGTTCAGGTTCATTTGCTTGCTCGGTAGCACCATCTTGTTCGTCAGTTTCCCTTTTCTGTTCCTCAGGGTTATTTTTCTGTTGACTAGTTATCACAGGTTGCGACTTCAGTAGATAGTCAGGAAGTTCAATGTAAATGAATCTATCATAGTCTTCTAGTTCTTTTCTTTCTTTTATGTTTATGTCATCATACTCATCAACACGAACATTAGTACTATCAATCATCTTATTTGTAACCTTATTCAGACATTTGTATGCTTTTCTCTTAGTAGAATATCCTAAGAATGTTCCTTCATCACCTTTAGAATCAAATTTCTCATTTCTCTCATCCTTCAAAATAAAACATTTGCTTCCAAAAATTTTGAAATAACTTACAGTAGGTTTGTGTCCAAACCATAGCTCATAAGGTGTTCGGTTGGTGTCATTTTTCAGTTGTACTCAATTAAGCACATATATAGCTGTGCTGACAGCTTCCCTCCAATATGTCTGAGAAAAATTTTTTGGTAGCATTAGTGTTCTAGCACAGTCAATGATTGACCTATTCCTTCTTTTAGCAATCTCATTTTGCTGAGGTGTTCTCGGTGCAGAGACCTGTCTCTTAATACCATTCTCATTACATAAATTAGTAAATTCATCAGAGATAAATTCACCTCCTTTATCAGATCTTAAGTATTTGATTTCTTTTCTAGTCTCTTTTTCTACCTTAGCCTTATACCATTTAAACAACTTAAAAGCTTCAGATTTCTCTTTCAGAAACATAACAGTCATCAGTCTAGTGTAGTCATCAACAAAAAGAATAAAATATCTATCACCATAATAGCTCTGATTTCTCATAGGACCACATAGGTCGGTATGAACCAATTCAAGTATCTTCTTTGTTGAGTAGTCTTTTCTTTTAAAACTAGACTTAGTCATCTTACCTTTCTGACATTCATGACACATAGCATAATCCGGTTTTGACAAGTTAGGCAATCCTCGAACTCTTTTCTTCTTACTAATCTTGATCATGTTATCAAAGTTCACATGACATAACCTCTTATGCCACAACCATGCATCTTCATCTTTCATTAATAAACAAGAGGATTGATCAATATCAAGGTAAAATAGATTACCTTTGGATTGTGTACCAGTTCCAACAAGTCTTCCTCCATCATCATAGATTCTTACCTTTCTGCTCTCAAAAGCAAGTCGGTGACCTGAGTTGTTCAGCTGTGCCACACTTATCAAATTGTAGTTCAATCCATCTACCTAGTATGCATTCTCACATTTTATTCTATCATTAAACATCAGTGAACCTTTGCCTCTCACCATAAAAGGTGCATCATTTCCCATTCTAACAGATCCACCATCATATTCATCAATTAGATCAATTCTCTATATCACCAGTCATATGATGTGTGCAGCCACTATCTATGATCCATGTATCATTTCTGCTTACTTTAGAGATCACTGTTGTCTCCTCATGTTTCTCTTCTTCCTCTGAATCATCCTTCATAGCAACAAATACTACTTCTACATCATCATCAGTGTCAGATTCAAATTCAAATTCTTTGGCTATGTAATATACCTTTTTTCCTTTGTCATAGCTATCTTGGTTGTCTCTGTTGTTGTGTCGGTAGCCTTTGTTAACTCTTCTCCCATAGTTTCCTTCGAATCAGTCTTTGGATCTATCATCATCTTTCTTATTCAGACATCTAGCAGCAATGTGGCCAACTTCTTTACAATTAAAACAAGCTAGAGGTAACTTGCATCTATATCTTCCCTTACCTTTGGGCAATCTTCTGGCCATAAGAGCTTCAAGCGCATCAAGTTCATCATCGGTATTACTGTCACTATCATTGTTCATATCAATCTTGCTACTAGACTTACCAATCTTTAAAGAGGACATGAAAGCGGATTAAACAGAAGGTACAACATTGTTGTCAAAGTTATTCAATTCAAAGGTTGTAAGCTTATCGATCAAAGTGTCAAGGGTGAGGTTGGATGTAGCCCTTGTTTCATGAATTGCAGAGATCTCGATTGCATAAATTGGCAACAAAGTTCTGAGAATCTTGCTTATCACTATTTCATCATCAATAGCTCTGCCAGATGCTCTAATAGCATGTACTACCTCTTTTAGTTTGTTTGTGTATTGCACAATGTTCTCACTTTCTTTCATCTTCATATCATCAAATCGACCTCTTAGGCTTTCTGCTCTGGCTCTCTTGACATTCGCATCTCCACTGTATATTAGAGTCAGCTTGTCCCACATCTTCTTAGTAGTATCACATTCCTTGATGTCATTAAATTCGGCGTCAGTACAAGCAGCAACAAGTTCCATCATAGCAATATTGTGTTCATGTGTATCCTTCAATTGATCAAGAGTCAGGGGACCTGGTGTCGGTTCAATGTAGCCATTCTCCATCAGTTCTAGTGCAGAATTCCCAATTCCAAATATGTGCAACTTCATCTGGCTTTTCCATACTGCGAAGTTATCTTTGTTCATCTTTGGCACTTCCCTCTTATACATCTTGAGACCTTTTTGTTGAAGTCCTTAAAACTTTCTTCTAAGCAACCACTGCTCTGATACCAATTGTTAGAATAACTGAGAGGGTGGTGAATCAGTTATCCAGTGTCCCAATTCAAAATGTATAATCCAAAACAATTCTACTACTTATGCAAGTTGATAAACATAAAATACTTCCACTGTCTATGTATTTACTAATTGACAATCTAAACTCTGTAATAATTACCAATTAAATCTAACATGTAATATGCAAAGTATGATCACAAACAAATATCACAATCAGCACATAACACAAGAGATTTAACGTGGAAACCCTGTAAAGGGAAAAACCACCTGGGACCGGCAACCCAAAATTGTTCACTCTTTTGAAGTGAGGTCGGTGAAGACCCAACCCTATTAAAGGTTTACAAACACACTGTTAGGTGTGACCTTGTTAGAGGATTTTAGACCAGAATTTATCGTCCAACCAACAGTCACTCTGGGGTTGACAGGATAACAATGTTCACTCTATGAATGAAACATCAAAAGACTTCATAGTCCACTCGGTTAAGAGATTTAACTATGTACAATGGTTAAATGTGTAACAGTAGGTGATCTGCCTAAATACAACTTCAGTTTACAGTTTACAGATCAATGTTCAGCTCATTAAATACTTCTGACCAATATGACACTTCAGATTCAATATTGTATCAACTTACTGTCCGTTGGTAATAACTCTCTGTAGCTCAGTAACTATTCTGTAGCTCGGTTCTTATTAACCAGTATGATCAGAAAAACTTCTTCACACGATTATTTTGCAGTATCTTCTTCTTTTGGCATACGTTTCATAATGAAATCAATGTCTCTTATATAGACGAGTAAATCATTTTCTTTTCCTCCATCAGATTTTGTCGCTTAATCATATTCATAGATTTTACTGCTTTAAGTTCCCTCGGCTGATGTGTCAATAACACGTTTCAATCTACTCCATTAGATCCCTTTTGATTTATGTTAGTCGTTGATCTTCATAACAAACATTAGCTGTTACCTCGATTTCATACACTTTACAGCTCATCACTTTATCAGCTAAACTGATCATTTAATTCCTTTCTATTTTGCTCAGTTAACAAAGAAATGCCCCGGTGAACACAAGCTCGGTTAATACTGTGCTCGGTATACATTACACTTCGTCGGTATATACTAAAATGCTTTATTTACCGACAACACTGCTTTGTGTCTTTCAGCTCTATTCTTCATCATAGATGAATGCAACATAATAAAGTCAATTCCATCAAATCATAGACTCATCAACAAGTTACTCAGTGTATTCCTTATCCTCATCTGTCATATACATCTTCTTCATGTAGATATTTATGTTCTTCATCTCTTTCACCTTCCTTCAGATGTGTCGGTATAGTAAGTTACAAGATAAGTACTGTCAAGCTAGTTGACATCAATGACAACATAATACTGATTTAATCATCTTGCATATCTAATCATCAACTCTTCAGTAATCTTGAATTACAGATTTTTCATTCTGGTTCTGAATCAGTTGTAGTTCATCGCATGATAATTCTGGAAATAATTCTCAAGATGAACATGATGCTTCTAATTTCAAAACTCCTTCTAATTTTGTGCAAAAGAATCATCCTATTGATCAAGTTATAGGTGAAAGGAAGACTAGAAATGCTAGAAAAAATGTTAACTACTTTGAGGATGATGATTTCTCACTTATTTCCATGATTGAGCCTAAGTGTTTTGAAGAGGCAGTTGTAGATAAACATTGGGTGGCTGCCATGAAAGAGGAGTTAGATCAAATCAAAAAGAGCAATACTTGGGAGCTTGTACCAAGACCTATCAACAAGAACATGATAGGTACAAAATGGGTATTCCAGAACAAGGTAAATGAAGATGGTAAGATCATTCGAAACAAGACACGTTTAGTTTGCAAAGGTTATTCTCAAATTGAAGGTGTGGATTTTAGTGAGACCTTTGCACCAGTTGCAAGGTTAGAGGCAATCAAAAAAAATTTTGCATTTACTTCTTTCAAAAGCTTTAAAGTTTTTCAAATGGATGTTAAATCTGTCTTCTTAAATGGAGATTTAGTTGAAGAAATTTATGTTGAACAACCAAAAAGCCTGATTTCTGAAAATGTAGATTATGTATGCAAAATAAAAAGGCATTATATGGACTCAAACAAGCTCCTAAAGCTTGGTATGACAGGCTAGATAACTATTTGCAGCAGCAGGGCTTCAAAAAGGGATATGTGGATAGCAACTTGTATGTTAAAGAAAAAGGTAACAACATTCTTATTGTTGTTGTTTATGTTGATGATCTGATTTTTGAGAGTGATAGTGTCAAGATGTCTAAGACATTTTCTGCTTGTATGAAAAATCAGTTCAAGATATCTATGATGGGTGAGTTAACGTACTTTCTTGGGATGCAAATTAATCAGTCTTCTAAAAGAATTTTCATTTCCCAAGCTAAGTATGTTAGAGAGTTACTCAAGAGATTCAAGATGGAAGATTGCAATCTGGTTAGCACTCCTATGGAAACTAGATGTAAGCTAAGTAAGGAGGATGTGTCTCCTTTAGTTGATCAGTCTTTTTATAGATCTATGGTAGGGAGTCTGTTGTTTGTGACAGCCACTAGACCGAATATTATGCAGGCTGTGGGATATGTCGCTAGATTTCAAGCTTATCCAAAAAAAACTCATGTTCATGCTGTTAAGAGAATATTTAAATATCTAAAAGGTACAGTTGATTTTGGTCTTTGGTTTCCAAAGATTTTTTATTTTTCTCTTACAGCCTATACAGATGCAGATTGGGGAGGTTTAGTGGATGATAAGAAAAGCACTAGTGGGTGTGCTTTCTTTTTAGGTGGTTGTTTGGTTTCATGGCTAAACAAGAAATAGTCTTGTACTTCACTATCCACTGCTAAAGATGAATACATTGCAGCAATTTCATATTGTACTCAAGTAATTTGGATGAAGAATACTTTACATGACTATAAGCTTGAGTTTACTGATCCTATTTGTATTTTCTGTGACAACACAAGCGTCATTGACATTTCGAAGAATCCAGTGATGCATTCTCGAACCAAGCACATTCCAATTAAGTATCACTATCTGAAGGAGCAAGTTGCAAATAATATTGTTAAGTTGAACTATGTTTGTTCTCAAGAGAAAATTGCAAATGTGTTTACTAAACCTCTACCCCTAAATCGCTTTGAGTATCTTCGAAGTAAGCTTGGTGTTATTTCACCTCAATGACAGGTTTGTCGTAAGTGGATGCTCTTCATTGCTATATCTTTCAGACTACTGTTGTGTTTGAGTTGTGTGGTCATTGATGACAAAGCGGGAGTAGACTTCCAGCGGGAATTGGTTCATTTGTTACAGTTTTTTTCAATTAGTTCGGTTTTATGGGGAGTGGTTTGAGATGTGTTGTGCTTCAGTTCTGCAAATTGTTTTAGTTGTGTTTTAATTGATTTTCCATCAATGACAAAAAAAGGGAGATTTTTGAATTTTTATCATCTGATGAAGTTACCTCCTTGTGTGACGCGTGTTGTGTTGTGAACTATTTGTCTTACTATGTTTCGTATTTGTTTGGTGTCATTCCTTGCTGCCGTGTCAAGACAAGGGGTGGATACGGAAGATGAGCATATTTGGTTGTATGGATTACTACGTTTCAGTGCTAGAATAAAACCACCGTGTCTATGCTCGCGTGGAGAAAAGATGTATAATGACTGCAAATTATTAGTGTCGGTTGTCAAAACGCCTGAGTCTGGCATTGTATTATGTCTTTCAGCTGCCGTATACTGTTGCTGGAAAACATATCTATTGGCATTTTTTAATATGACACTATGTATGCAGGGCCAAGTGTTTGGTTGTGAGTGGAGTGCTAGGCAAGAACGTAAGTATCAAAGTATGATTTGCAATCAAAAGGATATAGACAAGCTATCCTCTAAAATAATGGTAGGCAAAATTGGTTGCACAGGTGTTATGAATCGTGGAGATTCCAAAACACAAGTTTCTCTCAGAAAATATGAACTAGTATGTTTGCGGGCAGGTAAAACAAATACAGTATCATGAGAAGTATAGGTGTGAACGGATGTTACAAAAGAGAATATCGCACTTCATAAAAATTGTGCAAGAGAGTGACTCCTATAGAAAAAGGATATCACACGATACAGGAAAGATGTCAGACTTTCAAAGAAAAATAGACGTGTAACAAAGAAATGATATCGTCCAGTTCTTTGTGTTAAAATAAAAAAACCTTTAGCAGTGATAGTCATGTGTCTTGAACGTTTTGAAAAAATACATACATTGACGGATGAAGCAAAAAACTGGCAAGGCACGAAGGTGAAAAGAAAGCTATGTATCAGGAATTACCGTGAGATATAAGAATGTGTTTTTAAAAAGGTGTGGGTTGGAAGTGAGAAGACAAGCAGGTCATGTTTGACATGCAAGCATGAGCTGTTTAAAACATATGCATGATTAAAAATGAGGAGAAGAGTCTTTAGATACTCACGAAAGATAAAAATGGCTTTAAAAGGTGATTGCTTGAGCTCACGAATAGAACAGAGTTAAAAATTCAAGATATTGTTGGACGGTTTCAAGAACACAGTGCGGAATAGGAAATCTGCGAGTGCAACTTACACCAGAACATTTTCTTTTGTGTAGCAGAGATACATAGATATAACATACCAGGTGTTGTGACCTGTGAAAGAACAGACTGTTTTGGATGTGGCAGTTGCAAAACGTATATGGAGATCAGTGCGTAGATTAAAAAGAAGAGCATACGCGACCGGGTCTAGAAAAGGTGTGGAAGGAGGTGGTTCTTTTGAAGTGACTAGATGTGTAAGCGGTTATTGAGCAAGCCTGAATATCTAAATCTGTTGAGCTCACTCACTGTCGAAGAGTCTTCATGTTGCAGTGAAGACACTGTTAAATCATTGGTCTAATTTGTAAATCTTTAAGCGAAGGTTGTAGCTTTCAAGGTTGGGTTGTAACCTGATTAGCCAAGTGATAAAGAGAGTTGTAGCTCTCAGTGTAAAAGGGTTGTTGCCTAGCTGTTTAGTAGAAGTCATGGTTTTTTTAATTCTGTTGGGTTTTCCACGTGATAAACTTATGTTTGTCTCTTCCCTTCTTACTTGTGTGTGTCTCTTCTTTAATTGTTTTGTTTTAAAATTTGAAACATTGATTCACCCCCTCCCCCTCTCAACATTTCTCCGTTTTTCAATTACACCCTATGCATCTAATTTTATGATTCAACTATATGGTCTAGATTTCCAAATACTCAAACCAAAAAAGACTTTCTTGAAACTGAAGAATAAAAACTTGTCTTGTTATTACTAGAGGCCTGCTACAGTGCACATTATTATAGTACACACTTATTTTTCTGATTAGTTCATTTAGAATCACCAATAATCACCATAAGAACAGTGTCCCTATTTAAAAAGATGGAATTGGTTTTCCTCTCACATCAATTTCTCTAACAACAATCTTGGAGATGAATTTAGTTGCACTGTGACAATCAACACATACTCAAGGGTTCTTAACGATTCTAATAGTTGTTCTCGGAGTCATGTTTAACGAACCAAATGTGATTGCTAACTTTTCATGATGATGGCAGAGGAATAATTATTTTTCCTCCTCTTACAAGTCATTGAGTGAATGCTTTAATTTGAATTTGAAGAATACCCTACTGCCTTCATTTCCCAAGCCAATTTCTCTAACATTGCATATATATCTTGTTTTTATGGGTGTGATCTATAAGAGTAATTAAATAAGTGTTAGTCATGTGATTGAAGTAGTAACAAACCTCATCTACTAAACCCGGTTAACCTAGGGACTATAGTTATATTTATTTAGTAACTTGGAAATGAATGAGTTTGTGTTAAATTTTTAATAAATATGTGTTGAAAAGGTTACAATTGTGTCAATAAAATTCTACAATTATATATTGTAAGGTAATAGTAAACTTATATATCTTTTCTACTAAATTTAATTATTAGAGTTTTGTATAGTGGCAGCCTTAACTACTACCTTTACCTTTATAATTTACATGCTTGTACATTGGCAAGCGGCTTTGTAAGGCCTTATTACAAACTAGCCTTATTCCAAATTTATCAAACTAACCTTATACCTTGACAAGCACCCTTGTAAGGCCTTATTACAAATGAACTGATGTAGAGCAATGCAGACCTAAATCAAATCCCAAATAAGAGTAACAAACTAATTCAATTCAACAAGGTTTCACTAGGCTTCCTTTGTACACACAAAGCCCTCAAGTACCCAACTTATATTTATGCTTTACCTTTGACTACTAACACCATAGATGGTCTTAATACATTCAAATAAACTTGCTCATTTTGGTTTCCAAACCCCAAACATTGATTTTGTGTTTAAACCCAACTTAGCCCTTGACTAGGCCTATTCCCTCTACTAGGTCTTCAAACTCTGATTTCTCCACTATTCACCTTATCACTCCAAAACACTAGACAATTAAATGATTGATTTTAATACCCTTTTGGAAATACTATAACATATACCAAGATCAAGTACCCTTCCTTAGAATAATTTGTACAGAACTGGGCAATTTATCATTGTTTTAGGCCTAATTAGGACACCTTAGCAAAGCAACTATACCTTAAACTTTGAGTCAAAGCCCCAGATCTTCCACAGTATCTTTCTTTGATGTTAGACAAAGGATTCATGCACTTTTGGACCCAACCAACAAACCCTCACCATTTAAGCCCAAAACTAGGGCTTCCTAGAAAACTTGATAAAACTCACTTCCAAGATCAACAAGTTGTCATTTCACATTCAAATGGACATGCCCAAACATAATCAACAAGAACAGTACCCCCTTATTAGGCTACTTCTTCTACTGCAACACCCATGTCTCCAATTTCAACCCTTTTCTCAAGCAAACCAGACAAACTCTTTGGTGGCCACCCTACAATTCATCATCGACCCTGCATCAGAATATGTTAGTGGATGCTAGGATGCATTAGAGAGGACTCATTCTACCAATTACAACTATTATAAAATAAGTAGAATGGTCCTAGTTCATGAAGTGACCCTCAAAATTTAGGATTCTTCAACATTGTCAAGGTACAATCAAAACAAATGTATGGAAATGAGTAATTTAAAGCCTCAAGATGATTTGTACATGTCTACAATACTTATCAGAAAGTTTCTAGACTATTAAGCAATGCATTCAAAAGAGAACTTCAATCCTTGAATGAGAAATGCATACAAATCTTGAATAAAAAATGCAGAAGTCTGAACTATTATCAAAATCTAAACAATATACTTCAATCTCTCATGTTTGATGCCTTCGTTGTGGTACATATATGGATTACCAATTGTTCATATGTTTGGAAAGCCCATACAAATCCTACAACTCCTCAAACTACCTTTCAATGTCAAGTGTAACTAACCGTTACATTTTTAAAAATTAAAATTTTAAACTTAAAACAAATAAACTCCTAAGCCCCTAAAACTTGTCTATGGTCTTATTTCAACCTTATTACAACATTTATGATCCCTTACATGCATTTGAACACATTTATTTGGTAACATTAATGTCATTATTCATGTTTTGGTCCTATGGTCCTTATCAAGACCATCAAGACATTTGACTCCTCTATGAAGATCATTACATCCAATGGCCATTAAAGGCCTTAATACATGATAATTGAGCTTCAATGACCCAAACTCGTCACTCTTCTTCTTGAATTCTTTCAAGGTTGTCCTTGGTTCCACAGGTGCCCCTGCATCATACTCCCCCCCTTGGAAGGATTTCATCCCAAGAGATGAGGGGTCTAGTCTTCAAACCATTCATTCTCCTTGAAGGTGCTTTGTTGTTTGTCTTTATAGTGGGCTTTTGTTGCGGTAACAACTCCTCAAACTACCTTTCCCCGCCAAGTGTAACTAACCGTTACATTTTAAAAATTCAAATTTTTAAACTTAAACAAATAAACTCCTAAGCCCCTAAAACTTGTCTATGGTCTTATTACAACATTTATGATCCCTTACATGCATTTGAACTCATTTGGAAAAATTAATGCCATTTTTTATGTTTTGGTCCTATGGTCCTTATCGGGACCATCATGACATTTGACTCCTCTATGAAGATCATTACAACCAATGGCCATTATAGGCCTTAATACATGATAATTGAGCCTTTATGACCCAAACTCATCACTCTTCTTCTTGAATGCTTTCAAGGTTGTCCTCGGTTCCATAGGTGCCTTTGCACCATGGAAAAGGCACCTTGGACCTTCTAACTCACCTAAACACAAACCTTGACCCTCCTATGACAACTTAGACACATCATTTGACACTCTTGATTTCATATGCCAACATTGGCAATTACTTGGCAATCTTTGCCTTGGGGACTCAAAATGTCCTTCAATTGCATGGATTGATCATAAAACATTTGAAAATGGTCAAATTAAAAAGTAAATAACTATCTTATTTGAGTTACAATACAAATAATATCATCATTTGCAGAAACCGTCCACAGAATTAAACAATAATTAGTCATCACAGAATTTAACAAGCTGGAAAGCACTATAAAAAGTTTAGAAAGAAGTAATAATAGACACAAATAGTTTGTGCTCGTTCCTTGAGCATCCAAATAAGTAACTACAGTATGGCACAAATTCGATTTGTTGAAAAGGCTTCTAAAATTTTCAAGCAATTGAAACTAGGAGGTGTGACACCGAATTCCACAACCTTTGCCAGTATCCTCTGACTGCCTGTGGAAAAATGAGAGCTTTGGAACAGAGTATGGGCATCCATCAAAGCATTATGGAAGTGGAGGATTTTCATCAGATATTATAGTTGGAAGCATAGACAAGGAACTCAATTTGTTGAAAAGGCTTCTAAAATTTTCAAGCAATTGAAACTAGGAGGTGTGACACCGAATTCCACAACCTTTGCCAGTATCCTATCTGACTGCCTGTGGAAAAATGAGAGCTTTGGAACAGAGTATGGGCATCCATCAAAGCATTATGGAAGTGGAGGATTTTCATCAGATATTATAGTTGGAAGCATATATAAGGAACTCAATTTGTTGAAAAGGCTTCTAAAATTTTCAAGCAATTGAAACTAGGAGGTGTGACACCGAATTCCACAACCTTTGCCAGTATCCTATCTGACTGCCTGTGGAAAAATGAGAGCTTTGGAACAGAGTATGGACATCCATCAAAGCATTATGGAAGTGGAGGATTTTCATCAGATATTATAGTTGGAAGCATAGACAAGGAACTCAAATTCTTTCATACAATGCCTCAAATAGATCCGATCTCATGGACTGCAATGATCACAGGATATGCATAAAAATGGAACTTGTGTTGAGAAACATTTAGGGAGATTCAAGAAAATGCAATTGGCAGGTGTAAAGGCAAGCTCTACAACCTTTCCCAGCATCCTCACCTCCTCTGCCAAAATTAAGATCTTTGGAACAGGGTATGGTCATCCGTCAAAGCGAATTGGAATTGAATTGTATCCAATGTTGTGGTTGCAACAGCACTGTATTCTTAAAAGAATGCATACTATTTGTTACCCTATCTCATTTTAATATTGATCTAGAACATGAGCTTGAGTTGGGGTATTTTTTCCCAAGTACTTCTCCCCTCCATTTCTTTCTTAAGTAAACCAAATCAGGTACAGGTATGCAGGTATGCAAAAAAAAATTGGGGGCTGGGTACGTTCATACCAAAAAAAAAATGGAAATCATAGATATTTACAGCCCAAGAGCAGGGATTACAGCAAAAAAAAACATATGGAAATCAAAATGATATTATTACCGTTCTATTTAGTAGGGTTTTCCAAACTAGTTCTTTCCGGTGTATCTTCAGCAAATTAAAAATTAAATAGGTGTCTTATTTGAGTTACGATACAAAGAATATCATCATTTGCAGAAATCCTCCACAGAATTAAACAATAATTAGTCATCAAATAGTATCAAGCATCTTCATTGTGCAAGGTAAGAGAGTTGTGACAACATGGAAATTGTCCAATGATTAACGAGTGGTCAAAAGGACATGTGAAGAAAATGTCACAATTACAAGTCATAACTTGTCTACTACCCCAGCCATTTCAACACTTCAAATAGGTATTACAACTTTACATTAATTTGGGGACAATTAAGACATGACTTTCCCACTCAAACATATCCGCAAGAGATTTACCATTCTATCAATCATGGATGATAGACACGCAATTAAGGTACATTTCCACTATGATTCAGTTTATTTTCACAGGCTATAGGCAATGCAAGCATGAAGAAGTTCAACGACAGCCATAAAACAGTTCTATTGAAAGATTAACATATAAAAAATAAAAAATCAAACCATTGAGTTCTGCAAACTAAGAAGCAACATATTTTGATCCATGTTTTGTATCCTAAGCATTGAAGACTGATTTGAAAATCATTATTAGATGAAATTAAAAAAAAATTATGTTGCTATAACAGTTACAGAAGTTTGGGCAGTTTAGGTAATGCTGAAACATTTTTTATTATCAATTTCCACCGATATAACTAAATATGACTTCAGGTATCATCATTGACCGGTCCTCTGAAGCTCATCTTGGCTGTCACTCTAAACGTGAATGTTTGGATAAGAAAAGTCCCATTTTTTATGCATTGGCCATCAGCCTTCCCACTTACCAACTTGTTGCTGCTGCCATTCTTATATATTGATAGAAAAGGATTAATGACAAGTTAATTTAATAAAAGACAGCAGTTGAAAATCCTTTCTTAAAAGGTTGATGGAATATAGTATTAGGTTTTTCTCTGTGTATGGCGGACACCAATATTTAATTTCAAATTTTAAATTTAAATGTGATGAATGTTGCAAACTTTTAATTTACAGAAAACCTTCAATACAATCATGTCCTCGGTTAAAGCCAGTAAGAACCCCTGAAACATATCAATTTGTTCAACTATGCTTCACTCTGAGATGTTCTCAGATACTACTCCAAGGATTCAGAATGTAATGTTTTTTACATACAAATGCATGTACCGGATCGCATTGCCCATAGAATAATACAGATCAAAGAGACATGAAAATCTCAAAAGCTTGACTTACTATGCAACAAATGCACCGTTGTGACAACAAAGAAATGCATTGAGGGCTTCCTTTGCTTGAACCTGATGCTTCCCATAACAGAAAAGAACAAGAACATGCTCCTGTATATGGTAAAATGAATCCAACAATTAGATCATCAAAATTAAAGCAATGTAAAATAAGAAGCAATAAGCAAGGATAGTTGACAGTTTAAGCCCACATTCTAAAAAAATCCTTCAACTTTCCTATTGAAAACGCTTGCACCAAAAGTTGGTAACTTTCATACCAAATATTTTGCTCAAATATGGAAAAAAATTGTAGAAAAAATGTTAGATTGCATATTTAATAAAAATATAAATTATAATAATAATTAAAATTCATCACAACTTGAACACTCAAAGCTGTTGAACAAATCTAAGCACAACTCTGGAGGCTATGAATATATCATCAAAAAACAGTTCCAGATTTAAGCTGTAGTGCCGCTACAAAATTTCAAGGTTTAAATTGTTTATTTACCATAATTTATAATAGTACATTTTATAGTTTGCACATTCAATTTTAGGTTTTTTAGAAATGAAGAATATATATGTGAACCATGAACTATGACACCAAAGACTGTACAGGGATTACCATAGAGAGAAATCTTTTAATTTTTATACCTCAGATGGTCGGATGAAACCATAACAAATAAATGTGATTGAATACTCCGTAGGCTACATGCAACAAAACAACCCCTACAATTCCGATAGAACTGTGTGATTATTCCAGGTCACTTTCTACTCTTGCCATAGCTTTCAAACCCCTTGGTCTCTGCATCAATTACATTTTGAATCTCTTAGCAAAAGAAACAATTAAGGCATAAATAGCCCACATTCTTAAAAAAATCCTTCAAATTTCCTATTGAAAGCCCTTACACGAAGTTAGCAACTTTCCTACCAAATGTTTTGTAAACTGTACCCCCAAATATGGAAAAAACAATTGTAGAAGAAATGTTAAATTGCATATTTAAAAAAATATAAATTATAATAACCAAAATTCATCAGAACATGAAAACTCAAATCTAAGCACAACTGTGGAGCTCCGAATTTATCATCACAACATGAACACATCTAACCCCAACTGTGGAGCTGTGAATATCATCAAGAGACAGTTTCAGAACCTGTATTGTAAGTTGTAGTGCCGCTACAAAATTTCAAGGTTCAAATCGTTTATTTACCATGATTCATAATACTATATTTTATAGTTTTGCACATTCAATTTTAGGTTTTTTCAAAAATGGGGAATATAGATGTGAACAATAAACTATGACACCAAAGGCTGTACATGAATTACCCTGAATGGAGATCCTTTAATACCTCAGATGGTTGGATGAAAGTTGAAACCATAACAAATAAATGTGATTGAATACTCCGTATGATACATGCAGCAAAATAACTGTTGTTTACAAATACAATTCTGATAGAACTGTGTGATTATTCCAAGTCACTTTCTACTCTTGGTATAGCTTTCAAACCCCTTGGTATCTGCATCAATTACATATTGAATGTGTTAGAAAAAGAAACAATTAAGGTATAATTAGTCTAAAAAATTTTGCATAAAATTGACAAGAAAATGTTGATACAATAACTGGGAAAAACCTTTTTTCTACATTTATTTTCCTTCACTTCATATCGTGCTTGAGAAATATCACTAAGCCATCCACCAGGCATAACATCCTGCAAAAAAGCAAGCCACTTACAGTTATTCACTTCAGGCAACTAATGTTCTTTTATCATTAATAACAGCTGCCATGGCATATACTACAAAACTATTCTAAATAATAGGGTAATGTCTATCTAGAAGAACCCATAATCATGGGCATCCAAATGCAAAACAGTATATAGTTCAACATTAAAAATGTAAAGCAGGGCTGCAGCTCCCTAAAAGGTAATACAGACGAAGTCAAAGGGCATCTAAATCTCTTTTAAAGAAGATTACGAATCAATGGTAAACAATAATTGACTTATAAAAGACAAATGTTGGATGTTCTCCGTTCTGCTTTTGCCCTCTTAAGACCTAAACTAAAACTTCAAAAGAAAAGATTGGGACAGCAAAAGATAAATACTCACATCAATTGCCGTCTGTGTAGACTTGAGGCGCTTTCTAGGTCTTAATGGCAATTTAGAGCCCTTCATTGCAAGGAAATCTTCCTCTTTCTCGCTACGAGACAGACTCAGACAGAACTTTGGCAAATCCAATGCCCCGCTATCTCTCATTGATTTTTTTCTGTTAGTATTATCGCAGCTCCTAGTGCACATCATATCATTAACCCTATTCTGCGGGCTAATACTTGTTTCTGGAGAAAGTGTCAAGAAATGAGAGTTGCTGGCTTCAACAATGCATCCGTCAAAACAAATGGCGGACTTGTTCTCCATAACCTCTTCGGTCTGCTTTGCGTGTGGATTCTCCCATGCCATACGTCGCTTGCGGGCTCCCCATTGAAAATACTCTCGAGATGCCATTGCCATCTGAAATCTGCTCTGAGAAAACTTTGAAACTCTTAATATCCTCCTCATAGTGATTTTCTCGGTGTTCTGAGAAAATTTATATAAAATTCTTATCGGCGGGAAACCTGCTAAAATGAACACAATAAAAAAGGCGAAGAAATTAGTACATTACAAAATTAATATGGATGTCGGCTAATTTGTTGTAATTGCATCTATGTCTAAATATAGATATCCCTTAAACGAAGGGAAATATCAATTTTGGGGGCAATTGGACATCCATGAATGTAAACTCAAACCATACAAGAATGGCAAATGAACAACCTTTACAGGCGCAGCAAGCCAAAAAAAATACCCACGGGAAGGAAATTACAGGAAAAAGTATATTTGTGATTCTCCGAAACACCACTAAACTTTCAGGAATGGAATGCCAGAGATCATAGGCTCTGTTAACCGCGTTTTTTAATTTATTAGCACGGCGAAGGCGTTCCTTATTTGAAATGTATGACCTATTTTTCTCGATCAATGGCTGCGTCTTTTTCTTAGACGTGATCGACCATTAAAATAATCGGACCCGTTCATTTTTTGTTGTACCGAATGCATGCGAAATTATTATCGTCTTAAAACTTCAGTTTTCTGCGGTTACACCCGCCATCGTTATTACCGTTTTTTATTATATTTCTTGCAACGGTCTATCCAATTTTACACGTACTAGCACTTGCACCTAAAATAAGTCTATAAGTCTTTGAAGGTGCAAGGGATAAGCCGATAAGTCTTTGATGGGAAAGCATAATTAAATGTTTACATATTAAAAGAATGCACGTATTTAACTGTCATTCTAAAAATAAGTGTCGTGGTTGAAGGAAGTTTTGTACATACCAGCATCCACTTTGAATGATATATTGTAGTTTTGTGTAGGTCCCTCCATAAAAGCATAGCATTGGAATGTATTGGAATAAATTTATAAAATGTTGTTGTAGTGACTATAAATATTTTTTGTTTCCTCTTCTTGACAGGTAGTTGTGAACTTATAGAAGTGAAAAAGGTGTAATTGGTGAGCAAAAAAATATTGGCTGAAATGAATGAGAGGAAATTTTTGAATTGTAATACTAAAAAGGTGGGTTTGTGAATGACTTAACACACCTAAACACACCCTTTGAGATTGGACATTGAAATCTGTGGCTACAAATTAAAGCCATTTATAATTCCTAAACTATGTGTAGCATTCTATAGGGTCAAAGCTGGGTACAAGAAACTGAAACAATGAAAAAGGTCACTTAGACATCCATCGAAGAGCTTCTGTAGAATTAAATAAAATTATTGTAGAATGTGAATGAAATAGATTTTCCAAGGAAGCTTGTTAGACATCAAAATCTTGACCCACATTCTATATAAGCATATAATCTAAATAGCCAGTAAACTAATCTATCAAAAACTAAAACTCTATCAAACTGCATTGGTGTTTACATAATGCATATGATTTACAAATGAACTTGCTCCAGCATATGATTCTTACAAATATTCAAAAATGTATTATGTCTTTTATCCTCATGCCAAACCATTGTAATACAACTTTGAGGAATTTATGTAGATCATAACAAGGGAAAAATATTTGTCAACATGGGAAAACTTCTAAATTTTATTATTTAATGAAATAAAACTATTGAATTTTCAAATTAAGATCACATCACAATTATTATTAGAAAGAGGAACCTCGAAAGATATTTAAAATACCTTAGAAAATGAATAAAATTAAATTAAAATTATCTGTTACAAAAATCAAAACCTTCAAGTGATTTTAAAGCAATAATCTCTAAAATCTTTCAACGTGGCCAAATTCTTTTGAAAATGGGTCCTGCTGTACACACAAAAGTAGTGCACTTCTCTAAGTCATTACATCAAAAGAAATCCATGAAAGGGAAACCTTCAATAGCGACCTAGAGCTCCTTATGTATGGAGTTGCAAGATTGTAAAATTCTTCTCAGCTAGAGCTAATAAATTTATGACCTTGCTAGTCAACCACACAATGAGAGATTCCAAAATTGAAGACAAGGGTAAGAGTGCCAATATCCCCAAAGAATCAAATGGAAATGCAATGCAAGTAAGCTAAGAATGAAGATGCAAGCTAGTCTATGAAAATGAAAGTGCAAACTAGGCTATGAAAGGAAAGTACAAGTCTTACAATCCCTCCTAATTAAACTATGTGAGATTAATCTATAGCATAAAGAAAGTCTATACTAAGAATGTCATGATTATGCAACTATGAAAGCAAGAAAGCAAGCTAAATGAAATGCAACAATAATGTCTTCAAAGCTTGAATGCAAGAATGTCTTCAAAGAGCTCCAAATGACCTAGAAAACCTGTAGCATAACATTAGCATAAAAAAGATGGATCCTAAATGAGGAAGAGAGCTCTCCTTTTATAAGAAATGAAAAGGAATGGACCATGGAGATTAAGAGGCAAAAGATTTAATCAAGGGTGGAGTTTGAAAGAGGAGCAATCCATGTGCACAAATATCCTCCAATGGAAAAATAAGAGTTGACTTTTTGTGTCCATATGAGACAAAAAGTGATTTTTCCCTTTTTATAAAATAAGAATAATACTTTATTTGTGCAACTTAGGATAAGAGGAAAAGTGAGGGCTTTTTATTTAATAAAAGGGGAGGAAATATTCCTTTTAAATAAATAAAGACTTTAGGATAAAATGGTTAGCCCAAGGAAAATAATCGAAAATGATAAAATAGGATTTGATCAAGAAAATTGATATAATTGAAAAATGCTAATTTTTGAAAATATTGATTCAGGGATTTGATAAATTGCTGAATGGGGGCCCAAAGTCTAGGCGACCATTTTAGGGTGCATACACCTACAAATAAGTAAGCATCTACAGACTCAACTATTTTGTCACGGAATGTAGACTCAACTATTTTAACACAAAATATAGTATTGACTGCACCCTAGTAAGTTCCTATGTATTGTGGAAGAGTCTTTGAAACTTGGCCCTTAGCAGATGGCATTGCAACCACACTATAACTTGAAGCATTTGCCAATTTTCCAAATTTGTATCTTTTGATTTAGCAACTTTGAGCTTTGGATCCCCAACCAGCACTGGCTTAACTGCTGCATTTAGAAACTCTATAGTAGTTTCCATAGTTGTTGCCAAACTCCTTTTTGGATTTCTTATCATATAATTCATGCAAGCAAAAAACACTTTTACCAAAACAAGTTACAAGTATAGATTCAAATGCAATGAGCAATATAAGAGGTTCATTATTTTTTATACCTGGGAGTCTTTATCTTTCTCATAATCTCCAGTCCAAACCCTACTTTTTTGAGATTTCTTGAGATTCTATCAAAATGAACTAAGAGCTAAAATCCATGTTT
The DNA here is from genome assembly GCA_027943335.1 of Chamaecyparis obtusa. NCBI lineage: Eukaryota > Viridiplantae > Streptophyta > Pinopsida > Cupressales > Cupressaceae > Chamaecyparis > Chamaecyparis obtusa. The sequence continues at coordinate 2,398,121 of BSBK01000594.1, forward strand.
TTTCTTGATATTTTGATATTGTCCTCATCTTTTCCTTCAAAAAAATAACACAAAAAAGTTCCCCTCACTATCATCATTCCTAGCCCTTCATTTGAACACTAGGATGGTTACCTCCTATTAGATATGTTAGGCCATTTTCCTGTCATAGCCAAAATCCAATGAAAATGGTCTATTCCTGCTAAAATCCTAAGAAAATTGTCATGTCCACTTGCAAACTTGTTTTGATCTGCGAAGAAGATGTGTAAGGTTTTATAGCTTGCGAACTTAGCCTAGCACAGTTTATGGTGTGTTCAAGCTTCAGTTCAGATCGCATGTGCTAAAATGCAAAAATCAAGGAGATATAGCAATTTTAAGGTCTAAGAAATAGGTCTAAATTCATGTCCAAGGGTTTCATGAAAATTTTCCTAAATCCAAAAACCCTAGCCTTTTCTATTTCTCTATTACCTTTTTCGGGCCACTTGGATCCCCTTTATGCACGTGTCTTATTTTCTTGCCTGGGCAGTTTAGTCTTATATTCAGTGATTACACGACTGAGTGTTCGCGTATTCTCCAAGTCCTGGCAGTCAATAGCTTAACATCTAACGACCTGGTGAGCAGTCTCAGTTTCCTTCAGTCATTGATTCTCCACATGAAACGGGCAAGGCACTTAGTATTCAGAGATTAGGCGAGGACTGTCAATGTTGATCTTGATCAACGGCTAGCGCATGTTCTCGAGATGGAATCAGAGTTAAGCAAGGCATCTAGTGATCCAGCGAACACTACATTTGTGTGTTCTCTGAATATAACCTTGGTTAAGATAAAGATTGAGTGATCTGGCGAATGCCTTTAGTCGCATGTTCTTCAGATCTAGGATGAGTTAAGGCAAGGTTTTGAGCGGCAAGCGAGGACCACAAGATGAAGATAGGATCGACGGCTAGCGCTTGTTCGCTTGATAAAACTTAGGGTTATGAAAGGACTTGGCAATCCAGTGAATGCTTCATTCGCATGATCTCTAGACTAGACCGAGGTTAAGTAAAATGTTTCACGACTTGGAGAATGCCTTCAGTTGTGTATTCACCAGATAAGTTGGGTTAAGGTGCTTGTCGAAGTCAATGTGGGTTCACTGCCACATGTAGTTGATGTGTTCAATTCTGATTGGATGTCGAGATATGGTGATGTGGCAGGATATTTTAAAAGGCTTGTTGACTGTTGCCAAATCAGGTGAGTCGTTCGATGTGTCAGGAAGAGATTTGATCGGCGATCATGTTTTAAACTTAACATGTTAACCATTTCTCCCAAGTTTTGAATCTTTTGCTAGGGTTTTCTACAAGGTTTGAAATGGCGAGCCGAAAATCTATAAAGTCAGATCAGATTTGGTCATGTTCTAGCTCGATTGCAGGTGAAAAATTATGAGTAGGATCATGGTGGTTGTCTCGTGCTGATTTTGTGTCCTGAGGTGCTTCTTCCGAGAAGAATTTGACATGAAGGTCACACCGCCTCTGATGTAGCCTAAATCAACGGGGGTTTTTAATGATAATTTATTTTTCCTTGTGAGGTACATGGCTAGAATGTTGCTCAGGTTGATGATTAGTTTGATCTCGATGGCCTTATGATAGGTGGCATGTCTTGTCTGCAGTAATTCAATTGATTGAAGGTAGTTGGGTGGTTTTAATTTTATCATGAATGATTGGATGCTTGTTGCAATCCTTGTGATAAAAGGATTTTTCATGATCATTCAGGGGTACTGGGAGTTAGGTGTTTGAAAGGTATATTTTGTGAACCCTATTCTCAGTCAGGATTGTAAAATTTTGCTTCAATATTTGTTAATGAAAGATAGAAAGTTGCAAGTCTAAGCTGTTATTTGCAAAATTGTATTTTGAGATAAATTGTATGCATAGGCTGGATTCATCATACTTAATACAAACATCTGGTTCTTTTCTCTCCTCTGTGTTAAGTTTTATGAATTTTGAACTTTGTAGTTCATTACATAACTGTTGTGTGTGTATCTTCATTCCCGAGTTCTGATCTAAGATTACATTAAATATTGCTCTGGATGGGATATGAGTTTATCCTAATTTGCACAAGGATTCTCTATAAGTAGTAAGGATTTGTGATAGATGTATTTATGGCTATGAATCCTTGATATTTTCCAGTCTTTGTTTCCTCTTTGTTTTGGAGTTCTCGCCCAATGGATAAGGCACTAGCCTAAGTGAGTATATCTCCTATTAGCGTGTATTGATCAAGGTTGTTGCAATCTGCCAAGTTGAATTAAAAACTAGTCATAACCTTTAAATTTGGTTGAGAAGTTGATTGTTTGTCCATAGCAATGGAGAATCAATGAATGTTTGGTTGACATCTAGTACTTTCTTGCTATCAGTTGTTATTCAAATCTAGTCTTGGTGTTGTTAGAGTATTGTTTTTACTGGATTAGGTACACCCACCTTGGTTTTGCAGAGCCAAAAGTGCAAAAGGAAGTCTTGTCCCTATAGTTGGTCCAATTACCTTAAGCCCCTTATACATTTTGGAATTAACCACTCCTAAAATCTGTCTGAAGGTATATTGGAAGCCTAAGAGCTTAAGTCATTTTGAAACACCAACAAGATACAAGTTATGTTAACTTTTAGCGATTAAAAAATCAAAATATTCAAATACAAATATTCGTTTAATAACTTAATTAGATTTTAACATATCTTTGGCAATGAAATCCTCAATTTTGTTGTTTGAAACATTTTCACACTCAAGCAAGTTGAATTACAACTATTGGATAGATTTCAAATATTAAATTCATAACTTGGTTCATTTTTAATACAAGGGAGAAGCTTGAGTACTCAAATTATCTTTATGATTTCCTTTCACAATTACTATGCAAACCATCTTCATATGTATAAACCTCGGCCCTCAAGCATATGAAATGTTATAAATAGAATACTGACACAAAAAAAGTGTGATGGCTTTTTGTTTCAAAACATTCATTAGCTAAGCAAATTGCCATTAAGGTCTAGTAGACAAAATAATGCAATTTGTGAGTTATATAGTGTTTTAGAAGCTTTGTGGTATTTTGTTGCTTTAGTTTTTTGGGTTTGTGTAGTTATATAGTGATAGTAGTTTTTTGGTGCTTCAATTTTTTAAGCTTTGTTCAATTAGACTCGGTCTATTATTTAAGAAGCATTGGTTCTTTTATGAAAAAATATTTATATTATCAAATTTAAAAACAGGTGAAAAGTATCTTGTTCTAAAAGTTTGAAAAGGGGGTAACAATCTAAAATAAAATAGACTTTAAACAAATGGATATGTGAAGAGAGAAAGAACACCAAGAAAAAAGTTCAGAACTGGGAAATAGTCTGAAACAAAATAGAAGTAGAAGAGGTCATTATACCATTAGAAAAAGAACATTAGGAAGAGGTGGATCTCAATCATTTATTTTATTTTATATATCAATAAGATTTAAAGTGTCTATAAAAAATTTCCAACCATTATCTTTTTATCCATATGTTAGAAGATGTAGAATCTAGAAATTTATCCCCAAGATGTCTTATGTTCTCAGTTTACACCCAATAGAACACAGTCAGAAATAGTAACTTTGTAAAATAGACCATTCATACTTAATCACAAAGAAAACAAACATTCATCTCTCTCTCTCTGTATATAGAATCCTCATAATCATATATTATATCATCATATCAAAATGCAAGTCTCAGTCTCTGGTGTCATGCATATATCTGTTATCTCTCTTAATAATTATGGTATCTTATGAAATTGATTTACAATCAACATCTATATAATATCCCATGAAGGGACATGAATCTTATGGTCGGTTATTGATCTATTTCTGTTATGCCTGCCATTTGAGGTACATTGTAGTTGGCTCTATTTCTGTCATTTCACCTGCTAACATATTTTCTAAATTTTTATCTAATTCAAATAGCTTTTTGATTCCATTAACTATATCTTTTAATAATCTGATAGTTTTTTCAAAATAAGAATGCCAAGAAAAGGAGTGATATTGTCATTTCTCAAATCCTTAAAGAATTTAAGAGTGGTAATCTCCATAAAAGTAACATGAATCTTTCTCAACTTTGTCAAGTTTAATCTATGTTATATATAGTAAAGGTTTAGGCTATACTGATTTATACCGGCGCAAGGTAAGATAGTAATAAGATTGAAGTTTGAGTGATGTCAATTGAAATAGATTCCTCCATTGACATGGATGTACTGCAATCCTTAACATGTTTTGTAAGCTCGTGATGGAATTCAAGCTGAGATTTCGATGAGATAGAGCTACAACATGAAAAATCGCACTCAAACATTAAAGGTTTCTTCTGCTTAAGCCATCAAGAAGCTTAGACAAATCAAACATGGTACTCTTGGCTAAAGTCAGGAAGGCCAATGGTATGATGAAGAAAATGGTTGGTTCAATAGTCATTCGAGTTAGGCCCTATGACTATGCATATGACCAACAAATTCTCATTGGCCCTGCCTAACTTTTGTAGTTTTAAAAATTACAAGAGTCCACCAGCTTATGATTCGTTCTACACAACCTATATGATTTTTAGTTTACTTCTAAACCCACCCATCACTAAGTGATATAAACTACATTATAAAACCCATAAATTCTTAGTATCTATAATCCATTGCAGAAAGTTATATACCCTACCTATAATGATTATGTGCATCCTCCAAGTCTCCACAGAGATTTCAATTCCTTCTTCCCTCAACACATTCCCAAGCGCACAATTGTAGTGATGGATTTCATATTCCTTCTTAGCTTCATTGCCAGAAAAAACCTCCACATCATGGCCCTCCATGTCATCACATTGTACCAAAAGAAGAACCCAAAATAATGTTCTCATTAACAAACATATTTAAAAAAATTTAAAACATAAACACTACTCAAGGTATATAATTCAATCATCTAAACCTTGTTACATGCGCAGCCCCAAGGCTAAAGAGGATTGACCGCTTAAATGGGTGTGCTGGTTTGGCAGGTCGTGTGCTGGTTTGGGCAAGACCCGCGACTTCCTTTTAGTCGCATCTCCAACTCTATGATTCTAATAAGCTTTGAGTGTGAGGGAAGTGTACAGAGTAAGGGTTTTAGGGTTTTACAATCGCATTAACCTAGATGTGAAATAAAATAAAGGTAATCCATTTACAGAATGAGATTTAGATTGTGTCTTTGCCCACTCAAAATGACGAGCTCTGTAAAAGCATCATCTAAAAGCCCTGGTCATTGATCAACAAACTATTTTCTGTAAACCATTTTCTAGAAATCGGCTTGCAACCTGCAATCCATTTTTAGAAGTGCTTTCACCAAAACTGCTCAAGAAACCATTTTTAGGCGTGAGATAGCATGAGAAAATTCAGGGATGGTCGTAGATTCCTCGCAGCGGAAGTCTATCGGCTTAATTAAATGTCGAAAGTGCTCTATAGAAAACTTTTTTGGACAAAACCATTCACACGATTTCAAATGTATTAATATTTTTAAATTTTGATAACAAAGTTTTATTTTTAAAATATGATAATTTATGAAAAATTTTAGGCATTTCAAAAAATGTTGAATAAATTAATTTATTATTAGTTGTAAGTTTTTATTTTTTAAAATTATTTTTAATGTTTTAATTTAAAATAATTTAATACATTTATTTTAAATTTGATTTTTTTTAATGGAAATTACTAATGAATTATATTAACTTAGAAATGAAATTACAATAATATCAAAGAATGATACTGGGAGGAATAGTCACTCACCGAGAGTCTCATGGACAAAAACCCAGAAACCAAAGTATTTAAAAACACTAGGGCATAGCCTTGAAATAGAAACAACATAAAACCATATGGGCATAGCCCACATAGCCCCCAAAAAAGCACCCTCATGCAACTAAAGTCATAGCCGAAGGAGGAGGGTTTGGTTCATCCTTCTTTCCCCATCCCAACTCCCGGTTTGGCTTATGGTCTGGCAATGTCCAGCCATCTGCATTTTCCTCTTCAATCTCCTTCTCTTCTTGTCGTGGGAAGATAGTCAATGCCAATCTGGGAAAGCTTTTGGAAGATGAAGGCCAACCTGAGTCTCCACTGGGCCAACTTGAAGCACCACCCAAAGTTGGCCAACCCAATTATGTTGAAGTAACACTAATTGTCAAAGGCCACGTCGATGGGGACTCACAATGACATGGGGGACCAATTGCAGTGTGAGACAAATTTTGGTGGTGGGGTGGGTGTCATCAAGGAGCCTCTGAATGGGAACTTTCTAAACATCGGCAAGAAGAACTCGAACATTGACAATGGCCATGGGAAGGTGAACGGCTACCAGAAGTAGAAGTATCTAGAGGAACTCTAGCTACCATATATGGAGCATCTCCCCAATGATGTAATAATTCTTGCAAGTAGGCCACCTCAAGGGCCACCTTATCCACTTGAACATGTATCTACATAACATCACATTATTACATATGCATGCTTTAGAAAAGATGGAGACATTAGTATCAATTGAGGCGTGTGGAAAAACTGCCACAATTTTGTCTTTCCAAATTGCAAAGAGAATTTCCATTTTGAAAGTGTGCCAAAGTTGTAGAAAAGGAAAAGGAAATCTAGGGTTATCTCCAAGGAGAACCATATGCCATGAAAAGAAGTGTGCGTGAAATGGAGAAAAGAAATCATGGATCCAAACCCAATAATTATGAGTCCTCTGACATAACCAAAACAAGTGAAGAAAGGACTCAAAATGGCCACAAAAAGGGCAATAGGGATCAAGAATACCCAAATGGTGAAGACAAGATTCTAATGGCAAGTCTTGGAAAAGAATTTACACTAGGAAAAATGTGTTATCTAAGGGTTTTTTATAGAGACCAGATAGGAAGAAAACATAACCTCCAAAAAAAATGAGAAGACTACAAATGTCATCGCTAGTTTAAAACCTCAACCATTGGAAAATGAGGCAAGAGTTAGCGATATCCCTATTGAGGTTTGTATCTCTAGAAAGTCATCTCTGGATACCAATGCCAATATTTCCACCAGGGTTGAATGCTTGCAATTCCAATCTTATGCAATAATTCAACTAGCAAGATAGAGACTAATAATTCAAAAGTCTCACGGTCATGACATGTTAGATGAAATTGAACCTGCACAACCTCCCAACTACATAGTGACATAGTACACCTATAGAAAAGGTCTTTTAGGGTGTGAATGTCATGCTTATGAAAGTGAAGAGCATGTAAACCTAGAACTTGTGCAAATGTTAGGCCTTAAATTTGAATTAATGGAGACCACAAGAGGTTGTGTTGGTTGAAAGATAACCCATCTCAAAATTGCCTCCATCCCAATGAAGCCACGACTTAGCAGCTTCCCAAGCACGGCAAATTTTTTTTCCAAAAATGAACCCTGGATTTGCACCAGTTCTCTCACAGTTAGAATGGTTTGGAAGCCAATCTCTTTCCATGTTGGGCGATGTAAAGGAAACCTAGAGGAAATGCAGTGGTGAAGAACTTTCCAAGATTCATTCCCTAAGACCTAATGAACAACCCATTTGACACACAAGGCTTATCCTTATTTATGAGTGGAAATGAGGCCAAGACCACCAGAATATTCAGGAAAGCAACAATAATCTTAAGCCACTCTATGAAAACCATGTTTCTCTATATCCAAAGCCCATAAAAAGTCATGGAGTAACTTCTCAAGCTTATTATAAGCTTATTTAAATGGTGACCAACATGAAGAGTAATTAACATGTGTTGTTGCAAGAACTTTGGAACATATTTGAAATTTCCTGGCAAGGGAGAGGGGCTTTGTTAATCAGTAGACCAATTTGGTTTCAATTCTTGAAAGTACAGCATCCCAAAGTTGTGTGGTTGAACCATGAAAGGCAAAAGGGATTCCCAAAAATAGAAAACCTATCCATGTTGAATCCATTTCCAGTCATACGAGAGAATCCATTGTAGAGCTAGAAGGAATGATTGATGAAATAAGAGGGTTTTGTGTCATTGGATGGTCGAACTAGAAGCTAAACAGAAGGCTTCTAGGCAATGAAGAGCATTTTGGATATTCTCTCTATCCTCAACAAGGGTGAGGAAGGAATCATCGACAAAATGGTCATTAACAAGTTGGGAGTTTAAATTGGGAAGAGAAATACCCCAAACCCGACCTGCGGAAATAGCAGAGGTGAGAAAATAACCAAAACCTTTGGAAGAAAGCACATGCAATGAAGGATTCAAAGGGAAACCTTGGCAAATTGACCTATGTAAGCCAAAAGTGTGAGACAAGCGGCCATTAATTGTTATGTAAGCATAAGTATCTACAAAAAACATTTGAACAGAAAGAACAAAGTGTGGGCCAAAACCAAGAGCTTTTAACATAGCTAGAATAAAAGGCCACTTGATGCAGTCATAAAATCAAATTTTAAGAAAATGGCATTCCGATTTGATTGGCAGGCCCATTCCATGCCCTCCCAAATAGGTATGATATTATCCAAAATGAATCTAGATTGTATAAAACCAGTCTACTCAGGATGCACAATCTGAAGAAGATGGTGAATTTTAAGAGTAAGGACCTTGACAATAATTTTATACGAAATAAATAAGAGCATTTAATTTAAGATTTAAATTTATATAAATATTATAGATAATTAAAAATTATTGTATAACTATATTTTTTATAGCTAAAAAAAATTAGATAAAAAAATTTCATTTAGATTTTGTTGAGTAATTATTTTACATATAATAATACATTAAAATAGATTTTAATTTTTTTTAAATGCAAATAACTATAAGAATTAATTGAAATATAAAATTAATATTTTAAACTTAAAGAAATATTTAAATGATCTTTAATTTTAAAATCTATATTAATATGAATAACATTAATATTTTTAACTATTATTATTATTATTATATTTAAAAACAAATTATTATAATATTCTTATTCATAAAATTTCCTTTAATTTATTTAAAGCCACTTACATGATCAACATCATAAGATATTTTTTTTAAAATTATTCTATTTTTAAAATTTTATTTTACTTATGATTTTTAATAAAGAAGTTAAGATTTTAATTTTCATATTTTTATTTTTTACAATTCATTTATTTATTTGGTTTGCATCATTAATTCATATTAATATAATTTATTTTTAGTTTTTAATTTTTAATTTAATTTATGTAAGAATTAACTATATTTACGCTTAATTTTAAAATATTTTTTAAGTTTTATAATATTAATTTTATATTTTAATTAATATTAATATTATTTGTGATATATAAAGAGATCCATACAAAAAAAGAGAGAAGGGAGAGGGAGATAGAGAGAGAGAGAGAGATTATATATATATATATATATATATATATATATATATATATATATATATATATATATATATATATATATATAGAGAGAGAGAGAGAGAGAGAGAGAGAGACATTGGAGTATCTCTTATGATCAAAGGAAGTTGTCTCTAATGTATTCAAATTTCACGCATGCGGAATACCTTAGCAATCCAGAACTTTTCTATTCCCATTTATTTGGTGTTTATTCTAGCCCCCCTCTCCTTTCTATAATTTTATAAAGGGCTAGCAAGCCCCTACTATTTGAAAGGGCTAGCAGGTTGATTAATGGTGTGTGGGGAAGCAGGGTGGGGGTATAGTTATGAACAATGAGGCATTTCTCACAGGGGGGATAGTAATTGCCAAGTTCCTAGTTCAGGATGATAATGTTTTACCCTATAGATCAGATCTATTGGGGGCTATACAATATATTTTGTTTTTGTCATTAATTTGTAAGGGTTTGAAATAAATTTATTATGAGATTATAATTTCAATAGTAATTTAACATCAAAATTTTATTTTTGACATAATAATTATAAAAAAATATTTTTATAATATAAATTTTAATATTAAGATGTCATTTTAAGCGATTTGAATTTGGGGTCCTACGAATAGATAAGTAAGAGAAATTTTCCACAACAAGTCAAATTGTAATATTGTTATCAGGATTCAAGTGTGTAGAGACATAGGTCAATAAGTCTAACTCAAAAACTACATAGTTGAATCCTGATCATTAGAAAGAAAAAATGTTTCAAACCTAATCTATTATCTAAAGGAGGAGCTATTATGATCTATTATCAAAAGGAGGAGATGTTGACATCTCCATCTCCGAATAATAGATAACACAATATGATCCGTAAAAATTACAAGACAATTTTTTCATAAAAAATAATAACTCATCCATAGATACTATAAAAATATCAATCCATTGAACCATTTCACGTTTAATTCATATAAAATTTCATCTATAATATGAAATATTTGACATTTTTGTACCACATACTTGGGTATCATTGAAAAGATTAATAATTGCAGTTTACTATATTTTATGGTTTGATAGATTTCTTCTCTTCTAGATTTTTTTAAATCCACATTAATGATTATTCTACCTTTGAAATTAAAAAGATAGTCAAATATTAAAGTTTACCTAATTGTAAAGTAAACATTTGTGTTGAGTTAATAGATCATGGGCTTTAACATACAGATTCAAATTTGAAATCTTAAATCAACATTTAAATGTGAATTTTCAAGTGGTGATTAAGACAATTAAATTGAATATATTGAATAATTTTAGATGTTTCCTTAGGGGAGGATGTCCCCCTCGCTGTCTCTACTTGTATGGGTCAAGATTAAAAAAAATGTGTCTTAACAATTAATCATTTTCTTAATGTCTAAGCAAATCTAATAAGATATATCTATATAAACATAAATTAATTTCGATTTAGTTTAAATTTTTGAGCATACAAAATAATTTAGATTTAATTATAATTTTAAGCATAAATATTAAGAAAATTAGATATTAAATATTAATCATAGAAAATAAATGTGAAAAAGAAAGGTACTCATCTCTTGATTCAAAGAAAAAAAATTTAGTATGGGATTAAAATATAAAGTTCCTTACAATTAAAAATAATCTCTTTATATGTTGACTTAAATCTACAATATTCTATGTACTTTATGAAGGATAGAGTTCACAAGTATGGATTACTTTTATGTATGCAACATTGATTACTAACCATAAATTAAAACTCTCTCTCTCTCTCTCTCTCTCTCTCTCTCTCTCATCTCTCTCTCTCTCTCTCTCTCTCTCTCTCTCTCTCTCTCTCTCTCTCCCTCCCTCTCTATCTATTTATATATCATTTCATGCTTTATATCTATCTCTATATCCATACTCTCTCTCTCTCTCTCTCTCTCTCTCTCTCTCTCTCTCTCTCTCTCTCTCTCTCTCTCTCTCTCTCTCTCTCTCTCTCTCTCCCTCTTATTGTCCCTATTTCTCCCTCTCTCCACATTGCTCATTTTTATATCTTTCTACTTCTCCTCTACCCTCTCCATTTCTCTCCCTCCCTCTTTGTCTATTTATATATCATTTCATGCGCTCTCTCTCTCTCTCTCTCTCTCTCTCTCTCTCTCTCTCTCTCTCTCTCTCTCTCTCCCTCTTATTGTCCCTATTTCTCCCTCTCTCCACATTGCTCATTTTTATATCTTTCTACTTCTCCTCTACCCTCTCCATTTCTCTCCCTCCCTCTTTGTCTATTTATATATCATTTCATGCGCTCTCTCTCTCTCTCTCTCTCTCTCTCTCTCTCTCTCTCTCTCTCTCTCTCTCTCTCTCTCTCTCTCCCTCTTATTGTCCCTATTTCTCCCTCTCTCCACATTGCTCATTTTTATATCTTTCTACTTCTCCTCTACCCTCTCCATTTCTCTCCCTCCCTCTTTGTCTATTTATATATCATTTCATGCGCTCTCTCTCTCTCTCTCTCTCTCTCTCTCTCTCTCTCTCTCTCTCTCTCTCTCTCTCTCTCTCTCTCTCTCCCCACATCACTCATCTTTATATCTTTCTACTTCTCCTCTACACTCTCCATTTCTCTCCCTCCCTCTTTATCTATTTATATATCATTTCATACTCTCTCTCTCTCTCTCTCTCTCTCTCTCTCTCTCTCTCTCTCTATATATATATATATATATATATATATATATATATATATATATTGTAGACACCCAAAAATGGGCAAGTGCTTAAAAATCATCAAATTGCAAAATCTTAACAAAATACTCTAATTCTCGTCAAAAAGGATCAAATCAAATTTAAATGGACATTTATTAATTGAAATTGGACAAAATCATTTAAATCAAAGGAAAAATCAAATAATGACATTAAATAATTAAATACAAGCTTAAAGGGATCAAAAACACTATATAATTGATTTTAATCAATTAATTGTATAGTTTTAAATCAAAAATAAAGTGAACCTATTCCCTTACATGGCTAATTTAAATAATTGATAGAATTTAATTAATCCTAATATCTTTCAACAAAAATTTGAGCAACCAATAAGAATTGAGAACAAAAGCACATGGATCACTCCAAAATAGTTGAATCTCAATCACACATTTCAATTTTGAATCTCAACCACTCAAATTTGTCTTTTTGTCCAAACCTTTGAGACAACCATTTAAATTGTCCCCCCATTTAAAAACATGGCAAAGTTTTTGACTCAACCAAAGCTAAATCATGATTAATTCACTCTACCCCCTACCCTTGGGATTTTACTATAAATAAAAATCATTTTGAGAGCATAAAGATTATTAGAGAATTCAAGTGCAAAGCATCACCATTATAGGCAATATATAAGCAATTGAGAGAAATTGAGCATTTATCTTAAGCATTTGAGTTTATCTTTTCATTAAATGGACAATTGAGAGCTAGATTAAGCATTGTACTATCATTTTTCTCATTCTAGGAGTGTCACTAGTAGAGAATAAGGTTGAGAGCTCTACTTACCAAGCTTACATAGAGAACCATGAGATGTCATGGATGTTAATTTCAATTCTTTAGATTAAATTTGTATTGTATTTTTATTGAATTGTAATTGATTATCCTAATTTCATGAAGGTGTAAAACATTCACACACAAATGGCACCCATTGTGGGGCTCTGAGCCTCATTTCTATTATTTTTATCAAGTTTTGTGTGTTTTTGGCTTCATTTTCCTGTGAATTTTTGCAGAAAATAGAAGAAATGGCGCCTATGAAGGATCTAGTGATGCCTATGGCTATTTTGACGATGCTTACAAGAAATTAACTAACGCCTACGAGATTCCTTATATTCTATCTTTTATTCTCTCTGACGCTTGTGAGATAAAGTGTGACGCCTATGAGATAAAGTGTTACGCCTGAGAGCGTAAAGCGACACCTACGATCAGAGAACTAATGCCTATTAGCTATCTTTTTTTGCCTGTGATTACTTTTATTGCGTAATTTATAGTGATCTATCATGCCTAGCATTCTTTAACTAACGCTTAGCAGTTGTTCTTTGCCGCTTTAAATATTTTATCTTACGCAATTTTCACTACTTTTAATGCCTAGCAGTTAAAGTGTTACGCTTAGTGGTCTTTAAAAGTCACTTGAGTCACTGGAAAGTGACACCTGTGAATCTTAAAGTCACACCTGCTAGCCTTTAAATGACGCATATTAGCTGATGAATGACGCCTGCTATTTTCTACTTAAATTTGCTATCAGATTAATAAAAAAAAATTCTTACTCTTTGTCTGTGTTTTTCCTGCAGATGACCAAACACAGGAAAGTTCAAAAACCAGAGAGTAGAGTCACACAAAAGAGAAAAGAGGTAAGAATCCAAACTAAATATCAAAAGGAATTACATAGTGCTTCAATTCTAGAAAAATTGGGATTAGAAGAAAAGTTGTATGCTCATTACATTAAAGTGTTGGATGCTTACAAACTAAAATTTCCTACTTTGAATTGAGTTGTTTACATTAAGTTGTTGAAATTTTCATTGAAAAATCTTGTAAGAACACTTAATTGTACTTCAAATTGTTCCTTTTGGTTTCCCTCATTTTGTATGGCCGTGTTGACTAATTTTTTGGAGGATTTGGAGTGGGAACGATAGCCACTAGGTGAGTAAAGAAAAATAAACATTAAAAACCTCAAAAAAGCACCTAGCTTTTGCTAGCTACAAAAAGAGGTATTCTTCAAATCAAGCTTGCATTGCTTAAATTGTGGCTATTCTTTGGATCTAGCTTAATAAGAAAAACCTTACTATTTGTCAAATTGAACAAGCATTAGGCATATGCTCTCCATTTTTTGAAGTGGATCAAAAAGCCAAACTTGTTAGTTCAATTTGGTAGAAAGAAAAGAAGGAATTAACCAAACATTTCATTTATAAGAATCTCCTTGTTAAGAGGTTGAAAAAGAATAAATCTGATTGAAGTGTTTGGAACAAGGAACAACAATAGGGATATGCTCTTCACTTTCTAAGTGAACCAAATTTCCAAACTTGTTCAACTAAGTTCAATTTCTTGTTTTCTATATATGCTAGTTAAAATAGATCTTTAGAGGGCCTGCCTCCTGAGAATTTCCTTACGAGGACAGTGAGAGGGAATGAACCAAGTGGGAGACAATCGCTTTAGCCATGATACTATCTGACCCACTATAAATAAATACATTCTTCCTTAATAGGAGAGTGACTAGGTTGTGTGCAAATTATCTTCACTTAGTCTAGTAGTCCTTTTGGATTGCACCAAATCGTATTTTCATGCATGTGGGAAGCCCGCAAGGGGGTAAAATAATTTGACATGATTTAGAATGGAGGTGTTAATTAAAACCTTGTTACGTCTAGTAAGCTACCTTTTAGAGCCAAATGTGTTTAAAAGCCAAATTTGACTATAGGTAGATTGCTTGGAAGACTTTCTTGTTTATACTTGTGAAAAACAATCGAGAACATACACTTTTAGTGTGGTTTTAGGTATATGATACAATCTAACGTGTGTGTTGAGTTTGTATTTCATTTTCAAGAAAGAATATTCCATAGACCTAATCTTAAAATTTTTTAAAATTCTAGAAATTACAACCTGGTCTGCAAAGTGCCACCTGCACACAGAGAAAAATTGTGTATACACAGTGAAATCACGCCTGTGATTATTAAAGAAATGCCTATGAACAATGAATTCATGCCTGTGACATTTTAAGTGACGCTTGGAAAATTTTGAAAAACACCTATCAACAGGAAAAAGCCGCCTGCTCATCTGCAAATTGCCGCCTATACAAATTCCAGTAGACACGTATAACATTTTAAGTCATGCCTACATAGAAGCAAGTGACACCCAGAAACAAAGAAGGGAAAATAGTGAGCATTTCCCGAGGGTTTCAAAAAAATTTGATTTCATTTTTTAGTACCCTTTTGGACATTCTATCTATTCCAATATCCTGCCTGGTCAGAAATCCTGGTTTTGCACAATTTTGAAAATTTTTGAGGATTTGGCCACAAGCAAGTGAGATCAAGCCTATCTTCAAGAGCTTTTATGTTCATGTCAGCTATAACTCTATCTCATTATATAAAGAAAACCTTGCAACCAAACAGGACATATCTAAGGCAAGAACTTCATTTTCCAAGTGACACTTTTACGTCACCAAAAATACCACAAGAACCTACTCAAGAGATAGAACCTACCATGGCTTTTCCTTTTGTCAATGGAGGAGGAATAGACCCTAACAACCAAGGGATTAACAACAATAATAATAAGGGTAATGGTGAACCAACCATTGATGATGCAACCGATGAGAAAGTTAATGAAGCCATCCAAAGCCCATATTTCATGAAGCTTATGGAGAAAGCATTAGAAAGAGATAAGGAGAAATATTTTCTAAACCTAGCCCGAGAAGGTCTTAAGCTCCCTCATGATTATAATGTTAATCAACTTAAGCAACCAGAAGCTAAAGAGAGCCCGATTGATATTATGAATAAACAATTTAAGTTATTCCAAATGCAATTAGATGTAATGAAGCAAAGTGGGGCTCCAAAGCCTTTTTCAATAGAAGCATTATGTTTGTTCCCATTCGAAAAGAGCTTGATCATGGTACCATTCCCTAGTAATGTTTTGTTTCCTAAGTATGATAAATATGAAGGAGCATCTGATCCTCAGGATCATTTAAAGGAATTTTGTGCATTAAGCTTGGAATTCATGCATGATACCACTTATTTAATGAGGTTGTTTCCTAAAAGTTTGGGAGGCATGGCCATGGAATGGTTTTCAAAATTACTTTCAAGCATTCGAACCTTTGAAGAGCTAGCTTCAAAATTTGTAACACACTATTCGTATAGTATTAAGCATGAAGTTACAATGATAACATTATGCAACACCAAACAAAGAGATGGAGAAGGATTCTTAATTTTCCTACAAAGATGGAGAGTGGTATTTGCTAGATACCCTCGGCATGTACCAAAAAAAGAAAAGATGGATATCTTCATAAATAGCTTGAGTAATGAGATGAATTATCGGTTGAGGATGCAATGTCCTAAGTCTTTCCAAGATCTTATCGAAAATGGAGTGACTATGGAGGAGGTATTGGTTAAGAGTGGAGAATTAAAGCTTTATAAAGATAATAAGAACCACAACAACAATAACTCCAACAACAACAACAACAACCAGAATAAGAATTTTTCTAACAGCTATAATCGGTTTGGGTTGAAGAACAACAATAAAGGAGTGGTAAATGATGGGGTTGTTGATGCTAATAATTTAAAAATAACTCTGTTTACTCTCACAAGAACACCTAATCAGCTGAATAATACAAATCAGGCTTCCAAAGTGCCTTTCAACAATAAGACCAACAATAATAACTTTGGGAACAATCAAGGAGGTAACAAGTCCAAAAGTTTTTGGCACCATCTCCCAAGAGAACATTCACATCTTTGGGTGAACCTCTTGAAAAGGCATTGAGGACTCTCATTGCTAATAAAATTATTGATTTACCAAGACCTCAGCCCTATGAGCCACAAAACAAGCCCAGTTGGTGGAGTGAGAATAGTCATTGTGAATACCATCAGAATAGAGGGCATACCACAAATGATTGCTTACAGCTGAAGAACATCGTACAAGATCTGATTGATGATGGTGTGATCAATATAGAAGGGCCTAAAAGTAATGAAGATCACACGGCTTTTAAGCAACATTTCTATAACCATGAGCAAGGTGAACCTTCCAATGTGCATAAGCAAAGCAACAATAATGTCAACTTCTCTCATAATTATGATAATACTATCAATACTTTATCCAAGGATTAGCATGTTGTCAATACTATTTTAATCAAGGAATAGCCCAAAGGAGAAACATCTAATGCTATCACTAGGGGGAAAACTTCAAGGATTACCTTACAAGGGGTTGATCCTAAACCTATTGGTCCTACACAATCTAGAATTTTGGCTAACCAACTATCTACAACAACAAAGCCATACAATTTGGTGGACCAACTGCAAAAGACTCCAGCACAAATTTCTATTTTGGAGTTATTAAAATTATCTCCAAATCACAAGGAGATCTTGGAGAAAGCCCTAGTGGAAACTAATGTTTCTATCAACTTGGAGGAGGAAAAGTTTCAAAATATGGTGGGACATCTCATTGCACCACATTTTCTTCCATTTTCAAACCAAGATGATATGTCCATCACCCATCCCCAAAATCTATCGCTGCATATAGAGGTCCTAATTCAAAGACATAGGGTCAAGAGAGCTCTCATAGATGGGGGAGTTGGTCTTAATATTTTCACTTTGAGCCTTGTCAAGTCTTTAGGATTATTTGAGTCTTTTATTGATCCTAAAAAGAGAATTACCATAAAAGCTTATGATGAGGAGGAAAGGTCTTCGAAAGGCATGATTATATTACCCATTCAAGTTGGACCTGTCAAAAAGGACACAAAATGCCAAGTCTTAGATATGAAATTAACTTATAATATCTTATTGGGGAGGTCATGGATACATGAGATGAAAGTGGTTCCTTCTATGTACCATCAATGTATAAAATTTCCATACATGGGCGAAGAAATCACAATTGGAGGGGATTCAAATCCTTTCCAATATTGCAATGCACTAAAGCCTCTTCACAAATTATTTATTCCTCATAATAGAGAAGGGATTATTCCAAAGGATACCATTGAAGACATTAAACATGGTGATCCTAAGTTAACATTAAGTTCTACTTCTACTTCAAATCCTACTCGAACTAACTCAACTACATCAACTAAAGGAAAGGAAAAAGTGAGTTATGAGGGTCCAAGTTTAAAAGAAAATTTAGATAAAGAATCTACACTAGAAGTAGAACTTTCTAAGCCCGTCAAAGAAGAGAAAGACAAAGCCAAAGAGGACCACTATAAACAAATGAGTGAGATGATGCACACATTCGAAAAGCAATGTAGAATCAATTCCAAAGGAGTAGGGGAATATTTTTTTTCCCTATTTGATTTACCTACTTCCCCAAGAACACATAGGAAACCTTCTAAGGAGCATCTTCCTCACAAATATAACTCTTATTTTGTAAGAGAAAGTGTCGGGTCAGCATTCAAGAAAGAAGACAATGAAGTTCTCCAATGGCTTTATAAAGATGAAAGTGATACCCCCGTGGAAAGAATTCAGCACATTAACATTCAAACCGACCAATATGGAAAAGGGTTTGAAATTATGCAAAAAATGGGTTATAAGGGAAGAGGACCCTTATGTAAAAGAAATAGAGGTTTGCTAGAACCTATTGAACCTTCTTGGAGGTCAAAAGAAGAAGAATCAGAGGTAGGTTATCAACACAAAGGAGAAAGTTCCAGCCCAATGCATGATTTCTATACACAAGTAAACATGGTGGAGTCTGATGTTGATAGTGATGATTCTCAGGAATATGAGTGGTATTCTTTATCCAAAGATTCATGCCATGACAAAGAGATTGTCACAATACATGCTTATGCTAATGTTCCTAGGCAACAAACTCAAGGTAGCGAAGATCTCAATGTATAAGAATTCAACATAGGACAAGCACCCATTAATCAACCATGGATAGGTGAACCTTGGGTACCTTCATGGGAGGGTGATTCAAATGTTAGGATTAATCTACATGTCTTATTTCCCGTACTCTTTCCTATAGAACTCTTAGAGGACTCAAGTGAAGAAGACTTCGATCGGCCTTCTTCCATGGAACATCTCAAGCAAGCTCATGTTATTGACCTTAATGATACAATGTATGAACCATATAATGAGGTCATGTCCTTAAACCCAACCGATGACAATGTGCCAATTTAATCTTTATCCTTGATGCATCCCAAGCTTATTGATTGGGACTTAACCGAATCAAATGACTTACTCTACTTTCCCAATGACTAAGAAATGACACAATACCTCAATACGGTTGAGCCCTCTTCCACTAATGAGTTTAATCTAAACATGATGACAAAGGCAGGGGTCCAACCTCTTAATCTAAAAAAAGAAAAAATTAAAAAAAATTAAAAAATTGAAGAGTTCTAGTGGTGAAAACCACCATCTGGCAGTACTAGAACCAAAAAATGTAAAAATAAAGGATATTTCTGATGGTGAAAACCCAATTGTGGCACCAAAGGAAGAGAGGTTGGATACCTTACTAGCACATGATTAAGAAAGGTCACCAATTCTCATAGAGCCAACAAAAAAAGTCAACATTGGAACCGAATTGGAGCCCAAATTCATACACCTAGAAGCTTCACTTATACTTCTAGAGAGAAAGGACTTCATCATTCACCATTTGAATGTTAAATCAGGGGTTAAACCTGTCAAGCAGAAACTGAGGAAGATGCACCCACATATAGCTCTTATAGTCAAAGCAGAATTGGAGAAATTGTTGAAGGTGGGGTTTATAAGAGCAATTGCTTATACAAAATGGATATCAAATATTGTACCGGTCATGAAGCATGACAAATCCATTTGCATATGCATGGACTTTTGAGATCTTAACCTTGCTTGTCCCAAAGACAACTTCCCACTTCCAAGCATAGATGCAATAGTGGACTTAATAGTTAGTCACTTCATGTTCTCATTGATGGATGGTTTTAGTGGGTACAATCAGATTAAAATTGCACCCAAAGACCAAGAAAAGACAACGTTCACATGCCCTTGGGGAACTTTTTGTTGGAATGTAATGCATTTCAGCCTCAAAAATGTCAGAGCTACTTACCAAAGGGCAATGACCACTATTTTTCATGATATGATGCACACCTTCCTAGAAGACTATGTGGATGACATATTGGCAAAGTCACATCAAAGGGAAGACCATTTGCAAATTCTGGAAAAGATATTCACACACTTGGAGCAATTCATAGTGAGGCTTAATCCAAAAAAGTGTGCCTTTGGTGTTCAATCCAGGAAATTACTAGGGTACATAGTTTCTGCAAAAGGCATTGAAGTGGATCCCGAAAAGGTTCAAGCAATCATGGATATGGAAATCCCTAAGAACATCAGCCAAATGAGGTCTCTTCAAGGCAAGCTTCAATCAATAAGGAGATTCATTTCTCAACTAGCTAAAAAGTGTCATTCATTCACAAGGTTGTTGCACAAAGATACCATTTTCACGTGGGATGAACAATGTGACAAAGCCTTCACTTTGTTGAAGACTTATTTAATCAATCTACCAATTCTAATGCCTCCTATCAAAGGAAAACCATTGTTGTTGTACATATCTACAACCGAGAGGTCTTTAGGAGTTATTTTGGTGAAAGAAGATGATCAAGGAAAAGAAAGAGCAATCTACTATTTGAGTCAAACATTGATCAAGTATGAATTAAACTATACTTTCATGGAGAGAGCATACCTAGTGGTTGCCTTCACTTCACAAAAATTGAGACACTACATTGTGATGCACAAGGTGAAGCTTATTGCAAAGATCGACCCTTTAAAATACTTGCTTAGCAAAACTGCCTTAACGGGTAGAATACAAAAATGGGTCATGATATTAAGTGAGTTTGATATTGAATATGTGGATAGAAATGCCATTAAAGGACAAGCGATAGAAGATCACTTAGCTAAAAATCCAATGGTTTCTACACATCCTATTCAAGTAGAGTATCCCGATGCGACAATTGTCAATATAGAAGCCAAGACATGGAGATTATACTTTGATGGATCATACACACAAGGAGGTTTCGAAGCCGGCATATTGTTGATTACCCCTCAAGAGTATACTATTCCAAAATCATACAATCTCTTATTCCCATGTACCAACAACATAGCCGAGTATAAAGCTTTAGTCATTGGTATCAAGATGGATTTAGAATGGAATATTATTGAGCTACAAGTATATGGTGACTCTCAATTAGTAATCAATCAAGTCAATGATGAGTACAACACCAAAGATGAAAAATTAATGCCATACAAGACAATGATTGATGCTTGGAAAAAAGTACTTTGGATTGATAACTTTTGAGAAAATTCCAAGAGAGAAGAACAGAGTTGTCGATGCAAAGGCTACCTTGGCTTCATTACTACAAAACCCTAATCAGAATGAGAGGTACGAATTCTTGGTGGAAGAGTTGGCAAAAATGGCATTTGACCTTCCTGATACCCAAATTTTTGCTCTACTCAATGGACATGACTCACCTTAGTACGACCCTATTTATGTTAGGAATAAGGTGTCTCAACCTTGGATAATTCCTATTCTTATTATTTGTTTTGTAAAATGTATTTCTTGCAAATAATGTTGATGTGTCAGCATCTTGAATTGTGTGTAAGGAGATCATGGCTAAAATGGTTATGACGGATTCCTATGACATGTAAGAGCTATGTTAGGAAGATTTAATGACAGGTGAAGACATGTGGCAACTGATAAAGTTGCGAAGAGATATGATGCAAGTGTATTGTTGGAACATGATATAAGCTTTTTTAGGGTTGCGAAGAGATATGATGCAAGTGTATTGTTGGAACATTTTATGCTACCGTGATTTGTCTTCAAGGGTTTAGAAATCTTCTGAAAGAACTTGCATTGCAAGTTTATTGTAAGCTGTAATAGTTTTGATCAATACATTGTGCAGGTTTTGGAGTGCTGGGGTTTTTACCGAAAGGTTTCCCCAGGGTATATCATTGTGTCATTCTCTATTTTTCTATATGTATGGTATGTGGTTGCAATATCTTTGTTAAAGTAGTTAACGAATCTGAAATTGTAAGGATTTAAAAGAATTTTGCACAATACTCTCCTATAGACATTAGCGTAGGAAGTTGTTTCCGCACCTGAGTTTCCTTACAATTTACACATACCTCAAAGACCAAGTGTTTCCCTTAGACCAATCCTAAGCCCAAAAATGACACTTCATCCGACAATCAGCCCGTTACATTATCCTTTCCGACACATTGTATTGTAAGGGTCTTGATGGAACTTTACTTAGATGTCTAGAGGAAGAAGAGTCTAAGGTAGCTTTATGTGAGGTTCACAAGGGCATTTGTGAATCACATTCAAGCGGTTTAAACCTAGCTAATAAGATCCTTCGCATGGGGTATTTTTGGAAAACCTTAGAGAAGGATGCTTGTCACTTTGTTAAGATATGCAGCAAATGTCAATATCATGGAGATATGATACATGTACCGGCTCAAGAATTACATCCTTTTGTTACACCTTGGCCATTTTATCAATGGGGGTTTGACTTGATTGGATTGATTTATCCACCTTCATCCAATGGGCACAAATACATCATCACCGCTATGGAGCACTTCACTACGTGGGTAGAAGTTGTTCCTTTGATCACAGCTATAGGAAAACATGTAAATCTTGATGTTCATCTTGAATCACATCATTTGTAGATATGGTATTCCTTATGCCATCATTACCAACAATGGAAAATAATTCAAGAACAAAGATGTGGATGAACTTTTTGATACTTTCCTATTACTCATCACTCTTCTTCCATTTACTATCCTCAAGGAAATGGACAAGCTGAAGCTACTAATAAGAATATCCTTAAGATCTTGAAGAGATCGGTGAACAAATCAGGAAGAGATTGGCACGTACATATCAACCCAGTTTTATGGGCTTATAGAACTAACATTCGAACACCTACAAGAGCTACACCATATTCATTGGTTTATGGAGTCGAAGTTGTTCTACCTTTGGAGGTTGAAATCCCATCCCTAAGAGTATCATTGCAAGGACTAATAACAGATGAGGATTATAGAGTTTCCCAACTTCAACAATTGGAATTGTTAGAAGAACATCAAGCACAAGCCTATGAACACTTGAAAGTTTATCAAAACAAGATTTCAAGGAACTATGACAAGCACATCAAACCAAGAGTCTTTCAAGCAGGTGATTTAGTGCTAAGGGAGAACCCTAAAAATCAAGAAGAAAGGGAAAAGAAGGGAAAATGGGAAGCAAATTGGCTTGGTCCTTTCATCATTGTTTCTTCCTTTGGAACGGGAACTTACAAACTAGCCAATTGTGATGGGGAAGAATTACAAGAGCCCATCAATAGCATTCATCTAAAGAGGTTTTATACCTAATCAGATAAGAGAGTATCACAAGAAAGAGTATCAGACGAGTGTATCTGATAACTCAAGCATCACTTTTGTACATAAAAAAATAAAAAAAGATAAAAAATTTTGAAAAATTAAAAAAGAGAAAAAAAATTGAAAAAGGAAAAAATAAAAAAAAATGAAAAAAGATAAAAAGTGCCTTGGTGAAAACCTAGCAATTAGGCGCCTTGGTAGCAAAAAAAAAATGAAAAATAGAAAAAGAGCAATGAACCCAAAAGGTGAAAACTTGGTAATCAAGCGCCTTTTGTTTCCCCTAAGTCTTTCCTAAAGTTGCATGTGTACATATTGCATTTCCATCATCTCACTTGTAAACCTTCATTACATCTCTCATTTGTGCATAATCATAATAAAGCCTTTCAGCTGCATTGTTGCATTTTGAGTTTCCTATTGCCCTAAGTTTGTCACACGATCACATTTATCACTTGGGGGCAAGAAAGGATTGGATTTTTGGTACAAGTGGATTCAATAGTGTTACTTTCGGTCACACATTAGAGAGACCTATCAAAGCTTCAGAAGAGAGAGATTTTGTTGAACCTTTGATGGATATCATTGTTCACAACCAAGTATTTTGATCCTACAACGTGATCCTTGAACCTTCATTGACTTTATTATTCAGGATTAAAAATTGACATCACCTAAATGATTAGAATGTTTGGAATTCTTGTTGAAAATCGTGATACATTGCAAAACACTTGAATCTTTTGATGATCTTTATTGAATTTCTTTATATCGTGTCTTTTTAACAAATCGATGATGTTTCGACTAGATTGGCGATGATGGAGATATGATATTTTCTTTCTTTTGAGTGACTGTCTTGAGGGAGATCCAACAACTTATGTGAATTTGTCTAACGACATGGTCATCAAAGAACCATTGAGGACTTTCATATAAGAGGGCGGATTGACCTTTACTTGTTTATGCAAACGGATACCTTAGCTATTTAGATCTTCCATATCTTAATACCAAAATCCACTTGCAACATTGAATCCGTTGAAACCGGTATTCATACTCCCATAGTTGGTTATTCAACTAGTGAGGGTTGTACTAGTTTCCTAAAAGGGGTTACCAAAAGCAATATAAAGTGGTATTCATATCATCATGATGTGGTCAGTGATGGTTGTACTTCCTTTCTGGTCCTACAATGCTCAATGATGAAAATATTTCTCTATGGCATTTCTTTGCTAAAAAGATAGTGACACTTAGTTGCATTTCATTGCATTATCATGTTAGATTAAGTGCATTTGTTTTTAGTTATTTTTCTAAGGGAAAGGTGGAACATTTATAATCTTGATCAATCATTAAAAAGGGGGTACAAATTAAACACATATCCTTGGTTCAAATTAATAATGTGAGATTATTGTTGGCATTCATTCATAGCATTATTCATTACTCATTATCCTTATATCTGAGAAAAGCAAAGAAAAGATTCATTAATCATTAATCATTTGCATAGATTTAGTTAAGGATAGCATAAACAAATTGCATACATCAAAAATAAAAAACATAGTTGCAGCATTATCCATATTTCCACAATAAAACATTTGCATCCATACATTGAAAATAAAAAAAACAATTACAAGTTCCATTATCATTTGCATTCATTTATCTATATCAAATGTAAGATACATTGCATCCATAGCATAATCAAAAGTAAATGCATCAGAAACATCATATAGAACTGCATATAAAGATAATCTCACATAAACACATCAAGAGAATCAAGACAAGTCCATAATATCATCATATAAATGTTCATAACATCAATGATCCAACAAATCTGTATAACAAGATACTATGTCATCAATAAAGTGGTATATCAAAGTTCTGATCAATAATCAACATGAGCATGATACAAGGAACATCAAATGAGAAGATCTATAATCAATAAATCATGATCCTATAGGAGCACCTGATCCATCACTAACACCCAATCCATCTGGACCCCTGTCACTTGGTCTATCCTGAGTAGGAGGAGCCTGACTACTGCTAGCAATACTAGGCATCTAAGCCATCATAGCCATAAACTGTTGCATCATAGTAGCCACCTGATCTAATCGGCCCACTACTACTAACAAGCCCATCTACAATGTCCTCACATCATGTGACAAAGTATCCATGCTAGGAGCAACCTGAGAAGTCTGACCCATATCCTGAGACATAGGCATCTATGGAGGCACCTACTTTGCTAGAACCTATCCCTGCTAAGATACCGAAGCTTGATGTAACTGTACTAGTGGATCCTGTCCACTGGGAACCTATCTACCAGCATCAATCTGAACCTGTCTCATCACTCGTTGTTGTCCCTGTACTGCTGGAACTCTAGGACATATGAAACCAGGTCCCTGTCCCTGTCCAGGTCCCTCCTACACCTGTCGACCATCCCTATCGCTACCCCTGACATGTCCACCTCGTACCTGTGGCCCAACTCATCCTCTAGGAGCTCTTTGTCCTCTGTGACGATGTCTCTGTCTACCACCACTACCATCCCCATCACCATCTCCATCATCATCATCATCGGATCACTCATCTTGGCCTGGGATAGGCTCTATGGGATGAGTAAATCTCAGAAACCTATTTCGAGACCACCACTCTCTATACTCTGCAGACATCCTAGCATCTGCTAAATGCTCTAAAATATCCCATCTGATGAAAATCATCCTGGCAATCTGATCATAAGAAAACTAAAAATCTATTTGAGCACCCCACATAGATCACTATAATTGAACCCGAGCATACAATACCATACCCTGTGGCATATCCTGATATCTGTCATATTGTCTAGAAACCCAGCCAAAACAAAATCTCTCAATCACAAGAGGTGATCGACCGATCATCCAACGTGGAGCATACATATAAGGGAGCTCATCATCATCCTCTCCAACATAAAATTAATATAATATAATTCTTAACCATAATTCCAAACCCTAACCATAATCCCAAATCATAACCCTAACCATAATCCCAACCCTAATTCTAAACCTACCCTAAAACCTAACCCTATCTATTATATAGTCTTAAAAACTTACAACCATGATGAAAATATCAAACCTAAACATAATTCTAAGTATAACCATAACCCTAGGTAAACCCTAATCTTAACCATGATCCTAGGCCATGTGCAAAAAAATAAGAATTGAGAAAGCAACCAAAGATGAAAGTGATGATAATTGTGACTTGTCTTAAAGGTATCCTAATTAAAAAAGAAATAAATAAATAATGTACTAGAAAATATTTTTTGTTTTAAAAAGAGTTAATTAGAATAGAAGTTTTGTTTATATATTTAGAAAAATATAGAAACATTTTATTTTTATGTAAATTTTAGTTTTGAATTTTTCCTAAAGCTAATTGACAATTCCTTCAAAAATCAATAGAACTAGAATTTATTTTAGAATTTAAAATGATTTGCATGTATAAAAAAAATTATAATAGTGTTTTTTCTTATATATCTAGAAAAATATAGAAATATTTTATTTTTATTTATATTTTAGTTTTAGTTTTGAAAAATGTAGAATTATTTTAATTTTAGAATATAAATTTATTTGCATGGTAAAATAGAATAAAAATGTTTTAAAAAAAATTGAAGGGTTTTAGCAAGATTTTAATTTTAGATTTTAAAATAAAAAAGATAAAAAGTTAGTTTAATTATATCATTTGAATTGGTTTGATGCAAAAAAATTTAAAATACCATATTCATATAAAGTGAGATGAGATGTGGATCAGATTAATTAATGCCTAAACAATATAACTTTAACTTTAATAAAAAATAGGCTAATAATATATTTTGTATAAATGTAAGTATAATAAAAAATAGAAATGTCAAATTATTATTTGATAATAATATTTTAAATTATTATTTATCTAATATATTTATTAATTAAATATATATTAATATCACCTTAATTAATATAATCCTAACCCTAATCTAACCCAACTTGAAACCTAACATTAAACTTAACCCTAGAACTCTAATTAATCTCTACCTCAAAATCCAAACCTAATCTAATTATAATTGAACCTAACCCTACACTTAACCCTTACCCTAATGAAACCATAATCCTATTTGAATCCTAGGTAAAAATATAACCCATATTAAATATTAATCTTAATTAAATTCTAACGCTCATATAATTAAGTCATAACCCTAATTGTAGCCCTAATTGAACTATATTCCTAACCCTAACTATAACTAAACCTTTGTAATCATCAAACTATATCTATAATCAAACCCTAACTATAATTAAGTTCAGCCCTAATCATAACTTAAATACTTCCCTCTTATTGAAATCTAACAATAATCTAACCTTAAGTCTAACTCTAATTGATCTTCAACCAATAAAACTAATTTAACTATAACTCTATCCCTATTTGAACCATAACCATAATTTAACAAAAAATATAACTATATTCTTAATCCTAACCAAACCCTAATCCTAACCCTAACCAAACCCTTCTCTAAGCCTAAATAAAACCTAATATAAATACTAACCTTAACCATAATTAGAACTCTAACTGTAACCTTAATGCTGACCCTAAAATTTATATCAACCCTAACACTAACCATAAACCTAACTATAATACTAACTCTAACTAAAACTTAACCCTAACCCTAACCCTAATCTTAACAATTTCTCTAACCTAAGAGTGATGCTAAACCTAACTATATCACTAACCCAAACTCTAACCATGATGCAAATGAGCTAACCTTAGCTATAACCCTAATCCTAATCCTAACACTCACACTAGCCATACCCAAAACCATAAAACTAAATGTACCATTAACCCAAAACCTATCCCTAATCCTAACTTTAGTTTTACCATACCTTAAACCCTAACCTTATCCCTAACTATAACTATATCTCTAACCTACGAATGACACTAAATCTAACTATATCATCAACCCAAAACCTAATCTTAACCCTAATCATGAAGCAAACCCTAACCTCAACTCTAATATTTATCCTAACCCTCACTCTAACCTTAACCCTAACAAAACCCTAATATGAACCCTAACCAAAACCTAATCCAAACACTAACTTGAACCCTAACCCTAAACATAATATAAACCCTAACACTAAACCTAACTCTAACTATAATCCTAACTTTAACCATAACCATAACCTAAACTCTAACCCTAACCATAACCCAAATATATCTTAAGATTACTAATTGGTGTGTAATACAATTCAGGTTAGAAAAAGTAATTATATTATATTAATTTATTCTATGTGATATGTGTGTTGCAGCTGCTACTAGCTAATATATACTCTATATTTAAATACATCGAGATGTATCGAGGCATTTAATTTTTTCACCATTCACCTTAAATAAAATTAAAGTTAAAAAAATTAAATGCCTTGATACATCTCGGCGTATTTAAATATAGAGTATATATTAGCTAGTTTAGTCCACCAAGAGTCTTTTTATAGACGAAGATAGAACCGATGAAAATTGGACGCTTCAAATTATCAAACAACTAGAGCGACCTTCCCCATTTCTTGGCTGTCATTTGCTTTATAAACAAGCATTTTCAACATCAGATATTGGAAGGACCAAAATTATCATCATCAAAAATTTACAGGTGGGAAAGCAGAAATGAGCTTAGATCATGAGCTCATGTCCATCATCTTCTGATGAAGCCAAGCCTTCAAAATCTACGATAAATTCATCTGGGAGAAATTTAAAAGAATGTTTTCAATCTTTACTAAAAGCTTCCTTTAATGAGTTTTGTAAGGATTTTGATTACATAGAAGCCCATTTAGTTAGACTGGAAGGAGAGAGAGCAGTAAATGAGGAGAAGAATCTAGCAAAAAAACTCTTGAGCAGATATGGGAGTTATGCACATAAATTTCTACAGTGGTGAAAAAGGAGTTTGCCCAATTTGTTGGGATCCATGGACTGAATTGGGAGAACATAATTTCTGGTATGTTGTAGATGCAAATGGGTCTCAAGTTATAATTTTTTGTGCTTTACATGTCAAGTCATACAATTGTCCATGAGCAATACAATAATACCGTAATAAGCTCAGTACTTCTTATATTTATTCAATAGTAGAAGGGTCATTTTTTAGGTTGTGTTATTGATTTGTACAAATACCTTATGATGTACATTTTGAATAGACATCCTCTATTCTGAAAGATTTGCTAGGATTTTATGGGTCGTAGGCATCTAACTCTGCTCTACTCTATATATAGTTGAAAGTCTCCTTTTAGAGATTGATTAAAAGTTCCATGATATATAGGGGAGAGATTTTTGTACTTGATCATTCTTCAAAGTTCTATTTGTATGATTTGAAACATTTTGTATTTTATACATTTATTTATTTGTTGATTTTATAATTATAAAATTTGGTTAAAATTCTATAATACTAAGAAAGTCAGATGTTTTTTGTTGGAGTGTTTTCTAATTATAAAATTTGGTTATAGTTCTACAATATTAAGAAAGTCATGTTTTTTGTTGAGGTGTCCAAAATAATTTTTCATTAAATAAGACAGATAATCATGCATTAGGTAATGTTTAGTTGTGCATTGATGTGCCATTACATTATTGATCGATTTAAGAATTTTGTTTAGAGATGTATTCACATGACTATTTAAGTGTTCCACTAAGAAAATGAATTTGATCAAATTCTTTAACCACGATCACTTAATTGATTTCTATAGATCCTTGTCCGACAACATCTAGATAAGAATCATGATGCACCATTAATCAAAATTTAGAATTAATTAGAAATTGAAAATAATTTAAAAAAATTTAAATTTTTGTTTGTGGAAGGTTAGAATTATTGAATTTTTTTTTTGCTCGGTAATAAAGTAAAATAATTATATTAATAGTCAATAACATCAAATACAAAATTTCAAATATTTATCGTATCAGTCATGAACGTCTATTAAAAAGCAAATATGTTCTATACACCATCTACTACCAGAAAAATTCAACAAACCTCTCTAACCTCCTCATACTAGACTTAGTTCTACTGATGCAAAATTGTCCACTTATAGGACTATGATCATTGTTTGTTACATCATACATCAACTTCAGAACTATAAAGCAAATGCAGACAAAATGTAGATATGGAAGCAGTACCCAAATTAAAACACATGTGACATTGTCTCTTCCTCATCGCAAAAGTTGAGCATCCCTCAGGCACAAACAAATCCCCACTTTTACTCTTCATGTAGCTTGGAGTTGAGCTCACACCACAACACTTTCTCAGTGTCCACTTCCCTATTCCTCTCCCTAACCTTCTCTTCAATCTCTTTTTCTTTGACAAAAATCTTCAACTTCTCCCATTGCACTTTCACCTCCTTGATGTGAAATTCCTTGCTCATTGTTGTGCTCCAAATCATAAAGGGATGGAAGCACTCATTGGAACCTTCCACCAGCCTCCAACCTTCATGCAATACCCTAAATTCAACCCTAGGCTCTATGAATGCAAGCATTTGCACAACACCCCCCATCCAGTGTGGCTTCCCCACTACACGCATCATCCACAAAGCCTCCTCTTGAGATCCTAGGAGCACATCCCACTCATAAAAACATTGAAGAAACATCCACATTGACACAATACAGATAATCTGCCTCCAAATACTCCTCCCCTAATAGGACGTCCCGCATTCCTATGAATCTGGCATCTCCCACCTTGAAGATCCCTTTCAGCCAATGACAAGACACCCTTCCATAGAACGACCTCTACAATTTCAATGTCTTCAGGGTAAATTTTGCCTCCATTTTCCTCTCTACACCATAAATTCACCGCATACCATCCTACCAAACAAAAACTACTCTTGAATTTTAATAATGTTGCCTTCCAGATACTTCCGACCCCAAATATAGCCCCAATCTCCTGAATATGAGTTTGGATAGCTCACATGCATCAAAATTAAAAGACGCCTTGCCACTCCATTCCCTTCGATACTTGCTAATCATTAGCTGGAATGGAAAAATCCATCATGTGTCTAATCACCTCCACAAATTTATGGTTGGGTTTAGAATAAGTGTGTCAAAAATTAATCATAATTGAAGCCTCCCTTAAGAAACACATCACATACGCCAATTCCTTCCAATGCCTCTCACCATCCCACATACAACATCTAACTATTTTGTCTATCTATCCTGATCTAACCATTCTCCCCTTAAATCTCTTAGATCTTCTATAAATTCCTTGTTTTCTGAATTTGATAACTTGACTCCTAATTTTGATAAAACATCAGCATCCAAATTCCCTTCCCTTCTAACATGGGAGACCCGAAAATCCTCAAAAAGCTCTAATTTTGAACGTATTAGTTTAAAATATTTCTTTAGATGTCATGCATTCACCTCCCTATTCGTGATTGCCTCAATGGCCAATAATGAATCTCCTTCCAAATGTATCTCATTAATGCCTTCCCTTACAGCTTGTTGAATTGCCCAATATGTCGCTTGAAGTTCTACCTCATTATTTGTCCCATTCTTCAAACCTTTGGTGCCAAGGAGTAAAGAATTGTCTAATGAATCTCAAACAATAAACCTTGCACCACAAGGTCTCGAGTTACTTTTTATAGGCTCCACTAGAAAGTTCACATAGGAGGTTGGAATTTTTTGGTAAATAAGTTAAACCTGATTTTACTACATTGAGTATATGTTTTTATCTTAACTATTTTGATTACAAAAAAATAGGTTTTGAAAGGACCCGAAACCTTATACAAGAGCATAAAAAAATATGGCAATAGAAGGCCAATACAAATGTGGTGCCCCACCAAACAAACCAAAGGAACAAACCAAAGTTCCTACCAAATGAACAAAAGCCCAAAGCTGATACAACAAAGGATGATCAAGATTTACATTTTTGCTCATCCTTATGTGAACGTAAGTTCATATTAAAAGGGGTGGAAGGTTTAAATTGTTTCCCTTCACTGTTGTCCATTCACCCTCCACCTTTTCAGTAGCCTTTTGCCAATCCAAAGAAGAGCTAGACAAGCCCACAAAAGTAGAGCTCGTAACTCCAGCACCCAAGACAACATCAGCAATCTAGACAGGGGCAGTAGTAGCAGCGCCAAAAGGGACAACATTAACATCTTGAGCCAAAGCCACAATAGAGCCAGCAACAAAAACATCAAAGATATCTTCAGAAGCAACTGAACAATCAACAAAGGCTCCAGCAAAAGCATGATCATTTTGAATAGGGCTCAAATTCGAGCCCCCTCCCTTAGAAACTTTCCGAATCGTATAATGATGGTCAAAGGCCCCCAACCACCAAGAAGGAAATTTCTTTGATTTAACCTTGTTTGGAGAAAACCACGCAGTAAGATGCCTAGTCATGTGACAAGTCTGACATCTAAATGCAATACCCTCATAATCCAGATTCTGAGTCCAAGAGCCCAAAGGAGAAGCCAAAATTATGTGCTTAGGGAGACCCTTAGAAACATCAACCTCCACAAGAATACGAGCATAAGTAGTCTTAAAAAATTTAGAGGAGTCTGAATCCACCATTTGGAAATCCCAATCTCCTCACCCACAACTTCCAACATCGAATCCAGCCAAAGATGAAGGGGAAGATTCAACAATCTTACCCATAAGGGTATTTTATTAAATGACTTTGAGAGAGGATCAAACCCCTGATACTAGGGTTTGGCCATCAAGGGAAAACACCCCTCCCAAGTGAAACAACTATCACACAAAATCATTTTCCTATCATCATCATTTTCAAAGTTAACAATAAAAAAACCCCTTGCCACAGGGTATATCTGAACCGCATCGGATAGAATGGGTTCCCAGTGCTTGGAGATCCAAGCATGCAAATCAGAAAGTGAGGGCCAGAAACTCCTAAATTGAAATATAGCAGCATTGGAAGAGAAATCATCCACAGTTTTAAAAATCTCATCCACTATTTCAGAATCTAGCTTAACCCTAATGGGTTTACATACCATAACAGGTTGCACAAGAGGATCCCGGGAACCCCCTACCAACAGGAGCGAAACCATAGATTCTCGCTTCAAAGGCCACCACATCGGCATAGGAAACCATAGCACCAGTAGATGCAGGAACAACAACACCCAAACCAGCAGCAACAGCACCCAAAACCACCTAAGAGGAAGACCCGGGCAAGAGCCAACAGACGCAGGAACAACAACTCCCAAACCATCAGCAGTAGCTCCCAAAGACCTAGGTAGAGAGCCAACAGACGCCAATGGAGGAAGCACGACACCAGCCCTGGCATTAGATGCAGCCATAAAGCCCGATCGTTCAAAAAAAAATTGAGCAAGAGCCCGCGCGGAAGGAGGAGCGGTAGTCATCGGAGCATCAGTAGTGTGCCTATTTTTTTTTATCTTAACCATTAATCACAACACAAATTTCTTTTTACTTTATTTCCTACTTGATTGTCCATATATCTTTGCAAATATTTACTTTCGTGGTCTTGATTGAAAACTTCATATTTATCTTGAAATTCTAATGTATAGTGCATAGATGAAACTTTATAGTTTGATTGATTGACCAGACTTTTCTAATGCTTGATAAAAAAAATTTAAAACATAATGATAATTTTATTATTAGATAACATAAACAAGTGTTATGTTTGACAATGAACTACTATCTTAGTTGGTTGTTATGTAAATTGTATAAAATAATAGTTAGATAGTAGTACTCTGGTGAAATTCAATTATTTAATACTTTTTTCAATAATAAATTAGTTATTAAGCCTAGAGGCTTCCTATAGTGACATCAATTTTCAATGTAAAAAAATTATTTTTTTGAAAAAATAGATAGCCATTTGCACATCTTGTGATGTGAGGTGGATGATAGAATTTTAAGAGATACGGGTATGATGAAGAGTTAGTGGTGGAACAGTTACGTGCTAACATATGGTGGAGCAGTTACGTGCTTATCCCCTTCATAAAACATGTGTTTTGGATGTTTGCAATTTGATTGGTAGTTACGGAGAATGGCCTCCTTGCGGACTTTAAGCTTTCGGTAGAGCACATTCCAATATATTCAATTTCTTCAAAACGTTACATTCCAATATAATCAAATTTTAATATGAAAATTAACTACTTAAAATGTGTCATTAGTTACAATAGAAAAGAAGCTTAGAATATGAAAAGTCATCAGTTACAATAGCCAATAGTCTTCGGTTACAATAGAGGACAAATCGATCCTCTCATATATTGTTCACTGTACAATTCATATTTACATAGTGTTTGTGACAGCAGGTTCGATACATTTGCATTTTGCTGGTAACGATCACCATCCCCTCTCTGTTACAAGTGGTTTAGCAACACTTTTAAGCTATTTTTGTTTTCGTAGTTGTATTCCTCTCTAGATAATCTAATTATATCGTACATTTTAGTTTGCAGGAGAGTTGGTCTTGATCATCGCAAAGAGGAGAAGATTGTGTGTGAAGGTAGGAGAGTTGATCTTCATCATCGTACAGAGCTAGAGTAGATTGTGTGTGAAGGTACATTATACATTCCCAGACCATTTTATGTGTCTTATCTCTATCTGGTAGCGCTGATAAAATTGTCACTATATGCTTCATGCATTTCAATTTGTTTTGAGTCATATACAATCCAGTTATAAATAATATATTTCATCTTCACTTTATATAAATCTTCTAAAGAAAATGAGCGGAACTAATCAAAAGAGTTAGCATAAACAAAATGGTCCAAAATTTAAGGCATCGTAATAGGGAAACCTCTGGTAGATAATGGACGAAGTCTTCATGCTGCACAAGCATCTTTTTTCTCCCATTCCCAAATAGAGTGTGATACACCTGGTGGATATTATTTATGTCACAGCTCTTTATTTTATAAAATGGGGACTTAACATTTATGTCATCAATTTGTCGCCACGAGATCAAATAATCTCTTTTGAGACAGGCCAGTTCAAGCACACTCGACTAGGAAGGGCCACCACGTTTATTTTCTACCTTTTGTGTTTGCAACATCACATTTAGTGTACACAAGATTTTCATAGTCTATTAGATCGATAGGAATAGTTTTTGGAAAAATTGGTTATAATTTGTTTACAATAATGTTTGAAATCACATTAAAGTTCTGGTCTTTTATTCTAATCTAGTAAAATCTCAAGATAAACAAATTAAACACACTTATAAATTAAACACAGTTTTTCCCAGATTAAACTTTACATTTCAACATTAAATTTGACAAAAAAATTCATATACCCACTCTCATGTAACATGATTTGAATCAAAACCTGGGTTTAATTTCTTAGTCAGGTGAATACTCAAATTGATGTGTGGTGGATGCTATTTTGTCAAAGCTTTTTATATTGCTGCAAACATTAGTAAATATTATTTCTTGGTTGATGTGTGTTAAAGCTCTTAATATTGGTGAGATCCAATGTAGATATTATTTAGGTTAAATCTCTATATATTGTTGTGATCCAATGAAATCCAAAGGGGAAAAACCATAAGAAGCTAGCATCAATATAGATATTATTTGGGTAAACGTTGGGAGTTGGGGGCCAATTCCGCGGAAGTCCGCGGGGTTGGAAAATCCTCAAACGAAACGGGTGCCCGATTTTTAAAAATTGGGCGCCCGTTTAGGTTCGGGTGCCTGACCCTTTTTCAAAAATCGGGCGCCCGGTTAGGATCGGGCACCCAAAGTGAAACAGGCGCCCGATTTGTTTAAAACAGGCGCCCATTTTGAAAATGTATATATTTTTCTTTTTAAATGAAAAACTTGTCATTTTCATCA
The DNA here is from genome assembly GCA_027943335.1 of Chamaecyparis obtusa. Lineage (NCBI taxonomy): Eukaryota > Viridiplantae > Streptophyta > Pinopsida > Cupressales > Cupressaceae > Chamaecyparis > Chamaecyparis obtusa. The sequence goes on from BSBK01000594.1 coordinate 2,434,139, forward strand.
ACACGAAAATGGGTTCCTATTTTGGAGAGCTCGGGTGCCCGATTTAGTTTCCCTTTCCGACCCCATTTACCATTTTTTTCATCTCTCAGGTATGTACTATTCTTTTTTATTTTATTTTTATGATTTTTGTCATTAAAAAATATAGTTTCAGTTGTTTTTAATTTTAAAATGTATAGTTTAATATTATTTTCAACATTATTGCATTTAAATTTAATTATATTTTATCGTTCTTGCTTGTAATTTTTTTTATTTCAATTTAATTTCTAAATTACTGTACTAGTGTAGAAAACTGATAAAATTTCTAGGTATATGTACATTTCATACATTAGAAAACCCTACATAGAAAAACAAAACCCTAGGTAACAAAACAAAAATGTAAACCTACATACAAAACTAATTTACAAAACCCTAAACTTAGAAAATATAAATATAAATTTAGAAAATGAAAACATAAATTTAGTTCTTGAACCACAACATAAACTTAAAAATGTGCTCTCTCTCTCTCTCTCTCTCTCTTATATTTAGAAAACTAAAATATAAATTTAGTTCAAATCTTGAAACATATTAAAAGTTTAGATTATTTTTTAAATTATTGTCTCTCTCTAGATCTCTCTTTATTATTTTAGAAAATCAAAATTTATAAGTTAAATTAGAAAACTAAAATATAAATGTAGTTCAAATTTCTTGAAACATAAACTTAGATTGTTTTTTAAATTACTCTCTCTCTCTCTCTCTCTCTTATATTTAGAAAACCAAAATATAAATTTAGTTCAAATCTTGAAACATATTAAAAGTTTAGATTATTTTTTAAATTATTGTCTCTCTCTAGATCTCTCTTTATTATTTTAGAAAATCAAAATTTATAAGTTAAATTAGAAAACTAAAATATAAATGTAGTTCAAATTTCTTGAAACATAAACTTAGATTGTTTTTTAAATTATTCTCTCTCTCTCTCTCTCTCTCTCTCTCTCTCTCTCTCTCTCTCTCTCTCTCTTATTGTTAAAGTATGCTAATTGTAAATTATTCATGTTTTTATTTGTATGCAGATTTACTTGATATGGATGATTTTTAGATAGATGATCTTATAGGTCAGGATGCACCACCACCACCACCTCCTCCACCTCCCCCTCCCCCTCCCCCTCCCCCTCCCCCTCCCCCTCCACCTCCACCCAGAGAACTTAGAGATAATATCAGGTGCAATGTTGAGCAGATTGTGGCAGACATAAATATTATTAGGAATGATCCATATCCATCTGTCCACCTACTACACCTTGCAAATAGCATGCAAGGCATAGTAGATTCCATACATACATTAGACTATGAGATTGATAGTTTTGAGTCGTGGAGAGAGAATATGCATGCATATTATTCTGATGGCCTCTCTTATAAAGAGATTAATAAGTTAAAAATTACAAAACATGATATGGCACGCTATTTTGAGAACCCTAAAATGGGTGAGCAGATACTTGGTAGGAAGTCACGTATCTCGATTAGATGGTGTAGACACCCCGCCATAGTGGCACATTTTTGGGAGCGGTGGTGGATGGTTTTTGACACTCCACCACATGATAATCATGAGATCCCACTTTATTTTTTGAAGAAATTGTGGGCTGAGTTTGAATTGGGTAAGAAACCCAATTATTTTGACATGAGAGCATTTCAGGGGGTTGGCCGGGGCATGCCGCAGGATAGGCCAGGGGCCAAATTGAGTGACAGAACTAGAAATCATGTGTGCACTGAGCCCCTCATTCCTCTCCCATCTCCTATACTTCCTCAACCCGTCTATCATCGAGCAGTGCAGTCATCTCTTGGGTCTTTGAGTGCCCTTACGGGTAATTTGTTACAGCACATGACCCAAGCGAGGACTACCCCCAGCATGGCACATGTTTGCACTAGTTGTGGGGGTATATGTAGGGGTCCCCAGCCTAATCCTAATGTTGCCAATGCTGCCCATGGTGCATATGATGATGATGTTGGTGGCACGCATGGTGGATACACCGATGATGATGTTGATGGCGCACATGGTGATGCCAGATATGATATCTCATCATATGTTGATTTTCTCAATGCAGATGATGAGCATCCCACATAGGTAAATTTAATTATAATTTAAATATATAGTGCAATAAATTAAATTTCTTATTTATATACAATTATGAGCCATAATACATGTGGATTTTTTGGTGAATAGAGGAGGGTTGACCCTCCAATATTCATTAGCCATCATCATATGACATCGATACCTTGACATCTCGGTGCTCCATTCACGGTATGCACTTTGATCTTGATACATTTAAACTTTAAACAAAATAAACTTTAATTGATAATGTGTTTGACATATTTTTTTGATTTTGTAGGGTCTATCATGTACCACTCAGTTTGACAATCCTTCATCCTCTACCCCACCAGTCACTGAGAGTCAGCCACATATACCTGACTCATCGGTGACATTAGCTACGTGTCACACAGAGGTAATGTGTACACATGTTTTTATTTCATATTTATATATAATCAAGTTATATATATACTTTATAATTTATGTATATATATGTACTATAAGTTTATTTAATTCATGCTTTAAATATATATATTGTTCAGGTTGACACCACCATGACTCTTGGCATGGCTACAGGATTAAGCCAAATGCATCCATCGACACTATCCTTTGAGGTGATAATTAATTTATGTAAATTTTCAATGTCTTGTGTGTATCTAGATATTTTTTAATGTCCTATGTGTATCTAGATCTTAGATGATTAATTTAAGTAATTTTTTATTTGTACTTTAAATGTTTTTACAGGATTTGGCTTCATCCACTTTTCATGTAGTTGAGGATGAGGGTACTCGAGACCACACAGAGCAGGATGGGGGTACTTAGGACTAGACAGAGCAGGATGAGGGTAGTCGGGACCAGACAAAGCATGTTGATGCATCACAGTCCTCTCCACGTGGAGTGAAGAGGACTGTAGATCAGCTAGATGAGTAGAGACTTTAGATTATGATGGTCCTATTTAGATAGGACTTATTTTATGCTGACTATTTGGACTTGTTCATGTTATTTTTTCTAACTATTTGGACTTGTTTAGACTTGTTCTGACTATTTGGGCTTGTTTAGACTTCTTCATATTATGTTTAATTGTTGTTAGATTAGGACTTGCATTATATACTAGTCTACTTGTTATCATATATTCTACTTGGACTTATTTTTAGAGTACGACTTTGTTTTGTGATATTTATGATGGACATTTCAGGACTTGTTATGTTATTTATCTTAATCATGAGTTGTTATATAATTTATCAATTTATCTTAATCAAGACTTGTTAAGTAATTTATCAATTTAAATCCTTGAAAAAACTTCTATCTAACAATGAGTTGATATGATGGACATTATGATACATGTAAATTATTTCAAGACAATGTTATGTTATTTATCTTAATCATGAGTTGTTATGTAATTTATCAATTTATCTTAATCAGTACTTGTTATGTTATTTATCTTAATCATGAGTTGTTATATAATTTATCAATTTATCTTAATCAAGACTTGTTAAGTAATTTATCAATTTAAATCCTTGAAAAAACATCTATCTAACAATGAGTTGATATGATGGACATTATGATACATGTAAATTATTTCAAGACAATGTTATGTTATTTATCTTAATCATGAGTTGTTATGTAATTTATCAATTTATCTTAATCAGGACTTCTTATGTAATTTATCAATTTATCCTTAAAAAAATAGCTAGATCTAACAATGAGTTGATATTCAATGGACATTATTCAATACATGTAAATTATTTCAGGACTTGTAATATGTTATTTATCTTAATCATGAGTTGTTATGTGTAATTGATCTAAGTACAATATCTAGATATGTGTTACAAGTAATATGAACACTTTGATTAGCTATAAAAAAAATCATCTAGATCTAACAATGACATCTATTAATACATGTAATTGACAATAACAATATGGATGTTACAAACTTAATAACTAAATTAAGTAATGAGATCAATTAAGTGAACATAATCTAGAACCAATGTGCATAGTTTAATATCTACAACAAAATTAGGTGAATACAAAGTTATGAATTTACAACAAGAGTGCATTGTACTACATAAATAGTTCATGTAGATATGTTCTTCTAGGTCCATCCTGCATCACAAAAATAAACATGTTGAAATTATGTTAGAATTTATAAAAATTCATTTAAAGTTAAATTTAATTTTAATTTCAAATCTATATCTCTAAATTATAAATTATGTCACTTGAAAGAAGACATATAGAAAACATATATATACAAATATGACAATTGAACAAAAACTTACATCACATAAAATTGATTCAACCTAATGTACCATCAACATCCTCTATTTTCTGCAATGCAGATCTATGTTCTTCTTGACAATCTGCATCATAAAAATAAACAAGTTAAAATGTTAGAATTTTTGTACTCAAGTTCATTTATTAAAGTTAATTTTAATTTGAAAGTTAATAAGACAATTGAATAAAAACTTACATGTATAAATTTCATTCAACCTAATGTACCATCAGTATCCTCTCTTTTCTACAATGTGTCTATGATTGCCTCATGCTCTTCCATTGAAAGTGTCCATAAAATCTTATTAGCAGGTCTCCCTTTGTATCTTTCCAATTTGATATTTGTTGCCACTACCAAATGGGAATAGTGTATAATCTTCTTTTCTGATTGGTAGTCTTCAAAAGCTGGTAAACCATTCCTTCTTGTTAGGTATTTGTGTAGCCATGTACCAACTACCACAGTAGACCCAATTGGATACTAAAAATTATCATCATCTACTTGATGACATATCAACTTTTTCTTGGGTTCTACACATCGAGCTAACCAATACTCTGTCTGCTCTTCATTATCCTCAGGTGCAACAACAGCATACACATGTCCTGCAAAACAAAATTTTAAGTACATGTGCACTATAAATAAAACTTGTTTAAAATTTTATAATTCAAATATATATAATCATAAATTCCTCTACATACAAATGTAACTAATGTATAATTTAAATTTTTACATTAAATTGTATTAAATTACCAGGTTGTATGAGATCTAAAACACAATCATAATCTTTTGATGCAAAGGCATGATCCAGGTCTTCATTTATTATAACATCTTCATCTTGTCTCTCACTAGGTGTTAAGGACTTTTGTTGCCATTCTTCAACCCATTCTGTATTCTCACATTTTTCCCATTCACCTGCAACACAAAATTGACAAAAACATGCAAGCTCCCTAGTCCATATAGTCCAAGTGTTAGAATTAGAACTCCTAAATGAATGCCATTTAGCCGATCTGCTGATTGTATTACAATCATATCTTGAAAGGATATCCTTCTCTTCAACTAGCCAGGAAAAAATGTCTGATTGTAGAGTTCTGACTTGATCCTGTAGACAAACTTGTTTTACACCATTCAACAATTGCATATGCATCTTTAAATTTTGATTTTTCCTCAAATTTGAGTTGCTCTCTACAAAGGGCTCTCTTAACACATGCACCGGCACCATCATGCTCTCCCTTCTCGTGTCCAGCCTCAAAAAAACTCCAGATATGTTGGATATTTGTTTTCTTGTGCATCCTACTCAACCAATAAAACATTCTAGCATTCTTGAATTGTCCTGTGCAATTATCTAACCATATTAGATGTTGTGTTATATGAATTTCTCTCTCCATTAAATTTTCATAAAAGGTATTAAAGCAATATTGGACAAACTCTGATGAGTGTAACTTATTATCACTCATATAGAAATGATACTCTCTCAATATTTTATGATCCTCTTCTGTACTATCGGGTGTATGTCTATAGACAATATGAACAAAAATTGTCACTTGCACTAAATTATAATATTGTGGTTGGATCTCATCTTGTGGTGCAAGCGTGTAGTTTTCTACAAAGTCAACAACTGACAGTATACTACCAATTGGAAATGTATTCTTGCATATCCGAAATTGTCCATCAAGCCATCTAGAATTGTGAGAGTGTTTCACATATTTAGGTATGACCTTACTCTTGAATTCATTCATAAAAGCATTAACACTAAGTTTTTCAGTTATTAGGTCGCACCGTTTTCCAACTTTTCCATCCTTCAATGGATACTCAATAGTTTTAAATCTTTGTACATCAACTAATTGTTGTCCAAAATTAAATGAAATATTCTCATGCAAACATTCATCTAATAATGTAAGATTGCCACATAAATCACATACACCAGAACCACATGCATTCAAAAGATAAAATTGCTCATTAGGTGGGTTACAAAATAAATTTGATATAAACTCTTTTAGAGTTTCAGGTGGTATATTTATACCACATTCCTATAACATTTCATTAGTATGCATAGTAGAACGTATAGATCAAAAAACATCATAATGATAACGAAATTGAACATGAGTTTTACAACAACAGGTGATTCTTTCTTTATTAATCCTTACATACCATGGTTTACATTTTTCAAAAGATCTTTGACTAATACTAATAATTAACACCTTATCATCCAAAAAAAATTTATACAATTCTGTTTGAGTCATATGTAAAAGGTGTTTTGGATGTGGATCATGAACTTTTGAACCGACTCTTAATTTAAGAACATCTCTTGCATTAGGGGATACTCTTATCGTGCCAAAAATTTTCAATCAAAGTTTTGACTTCACCAGTAAGTTTCATGTCAGACCTTGGGAGTCTACCACTAAAGGTCCATAAATGGTTTGCCAGATCACTCTCAAAGTTAACTCTTCTCTTTACAGCTCTTGCTAAAGTTTTACGATTAATATTAAGATATCCACTTATGTTTGAAATCATTCTTTTATCAATAGTAGTTTTGTTTACTAAAGCTGTTGTTATTGCTCGTCGTGCCGCATTACTATCTTTAGAACAACTTTTCTTCCCAATTGTGTCAAAGGCACTAGCAACAGTTGATACAACTTGTTTTAGAGACTCATCCTTCTTAGTTTTCACATAAATGCCTAACCTCTTCATTACTTTTCGCATTTTAGACATTTTAATTAATTGTAACATTAATTGACATTGAAACCCAAATTTCTTATTATAAAAAAATTGTCTAAACAATCTACTTGCGTGTGTCCTAATCTGTCTCGATGAAACCAAACCACGCAGATTGTCTAACACATCAGTTTTTAATTGAAATTGTTCATTTATTTCATTATCATTTAAATGAGTTTCTTTTTCAATCGGTGTTTCTATGTCTACATTTTCATTGTTGATTTCAATCTGAATTGGTGTTTCATTTTCAATTTCAATTGGGGTTTGACTTTTAGTTCCTTTATCATTATGATAAACATTACTAATTTTTGAAATTAAATGTGTTAATCTATTTTCAGGAATAAAATTTAAATCATTTCTATTGTAACCCGCTTCTAGCAAAGCATGAATATCTTTATCAGAATAAGTTGTAACAGTTGGATCCGAAGACATACCCGTACCCAATATTGGATTCAAAGATGCACCTGATTTTGCTTCTTCAACCTCTACATCCATTATGATGTCTTCATTATCCTCCTTTTCTGAAACAATTGTTGAACTCGATGCTCCAACATTATTTGCATTTCGAAGTCTCTCTCTTCTTTCTCATTGTCATTTTGCCTCCTCTCTATTTTGTGCAATCTCCTCGGGTGTCAGAACCTTCATTGACCTCTTTCTACGTCGGTTTGATCCCATTTTTGCACCAAAATTTGAATTCAAACAATCTTTTCTGAATGTGAGATCCAATGTAAGACAAAAAAAAGGAATGATGGCAGAAATATTCTGTTTGTCTGCTGCAAATCAATAGAATAAAACATCAAAAGTTGCCAATGATTAGATCAGGCCCACAGTCTAGGTTTTTTTTGCTGCAACGGTTATTTAAGAAACGGGCACTCGTTCTTAATTTACAAAACGGGCGCCCATTTTTTTAATCTAATAACGAGCGCCCAATTTGTAAATCTATAGGCAGGAACCTTACCTCCTGCCTTGGGTTTTGGTTTGGGACAGGCTTGGTGGGACCAAGCCTGTGCTTCAACCTGCAAAAAAATGCCTAAGGCATTACATAGAAAAATTTTTGCCTTGCCATAATTTTTGGAACAACTTCCCAGATGAATTTTTTTATAAAATGAAAACTCATTTTAGCTCTTATTGTGCAGATTATAAAAATATAATTTTTATAGTGATATGATAAAATTTAATATTTATACAATATTTATTAAGCCAAAGTGGTACCTAAGCATGAAATACCAAGGTTAACTAAAACTTTAATAACTTTTTTAATTTTTGGTTTTTTGAAAAATGAGTTATATGTGACCAAACTAGATAGAATTCTTTTCAATTTTTAAAAAAAAAAATTGAAAAAAGGTGAAGTTATCATCAAATTATGGTGTCCGTACACCAGAGGTTTCAAAAATGTACTTTATAGTCAATTAAAAATTAATAAAAAAAAATATTAAATAAAAAAATAAGAAAAAATATCCTGACCAATCTTCAGTGTTTTAGGTACCTTTTCCCAAAAGGATTCCCCAAAATACATTCATTTACTTCAAAAAAGGGTGTCCGTACACGCATAAGGTGTGGTCCTGAAACAAGCATTTTGAAAAAGTGGTTTTTAGACATGCATACTAAAATTCAATTTATACCATGTGGGTATTAAAAAAAATTACATATTTGAAAACTAGATTCTGAGCACTAAATTTGACATTACTGAAGTTTTTGAAGATTCAATCTTTAAGTGCTTCAAATTTGGACATCAATTGACAGAAATTTTGAAAAATAGGAAAAACACTTCCACTTTTCGGCCAAAAGTGGGACTCAACTTCTTGCAGCCACCCATTTAGGTCAAAGCTCTGCGTTATGAATATTATTTATGTGAAAGCTCTTTAAAGTGTTCTGATCCAATGCAAAGGTTACGTTATTAAATATTTTCCTCTTACACTACCAACGTTTCCATTTATTATTAGGGTATTGCAGAGTCGATTCTTATATCAATATCTTGCTCTAGGGAAAAGCTTGTAATAGAAATTTACTTTGTTTTAGTAATTACTTTTTAAGTTACTTATACAGTTAATGAAATTAAATAGAAATAGCAATTACTTATGTTGCGATCCAATGCAAATGAATAATAATATTGCATTTTAATGAGGTTTAAGTGGTAATAGAAATTAACTTTGCAACAAGAATGAAAAAAACTACCAACTAATAGAATTCAATTTTTTTTTTTATATTAGGTTATGATTTTTGGTATTTTAAATCTTTTTAAGATTGTGTGAAGGAAAAATTTGAATTGAAGGGTGGGATTAATCCTCTGTGTTTCCTGCAATTTAGATGATTATTCTTCATTAATTCTATAATGTATTAGTTTCATTTATATTATACTTCTATAATTTTAAAATTGTATGGGATTAATCCTCTATGTTTCTATAATTTAGATGATTACTCTTGATTAATTTTATAATATATTAGTTTCATTTATATATTATAATTTTATGATTTTAAAATTTTATACTATAAGTTTATAATTTTATTAAGCCGACAGACTTCCTACAGTGGCATCATCCATCAATATAAACATTTAGACAATATTAAGTTATTTCTTTGCAAATTCATCATTTATTTGGGAGCTAATCTTTAATTTTGTGTTTGTGAGCGAGCAGGTATAAGTGGAGGATGAGAATGTGCTCTCAATCAGCGGAGAACGAAAGAAGGAAGAGAGGGATGTCAAATTCATCCAAATGGAGCTTACACTCACAAATTCATGCACAAATTTACTCTTCCTTATGTCTGCAACATGGACGCCATTTCTATCAGCTATCACGATGGAGTGTTAACTGTTACTGTCCAAAGCTCCCTCCTCCTAAGCCAAAGAAACCCAAGACTATTGAAGTTGACATTGCATAGGGGTTTACAAAATTGGAAGATTATTTATTTTTCCCACTAATTACAGTCCATCTTAGCTCAGTGCTTCTGCGCTTTGATTAGAATATATATATGTGCTCGTGTATCTAATCCGGTGTTTTATTATGTTTTACTTTATTAAGATAATATTTTTTTATCGATAAAAGGTTGGAGCCAAAAAAATTTATTAATCATAAGAAAGTATTACAAAAACCCCGCTTAGTGTAGGCGCTAGTAGGAAAGAGTGGGGTTAAGAAAACCTCCAGCCTTTCTTGGGACCTTAGTCCGGATTCTAATACAAGATGTTTTAAGAGGGCATTCCCTCATACATTAACTTATTTGATGAACATAAAGATTAAATTTCGTTTAATGATCCTTCTTATCCTTGATTGGAGTAAGTGGCTTTTATTATTCTTTTGCAAAGGATGAAGGTGGAAAGTCTCCCTTAGATTCAGACAGATTTTGCCTTTAAATTGATCTGAACCTGTAACAGCTCAACTTCTAAGCTAAGATCCCCGTTAGTATATCATAAATTATTAAAACTAATTCTAAAATTTTGATAATAAGGTTACGTATCTTAGTGTTACCCTTCCAAGTGTATCTCGAAATAGGAGAAGAGCCTCCTTTGACTATTCCAACCTGCATAACTATGCTAGAAACCTTGCCTTGTAATGGGTTAGCTCCTAGTTTATCCATGGCTGTCTACTTCTAGATGGAAGAGATAAGAGGCAGTGAAAAAAATCCTAGCATTTTAACATTAGTGTCACGATCAAGGTCAATAATGGAAAGTCAACAGAAAACATAATTTAAACCATGCTTTACCTGTATTATAGAGAAGATCCTAAGCTTTAGATATTTAAGTTTGACATATCAAGTGGCGTATACTGTAGTTAAAAGTATAGGCAGTTGAAGTAAATTAACTTATATGCTCTAACACTTTATCTAATCCTTATTCAGTAATCTAAAGGAGAGATCAATGTGTGTGTGTGTAAAATATTCCTAGATTAAAGCATCTATAAATCCTCTTACTACTAAGAACCGAATAAATACATTATCTTATCTAAAAAAGATTCTTGAAGATGATTATCAAAGGAGAAAACAGGAATTGCCTAAGAGTCCACACTTCAATTCTGATTTAAAGAAAAGCATTGTGTATTCTAGAATATATGCATAGTTATGTTCTATCATTAGGGTTTCTTGAGGACTTTCGGGAACCATGCCAGAGGTCACGAGTAGAGTAGTTTTCCTTAGAATCCTAAGACTATATTTGCCAAAATAATAATACACACCATCTAATACATGAGAATGTTTGGTAAAAAGATATCCAAACTGAGTAGGTATATGTAACTATGCTTATAAATATATATATCACTATATGTAGGTATATATATATATATATATCACTATATATAGATATCTATATTTATAAATATATGTATAAGATCGATTGAGGAAAAAGGGGTCTCTCAGTGTGGAGAGAAAAAATAGTTAGAATAGATAATGCTCAAGATCTCTGAAAAGAAGTAATATGGAAATAAGATAAAGGACACATTCTATCTGATTCATAAGACTTTTGACTGAATACACATCTCCTAAATCTAACCAAATATCAGTCATTTTATTCCATAAAACCCTAAGGAGGAAGATAAAATGCTAATCTTTCCCAAGCTAAATAAACAAAATGCCATAAGGGATCCTGACCCTGAAGTCACCATGAGGTTTCATGTGTTGACTTCAAGATAAGAGATCTTTATGAGAGATTGTGTCTAACCAGAGCTAAGCCAAACAAGAAAACATCTTAAACCTCCTCTACTACCATGAAGCCATAGCTGATTTGGAGCCTTTAAATAGTTGCCATTCTTGAACAAAGATTCTAAGAAATCATAGTGGTCGTTGTTGATATCTAAGGAAAGGGAAAATGTCTGATTATATCCATCCATATTGCCTTCCATAAATGAATCTTCATCATTAGAGAGAGGAGCTAATCATTCCCTGGGGCATCAATGACAAGTTACTTATTCTGTCATTTTGTTCAGGTACAGGTGTATGAAAGAAGTCTATTTTAAGAACACAATAATCTTAACAACCATTCTTTGTTTTAGGATAACCCGATTGCAGACATTAGGTAAACTGTAGATTTAATCAATCTTAACTGAGAGTAAGAGACAAAACCTGAGCCACCCTGCCTATATAATATATGAATATATATTTTATATATTTATATATGAATATGTGTGTGTGTGTGTGTGTGTGTGGAATTATATCTACAAACATATATATATATATATAACCCATTAATGAAAGAATGAAAATTCAAAAATATCTCTAATTATATATATAAATTTATATATGTGCAAATATAAGAGAAAATATTTAAGTAAATAAATAAATATAACCATATATATATAAAGATATATATGATTATGTATATATATAAGAATATATAAATATATATATCCATATGCATATATTAATCCATTTATATGTATATATAAATATATATAATTGTATATATATCCATATATGTATTTATGTGAATATGATACAACATATAAGAGAATATCCATAAATATATCTTTAACTAGGAAAGAATATATATATATATATCTATATATATTTGAAAACTAGGAGAGATAATATGTCTACTAAAATATGTTTGGGACTGTGAAATTACCTTCTTTTGATGGCCAGCTAAACAGACTAGAACAAAACAAAACTTTTCCCAATTGTAAAAAGCTGCTGAAGTGCAGAAAATTTAAGAAAGGATTACATTCCTGATAATATTAAATTCTAGTCTTGCTGATAAACAGTCTTACAGTAAAAACATATTCGATAAACAGTCCTTGAATATTAACATCATTTGAATTTAACCCTAAGCTATATACTAAAATTAGGGCAAAAAAGAAACTAAACTACACTACCCATTTTAGTTATTCTGTGATTCTTTTCGAAGCTCATAGCAGCTCCATCCTTCACCCTTTTTCCTGATGACAATGATGGTTTCTTCTTCTAGCTCTGTGGGTTTGGCATGGCGGGAGAACTTCTTGATGTCAGGGAAGATGATATGTAGATTCTCTTTCTTCACTTCGTCCCATGATTTTGGGATGTCAAAACCCTCCGCCCTCCAGTAATCCAGCCTCCATTTTGTCTCCATCTCCTCTTTTAGGAGCTCCTTGTATAGGTAATCTAGGTTCCTCGACATTTCTGGCTAGTGTTCATCAAATTTTCCCTCATCCTTGAAGGTCATCATAGGAATCCTCTTAGAGTTTGGAATTGTCTTCAAGATCCCAATCTTCGTTCTCACGGTAGTCTCTGGAAAGGGAATAGATAGATGGTTATCTACGCTATAGACCATTTGCTCCAGCCCTCCCAGAAAACTCTCTTCAAAGAGGATTTTTGTAGCTTTGACAACTTCTTCCTGCTTCTAGCCAGCGAAGGAGGAGAGGGCGACAAAATTTCCTATTATATTTCCATTGGTGCGAGAAGTAAATTCATTGTCAAAGTGGTTATCTCCCAAACCCTTTTCCAGTACCCTTCTTACTGATTCAGAGATGGGGTTCAATAGTTGGTTCCACCTTTTAGGTTTGATAGCTCCCCTAAACGCCATAGCTCTATTGTTAGGGATAGCAAAGGTTATCAGCCTGGTTTGCATTTTGAAACAAACACACCCCAAATCATAAGAAAATCTCTTCTTGAGGAGAAGTTTCTTGTCAAGTTATGCATCTTCTAATCTTATTAATAACTACTAACTAAGTTAACTTTTTGGTTCATGATTACTATCGTAATTCCTATCTTTTCATCATTTACTCATGAGCCTTACACTGGCATTTGAATCCGTACCATCTCTGCAGTGATGCAAATCCCTCTTAATCTTGCTATCCTTGGAAAGGACAGAGTAGAAATCCTCCCTTTTTGGTGGACCTTGCTAAAAGGCCAATGGGGTTCTAGTATGTTCGGAGAGGATGAGAGCCCTCTAAATGTTGTTAGTGCTTCTTGGATGCCAGTTGGTTTGGGTAATGATGAAAGATCATGATCATTAAGTGGTGAAAGGGATCCATGCCAAGTGGCTAGTAAATGAAAGAAAGAGAGAAAATGTAATTAATCACAAATGTGCAAGAGTACTTAAAGAGATAGGTCTTAAAGGTATATGTGCTCAAAAAAATATCCCTAAATAATTCTCGATCTCAATGAAATTTATATTTAATAAATCAATTTTAGGTGGATTAGTTGAAAATATTATTTCATTTTGTGAATATGAATGAGCATACCATTCCTTGCGAATCTATATTATAAATGTAAATAATCATTTATAATTACCTAAAAATTCCATGTCTTTATGAGCTTATATCCTGATATATATAAAATAATACTAGTGAGAGGATACTAAAAATATATATGTATATATAATGTCTGTATATATGTTTTTCTCTATATATGAGTACAATTTAAAAGAATATTTTTGTGCTAACTCAGTCTATCGTAGGGATCAGCTACTCACATTGTGCAAGGAAACAAATAAGGGCTCGAGAGTCCTAAAATTTGAAGTTTTTCTTATTAAAGTATTATACCATCTGCACCAAGATTTGCTAGTTCATCTGCTCTCTTATTGCCCTTTTGATATATATGGTTAATAGGGATCTTCTTAAAGGATTTGCAAAGGTTTAAGGCTTTGGAAAGGAGGGATTTTAATCTCCAATTTGGTATTGCTCCTTTCCTAAGCGCATTAATAATGATTGTCGAATCTCCTTCAATTTCTAGGTGTTGTAAACCCATGGAGGCACATTTTCGTAGTCCTCTAACTAAAGAAAAAGGTTTCACCCAGTTGTAAGTTTCGCCCAGTTGTTAGTTTCAATTCCAATAGGGGCAACCAGGGAAGAAATTTCCTTCCCTTCTTGGTTGTGAATACAACACCCTATTCCTGCTTTCCCCAGATTACCTCTAGATGCCCTGTCAAAATTAAGTTTGAACCAGCCCTCCATTGGAGGGCTCCATTTACATTCTATTCTCTTGGATAACGTGTTTTGATCTCCTAAGACAATAAAGGGGGGAAGAGAGAAACCTATCCATTTCCCTCACATTTTTCCATCCTAGTGGCTCATATAAAGGTCCACTTTCTAAATCCTATAAATTATATAGTTCATGTTCTCTATGATGGCAGCTTCAATCTTATTACATAGTTGCCTCCAATCCAATTTTTTCCCCTTAACGATTCTTTTATTCCGTTCTTTCCAGATCTCTCATAGTAAAATTGAGGGGGAAGAAGTCCAAAGGTTAGCATAAATACTATATTTTTTAATTGTCGGCCATGCCTGAAGCATTGCAAGGAGAGAGAGAAGGGAAAATTTGTTGACCAAACCAAGTTCCTTGTAAGCCACTTCCAACATTGATTCATAAAAGAGCAATTCACAAATAAATGGTCAATATCCTCTTCACAATTCTCACAAAGAGGGCATCTACTCGGACCTAAAAAGCCCAACTTCTTAAATCTTTCTGCAATTAAGAGTCTATAATTTAGCGCCATCCACGTGCAGAATCCTGCTTTAGGAAGACAACCTTTATTCCAACATAGGTTGATTGGAATATCGGTTTTGGGCCTTTTGTAACTTTGGGAAATGAGATTGTAACCATCTTTAGTGTTATATTCACCATTTTTTTATCCATCCCATACTAACGTATCCTTAGAATTATTTAATGAGATCTTCCTCTTGTTAAGAATTTTTGTTACTACCTTCTCCTCTGCTAAAGATATCCCTGATCCTTTCAAGGATCTCCATACCCATTCTTCTCCATTAAAAATGATGTAATCTTTGAGGAAGATTCTAATCCTATTCTTTAGATAATTTATGAGGGAGATGTTATCTAAACACTTAGATAATGCTTCATATCCTCCCCATGAATCATCCCAGAAAAGAACCTCCTCACCGACACCTAGGTTCCAAGTTAATTTTTTCATAATAATGTGTTTGCATTCTAACATGAAATTTCAGATTCTCGATCCTTTAGGGGGATTAGTTTCTCTGAAAATACTAATGGGGGACTTATCTCTTAAGTATTTGTAAATGAGGAGTTTTGCCCATTTAGCCTTATGGTTTCTAAATAATCTCCAGATTAACTTGGCACCTAGAGCACTCCCTTGATCCCCAAGTTTTTAAGACCCACTCCACCTTCCATTTTTGGTTTGCAAATATTCTCCCAAGAGATCAAGGGGATTTTCTTCTTTTCATTACTCCCTTGCCAAAAAAAAATTCTCAAGTGTTTGATGATTTCTGATTTTTTGTTAGAGGGAAGATGTATACATGATAATTGATAAGTTGGCATGGCTGCCGAGACTAGCCTGACCATAGTTGCTCTTCCTACTTAGGATAGCCATCTACCTTTCTAGGAATTCATTTTGTTTTTTTGTTTTTTCAATTATGGGGTTCCAGATATCTGTGGCTCTGTTATCCTTAACTAGAGGGAGACCCAGGTATCTGCAAGGAAGCTTGTCTTGCTTAAAATTGAGGATCTGACAAATATCCCTCTCAACCTTCTTGTCAGTATAATTAAAGAAAAAGATTTCCAATTTTTTTGGGTTAATTTCTTGTCCCGATGCTTTTGTATATGATTCCAAAATCTTCTTAAAGGATCTAGCCTCCTTTCTTTTACTGACTCCATATAACAAAGTGTCATTGACAAAATGTTGATGTGTTGTAGGGTCTAAATTGTTGGTGATAGTTATTCCTTCAATAGTGCCCCTTTCATGTTATTTTGAGATAGCCCTACCTAATGCCTCCCCCATAATGATGAATAAGAAGGGGGACATAGGGTATCCCTGTCTTAGCCCCTTGGAGATGCCAAAAAAACCTTCTGGGGTTCCATTCACTAAAACAAAGATCATAGGAGTAGAAATGCATTCAAAAATTAAATTAATCCGGCTCTTGGAAAATCCAAAAGCTTCTAAGCTCTTGCATAGGAATCTCCAATCTACTTTGTCATAGGCTTTCTTGATATCTAACTTCATGAGCATGCTAGGATTCTTGTTTTTTGGATCAAGTGGATGGCTTCTTGTGCAATGATGACACCATCAAAGATGGATCTCCTAGGAGCAAACCTTGTTTGTTCCCCGCTTATGATCAACGAAAGAAGTTTTTGCAGCCTAAGGGATAGGGTTTTAGTAAGAAGTTTATATAAAGCATTGCATAGTGCAATTGGTCTAAAATCATTGAGGCTTGTATGCTTATATTTTTTGGGAATAAGAGAAATGAAGGTGTCATTTACTTCCTTAAGTATTTTCCATGAGTTTCTAACACCTTCTAGGGCTTCAGTGACTTCCTTCCCTATAAAATGCCAGCACTTCTGAAAGAAGATAGCAGAGAAACCATCTGGCTCGAGAGATTTGTTAGGATTCATTTGCATAAGAGCAGTTTTAACTTCCTCTATAGTGAATTTTTCTATTAAGGCTTTGTTATGTTGTTTAGTTATGACTTTAGGTATATTTTTAAGAAGTTTTGTTTGATTATCCAAGTTAGAATATTCCAAATTGTTAAGAATGTTGCTAAAGAAATTTATTGTTTCGGTGGCGATTTCTTTTGAGTCACTAATGGTGTGTCCCTTCTCATCTATAATACTAGATATCATGTTGGTATTCTTCCTTTGTTTAGTGTTGTTATGAAAGAATTTAGTGTTTCTGTCGCCTGCTTCCAACCAAGTCTCTCTAGACTTTTGTTTCCAAAATATTTATTCTCTTGCTAGTATCTCCTCATAATCCATAAGTAGATTTTTTTCTTTATAATAGAGATCTTCATCCATTCCTGCCTGAATGGCTTTAGAATTGACCTCACTCAATTCTTTCTCTAGGGTCAGTTTCCTATCAAAGATGTTTCCAAACTTAGTCGAGTTCCATTCTAACAGTTTTCTTTTGACCCATTTTAGCTTATTGACTACTATGAACATCTTGGATCCTGATATGTTGGGTTCTGACAACCATATCTCAATTAGATTCAGGATTTATGGGTCTCTGAGACAAGCTTGTTCAAATTTAAAGGCACATTTTTTTGGTTTAGATTATGTCTGGAATTGGATAATGATCAGATCCAGAAACCAGTAAGATCTTGGCTGCAAGGGAGAAATCAGAATTGGTCAGACTACCTTTGAGGAAGAATCTGTCTAATTTCTCTGCTATGTTGCAGAAACCTTGTCTTCTGTTGTTCCATGTGAAGGAGTTGTCCTCTGTAGGGATTTTAAGAAGGGAGTTCCTATCCCTCCAAAGGGTAAAGTCTTTAGCTTCTAGGGGGAGTGAATTAGTACCCCCTCTTTTTTCTAATCTCTTTGTTATCACATTAAAGTATCCTCTCAAAATCCAAAGTGTATCAGGCCCTTGATTAAGGTAAGATTCAATTGCATTCCACACTGAAAGTTTCTCTCTATTTTGTATAGGACCGTAAACATTAATGATGTTAAAAGTTAGATTATTTCTAAAGTTCCTAACCATATCGCTCATCCAGAATTGTTTTTTTCTTTGTTATGTCAATTGAAATGCATCGTGGATCCCAGATGATGGCCAAACCTCTAGAAGCTCCTATCGCTGGTGAAGCTTCAAGTTCTCTAAGTCCTAATTTCCTTTTAAAGTTTCCCATTTCAATGTTATCTAGCTTAGTTTCCAGTATTAACATTATTTCTGGATTATAGTTTTTAATGCAGCATTTAATTAATCGCTGCTTGTTAGGGGCATTCATGCCCCTAACATTCTGATAAAGGACATTCATGGCTCTTTGGGAAGGCTCTTCCCCTTCCCTGCATTAAGAATTGATATAATTTTACCCTGACCTGCTGCTTCTCCAGCTAATTCTCTTAATTTTGCATTTGGATTTCTCCCCCTTTTCCTTGCTTTTTTAGCACAGTCAAAAGAGTTCCGACTGTCTATAAGGAGAGCAATGCCTAGAGATTATGGGCCTTGTGATTCCTTGTTTTTAAGATCAATTAACATCTCTTCCATTGTACCTCCCAAGGTCGCTTTATTTGATCTGATACCTTCAATTAGTAGTTCCTTCTGAAGATCTAGTTCTTCCTTATCACAAATCTCATCCATGAATTGATCCATTCTTCTGTCAATGATTCCCCTATAATATCCAAGATTGTGTTAACTTCTTGAATTTTATTATTGTCAAATTTTGACATTTCTTTAGGTTCAAATTCCTTAATAGGGATCTGTTCCATACAACTTTCTATTGTATCCTTTAAGGGGATAGCTAAAACTTATGTAATCAAATCATCCTTATTCTTAACCATTCTTGGAGACACTTGGATTTTGACTCTTTGATGTATTGACATCTATCTTCCCCTCATCCCTCATATCATCTTGCGATTTTAACTCATTTGATACCTCGATAGCTATGGCCACTTCTCCATCCAAGCTTTTTCTGACTTTGTTGCTCAAATCAATTTCTACAGTTATTCCCCTGTCTTCTGTTTGATTAATCGTCGATAGTTGAGATACATGTTGCCTTCTGGAATGAGTTTTTATGTAGCCGTGGGAGTTGATTCTTTTAGAGTTAACTTTTGCCCTTTCATTATGTCTAGAGGGACTAAGGAAAGGGTTCTCGTGTTAACTATAAATTCTGGGGTCTTCTGCCTTTCCATAGTCTCTGAAGGATGTTTCTCTGGGAACTTAATTGAGAAGCTGCTTCCAACTTCATTTAGATGGATGGCCACTTCCTTGGGAGGGTCTACTCTTGGCTTAATTGATCTAATGTTTCCATAATCCTTTTTGAAATCTTTTACTATTTCTGACATAATAATAGGGTTTATACTAAACTTTTTTGAATGACCCTGAATTAAAATAGGAGGAAAGGTTTTAATTGAGATATCCATCTTTACTATGATCGTATAATCTGATTGAGGATACTTTGTTTTCACAGCTCTTACATATTGCCCTAATTTATTTCCTATATGCTTGAGAATTATTTTGTTAGAACATTCTAAGGGCATATTGGTTAGTTTGATAGCTCTGGATACTACGATGCCCTGCAGATTATTAGGGTTGAAGGATAGGCTCCAGTCCAATACTGTGAAATTAGACCCTTGATAGTCAGGACATCTATTGTCCAAGAATTTTTCCTTAGTTTCTATGTTGAAACAACAAACAAACATAAATTCATCTGGGAGAAGCGAAATACTTACCTGGTCTTTGAGGTTTTCCAAGAGCCAATCTGCTATCTTGATTGCGGGAACTCCGTACCCATTCCATCTCAAGAAAACTCCCTTAGGTCACATATGTTCCTGGGAGAGATCTATGATGTCGTCCTCAATTTCAATTAGCATGGGTAATTGTGATTTGATTCTGCGATGGGGGGAGAGTAGGGAGAAACTTTAGGGTATTGAGATGTTTGGCGAATTGGTTTAGGCTGATAAGGCATTTCTTTCTTATGCGATGGAGTGTATGTCTTGATTGGGGATTCAGTAGACTTGAGGCTCAATTTTCTGTGGTATTCATCAGGGACATGATCTGGTGTGGGAGGATCCTTTCGATTTTTGAGAGAGTCGAAACTATTCTTCAAAAGCAGGGATTTGGCTACCAGGGTAAGGGCAAGACAAGGTCTCCTATTTCTCTTGAAATTACTAACCTTAATCCAACCTTCGTCTTCTTCTTCCGCGCCTGAGGGCTTGCTAGGGCACGGTTGTTCTCCAACCAATCTACCTCTACCCGCAACAGAGCGACTGTCCTCAGGCTTCTTTGCAGACGAAATCCTAGATTGGGGAGCCCTTCGTGCCCTTGTAGATAGTGGACTAATAGTGTTTGTTGAGCCGAGTATAATGTGGGGGGAGAAACTTGGGTGCCAGAGCATAATGAGTTTTTGAAAACACCTCAAACTGGCGATTCAGAGATTCGATGCTAAAGATAAGATGGTTATTGCGAAAAGGAAGAGGCAGAACCATATTTTTGATTCAATACTTTGTTACTTTTTTATTAAGATATTAAATTTAATATTTTCATTGTTAATTTTCATAAATGTTTAGAAAGTGGCTTAAAGAAATTAGGAGATCCCATGTTTTATTTTCATTATCAATTATTTAGGTAACTATAGGTACATCTATTCACTATAAATTACTTTGTTTATTATAAACCAATTTGTTAGCTAAACAAATAGTTAAAATAATAAAATTTTAACATTTTTCATTATTTAGTGATTTTATTATATTTCACAAAAGAGTTGAATTTAATGATGTAATAGATGTGTCAATATGTAATATATGTCCTTTCCAATAAGAATTAAATTGTTAAAATTAGAGTTTCAAATATATATTTCAATATAAACAAATACTTGATAGATTTAGAAATATACTTTTCTATAGAAACAAATACATTACTAAATGACATTTCAAAAATAAAATGGATAAAATTAATTGATTTAACAAAGCCTCGTATGTATGCATGTCGCTTCCATTAGAAACATAAATTGTTAGAATGTAAAAATCCATTAGATCATCATTAAAGGGACCATTGAATGACACAAATAAAGGATACAATCTACTCTTTAATTGTGTCTTAAGAAATTATATACAATAAAAACCATTAGATCTAAATATTATATCTAGGTTAGGGTTATATGATAAATATTGCAGACAAATATTAGAAATATGACTATAAATAGTGTTATAATCATGATTACAATTAGAACTAAAATAGGATTAAAGTTAGAATTTTAAATAGAGTTAGGTAAGGATTAGGACTTTAAATTTGAGTTAAGTATTGATTATGATTGTAGTTAGGGTTAGAATTAGGATTAGGCTCCACTTATATCAATGTTATGGTTTAATTAGGATAATAGTTAAATAAGGATTAGGGTTAGGGTTCAATTAGGGCTAGTGTTTAATTAGGGTTATAGAAATATTCAAATCAAAATTCTTTTACCTCTATTTTGAACAATTTACCCTAGAAAGATTTTACAAATATAATCATAAAAATGGCATGAGCCTAAACCATGAACCCTAACCTTCAACCCTAATCCAAATGATAAGACCTAACCCTAAACATAATCATAATCCTAAATAAGATCACAACTCTAGAACCCTAAACACAACCCTGACTTTAAGCATGGCATAAACATAAACCCTTAAACTAACTTTGATCAAAATACAAACTCAAAACATAATACAAAATCCTAAGCATAGATGCAAATCCTAACCCTAATAAAAATCATAACCCTTACCATAATACTAAACATTATGTAAAACCTTACCCTAACCATAATATTAAACCTAATCTTAATCTTAATCCAAACCCAAAACATAAACCCTAACCCTAATAAAAAAAACTTAACCTAACCATAATATTTTCTATGATGTAACCTTACCATTAATATAATCCTAACCCTAAACTAAAGTACTAATCATAAATCATAAAACCTAATCCTAATACTAATCATGGACACAAATGCTGACCATGATTGTAATACTATTTATAAAACCATAACCCAAACATTAAACTACAAGGGTTTACATTAATATAAATTATAAATTATAAACCCTAATCCTAAATGTAATCCTAAATCCAAACCTAAATCATAACCTTAACCCTAACCATAATACTAACCATGATGCAAATATTTATCCTAACTATTTTCATAATCCTAACCCTAATTTTATCCTTAAACATAAACCCTAACCCTAATCGAAATACTAACAATGATGTAAATCCTAACCCTAACTATATTCCTTATCGTAAACCTAAATACTTACCCTAATCATAATCCTAATCCTAAAAAAGGTCATAACCTAAATGCTAATCCCTAACCCTAATGATAAACCTAATCTTAAAATCCTAAACACTAATCCTAATGGTAACCCTAAATACTAAACCTAGCCCTTATCATAATGTCATATATATGATGTAAACCCTTACCCTAACCATAATCATAACCCTAAACCAAAAAATATATTTATAAACTGAAATCGTAGATTGTAATTCTATCCCTAACACTAACCATAATCCTAACCCTAATTTTAAAAGGTTTCCTAACCCTAATCAAAACTCTAATAATGATGTAATCCCTAACACTTACCATAAACCTAAACCTAAACCTAAACCCTTACCCTAGCCATAATCCTACCCATAATCTTAAAACTAATCCTAACCTTAACCCTAGCCCTAAATTTTGACCCCAATAAAAAACCTAACCTAACAATAATGTTATATATGATGTAAACCCTTAATCTTAACCTAAATCCTAAACTTGACCCTAACCATAAACCAAAACCATAGCCCTGACCAAATCAAAATCTTTACCCTTCACCTAATTATAATTCCATTCCCAACCCCAAAAGTAATTCCAACCTTGCCCTTAACACTTACTAAAACCCTATTCCTAACCTGAAACCTATTGTAATTATAATCAAAACCCTAACCCTAACCATAATTCTCCTCGTAACCATGACCATAAATCCAACCTTAACGCTAAGCCCTAATCCTAATCATAATAATAAATCTAAACCAAACTCTAACCCTAATGCTTACACTAACTGCTAACCCTAATCAAATTAATTAATTCAACGTGTTAATCAATCCCTACATATAATCTCTTTATTTTCTCACTATATAATTTACTATTGTAGATTAACTATAATAAAAATAATGATAATATCTTTCATTATGCATCGCAACTGATACTAGCTTATATATATATATATATATATATATATATATATATATATATATATAAGCTGAGAGATATCCTTTTCGAGGCGTCTATTTTCACAATTTCTCTCAATGCAATAAGTGCCTCGAGAAGAATATCTCTCGATTTATTATATATATATAATATATATAAGCTAGTTTTTAAAACAAAGATAGCAATGTAAAGTTGTACCTTTTCTAATATAATTATTTTGAGAGGTCTAATACAAAGGTTTCTGAGCTTTACTTTCTATTTTACATTGATTTTTAAAAATATAAATACGCTAGTTATAAAATAAATTGATTATTATTAAGAAATTGTGATTTATAAACATTTGAATATTATATGGAGAGAAAGGTCTCTCGCGCTGATTTTTTTTTTTGGACAATTTCGTAAAAACAGAAATTAAAAAATCATTACTAAAATTGAAATTAAAATTCTTCAGATTCCAACGGTACAAAGCATAAAAGCCTAAATATTTGCCGTGCAATTTACACGTGTCGTGAAGTTACGGGTTATTATAATTAGAATGAAAGCATGAAGATCGGAAGCCAACTTTCGCCGTTCGCATGCACTGTTTTATAAGGGGTAGTCATTCTGAGCTCCTACATATTGTTGCATGATTTTTATTGAAAATTTGCCGGGCGGCATAAAAATCGTAAGCCAATTTTATCTGTTTACATGCACTGTTTCTCAATTGCTTTTACAAGGGATGGTTGATAATTATAATTATGAGATGCTTCTGCCATTTTTCTTCTTCTTAGACTTTGTTTCCATGCAAACACTTGCAAGATTTTTATTGAAAACTTGCCGCACAATTTATATGACTTGGTGAGTTTCAGTTAATTATAATTGGTGTAAAGGCATAAAATCGGAAGCAAATTTATCCATTTACATGCACTGTTTCCCAATTGCTTTTAGCAAGATTTTTGTTGAGAACTTGCCAAGCGATTTACATGACTCGTTAAGTTTCAGTTAATTATAATTGGAGTAGACGCATAAAATCGGAAGCCAATTTAGACGTTTACATGCAATGTTTCCCAATTGCTTTTATAAGGGATGGCTGATAATCCTAATTATGAGCTGCTTCTGCTATTTTCCATCTTCTTCGATTTTGTTTCATGGCCGGTGCATTATCTCTTTGGACAAATTCAAAGGTATGCTTCTTTTTTCTCTTTCAATCATTTGGAGATTTTCTGTTACAAGATTTTTGAATGATAGAGTGAGTAGGATGACTGTTTCAGTTTGGATATCTAAAGGGTCAAATGGAAATATGTAAAGAATTTTTAAGTGAACCATACTGACAAAGAAACAAAAGAAACAAAGTAGAAGAGGAAACAGTTGTGTTTCCTTATACATGTAAACTGTTTAAGGCGTATATGGGCAATATTCCTAGTTGGGTATCTAAATATTCAATGATTTGGAGATTTTTGTATTTTTTCTACATACTGTTGCAAGATTTTTATTGAAAATTTGCCATGCAATTTACATGTGTTTTTAAGTTTCAGTTAATTGTAATTGGAGTAAGGGCTAAAAGATGGGATACCAGCTTTTTTATAAGGGATGCTCGACATTCACGATAATGAGCTGCTCCTGCTATTTTTCTTCTTATATTTTGTTCCATGACTGGTGTGTTACCTATGCGGACAAATTCAAAGGCATGCATCTTTTTTCTCTTTAACTGATTTGGAGATTTTCTGTTACAAGATTTTAGAACAAAGCGGTGTGGATGAATGTTCCAATATGGGTATCTAAAGAATAAAACAACAGGAATGAAAACATATAAAGAATATTGTAGTGAACCATAATGGCAAAGAAACGAAAAGAACAGGGAAGCACAGGAAATGATTTTGTTTTCTTTATACATGTAAAACATGGTAAACATGGTAAACAGATTCAATGGGTACAGATCAGAATCATCAGATTTATATTTAAAATTTAAATGCACCATGCTTGCTTACTATGTCCCTTTCGGAAAAATTGGTCTGTCTACCCAAGGCTAATTGCTCACGAGCAATAAATCTGTTTGCTCTTCCAACCGTAAGGTTTCAGTGAAGGCTGCCTTTCGGGTTAACATTTTTGGAGAGATTGTTTATAAGAAACAGTTTCCTGTTGTTTTTTAGTAATATTAAGTATAAAATGAGTTGCTTATTAGAAATATTAACTATAAAATGAGTTGCCATTCTGCATATGATTTTCCTATTTCTGGACTCGTATATTCTTAAATCATAACAAGAAGATGATTAGGGTAGACTGGAGAGGGCTGTGATTGTGAGCGTCTAAATAATAAAACAGTGTGAAATAAAATAACAAATCTAAATTTTCTAATGGAACACAAATTACACTAACAAAGCTAAAATTTGCAATCGAATATGTGTCTACAATGGGGCCTTAAGAACTTGATGTTTCGGTTGTGGTCACATTGAGAGGGGGGCGGGGTGCTATTATTTCTAAACAGGAGTTGCTGAGAAAATTTAAGAGCCCATTTTAAAGCAAGGGGCCTTCTGGTTTTTTAAGTTCTCCCTATTATAAAATTTTTAATGAAATAAAAGATGCTTTAATGAGAAATTATAGCAACTAAATAATACTAAGATAAAGAAAAATGGGATGCACGCTGCCACACAAACACGAGAGTCCCTAAGTAGGTGGAGAAAACTTTCAGGCCCCCTTCCCACCACCCTCTAAATATTTGCAACTATAAATGTCTACCTCCTATTTTAAAGGAAAAGACTCATTTTAATCATGTAGCTGCATTTTTGAAATACCACAGAACTGCCTATAAAGTGAAAAAGGAAGCCCAAGCGCCTTCCATGGGACCATTTATATCCACCCTAATGCTCATGTTCCGGATTTAAGATCTTCCCACTCTAATGTACTTGTTTATTGCAACTAAATGTATTTCTCAGTCTCATTGACCTTCTCCCGATCATTTGTGAATGTAGTATAATATCTATCTTTCTTTCTTTTTAATTAATGATAAAACCTAATAAACAGCTAAGTTTTATCAATGGAAAGATGAACTGTAGGGAATTTTGATACTTTGGCTGTTATTTTTTGAGTCTCTGTCTCAATGAAATGCATCCACGTCAATTGAAAAAGTGCTAGCAACAAAGGGATTATAGAATCTTGCTAAGTCTAGAAAGGATGGAAAAAATGTAATAGGTTATTATTCACAACCTAAATAAAGTTGAATTCAAGGTCAATTCAAATTAGTGATAAGAATCATCAATGAGAAATTGAGAATACATATGGATTTGTTGTTTTACAGTTTTGTTTTTTTTAGTGTTTTAGTAATGTTATTAAAGAATCAGAGATTAGGACATAACTTTTGTTCTACTTCCTTCAGTTTTTTTCTAGAAACAAATTTTCCTTGAACAAATCTACAAATGACAGAGGAAGAATAATGCTGTCAGGTGATTCTGCCACCTACTATAAAATGGTATCCTCTCATGTGACATAATTGCCAATAATCTATTAACGTAAAAGAGAGAACAGGACAAAAGTGACAGGACAAAAGTGACATCAAGGCTTATCAGCATCAGATGTGTGAAAAAATGTCAGAAACGTCTGATGGACTATTTCAAGTGTTCAAAACAATGCTATACTCGTCTTCCAAGAAGTGGGGCGAGAAGAAATTCCTATGTTCACTTGCTTACAATATATCCTTATTCAAAAATATAATTTCATGACACCACTAGTTTAGAACAACAAATTTACTTACACCCAACATAATGGCAGTTTTTAAAGCATTAAGTTCCTTAAAAGTCACAAATGCAACTCGTGCATACTTTCCAGTGCTATCATCACCATTCCAAAAATCCAATAGCCAAGATAATAACAGGTGTCCTCTTTTATCGAAAATAAATCTTTGTAAATGAACTTACTTCTCTGTCAATCAGCAGTCTCCTCTTATATGAAGAACAAAACAGGCAAAGAAAACTTCATGGGCTAGTTTTGCCCAATCCTTTTCATTAATTCTCAAATATTGGATTTGACAATTCAATTCAACATTTCAAAGGATTAGCCAGTTGTTAAAATTTTACTGAATTCAGTACATTGAATCTTGATGATGAATTCTGTATGTTTTATGATTATCTGATGCATATTTCTTATGCTTTTGGTGTATGCAGATGGCCTGGTCTTAGTGTCTAAAAACAGACAAAATGTTCAAAGATTAGTACAATGCATGAAGTGATTTCTGTAAATCATCTGTGCTGCAATTCAATATCAACAAGGTAAACATAATGATGAGTGGAACTAAATAAGACAATATTGTGAAGTCCCTTTTGCAGGAAAGAAATTTGAACATTCAATTACCTTTTAATAACTGAGGCAAGAAATTTTAGCTAATTATAAATGGATCGCTAGCATAGGAAAAGGACCAATAGGTGGTTTGGAGGAGCAATTTTCCCTACAAAATAAGCACAGGAGTATATCCTTATGGAATTAAAAATGAAGGAAATTTTTCTACAGAACCTTGGTCAAATCAGTAAATTTACATGGACACCAAGTACAGTGTCCTCAACTATCTCAAGATGCACATGGAAAATAATTGGATCAGTTAAACCAAAACCCTTTACTAATTGTGGCACCATATCAAATCCAATTGTATGAAACATGTATATTTCATTTGGTGTAAGATCTATGCAAATTCATCAAGTACATATGAAAGAGGATAAATGCATTTTTTATAGAAAGAAATGACAGTTACTGCAAATAAGTGATAGTTTTCATAAAGATATGGATTAGTTACAGAAAATGGGGATCATGGAAAGAACTTGCCTATGAAACAAGCTTGTATTTTCAATGTTATCGGGGAGTTACTTTTGCTCGTTACACTTGTTAAGACTGGAAATACAGTTGCGAAGGTCAAAGCAGCTTTAACCATAGGGATTTTTTTGTGATAAGGAGGACTTGAAAGTGTTGCTAGGACGCATACTTCCTTTTCTTGGACTGCTAAGGTCTAGGTTTGCAGATGCTCTGAAACTAGCATTACAAAATATGTGCAATAATTCACACACCTTCCATAACGATGTTGTTTCAAACATGTTGAAGTGATCAGGAACATGTTTTTTATAATTTATCTATCAGGGAATTTTTTTTAGGAAATGTTGCTATAATTGGATATTTGCTCAGTTTGAGAAAAATGATACTAAGGTCCGGGTCTAGAGAAGCTCAACCAACAGCAAAGACAATCTTGTACAGGATCACAAAAAAGCAGGATGAGATGAAGATACTGACGGTGTTATTCCTAGTTTGAGAGAGCAGCCGCAACTCAGGTACACATGTGAAGAGTAGTAAATGACCATCTTACTGGAGCATTACAAAATTTGTGTAAAAATGCACTCACTGGCTATGATTATGCAGTTCCCTAGACAATGTGACTTTAGATATATTTTTTATGATTTATCTAGCTGAGGAGGTTTTTATTAGAAACATTGCTATTATTGGAAGGAATTTGGTCAGTTTGAGATAACTGATACCCAAAGACATCAAATTTAATTTTGCAAGTTTCAGTTTGCTGTCTCTCTCTCTCTATATATATTTAAGATAATTATATTACACAGACTCAAATGAAATAGCAACAGTAGGGATGGAAGGTCTAGATGGTATATGGGCAACTATAGCTCATTTTATTGAGCATTTCCAGGTAAACACATGCACAACAGTTGAAAAAGAAATGGGAAAAAAAGGATAT
Source organism: Chamaecyparis obtusa (assembly GCA_027943335.1). NCBI lineage: Eukaryota > Viridiplantae > Streptophyta > Pinopsida > Cupressales > Cupressaceae > Chamaecyparis > Chamaecyparis obtusa. The sequence continues at coordinate 2,463,400 of BSBK01000594.1, forward strand.
CAGATCTTGCTAGGTCTAGAAAGGATATAAAAGATGCAATTGGTTTTCAGACACAAGCAATACCTTTACTTTTTACACTTCTCAAGTCTGAAATTATAGTTGTAAAGGTCAATGCAGCTCTAACCTTAGCGATTATGTGTGATTAGGACGTAAAAGTGAAAGCATTGCTACGATGATGCATACCTCCGCAGCTTGGACTGGTTAGGTCTAGGTCCCAAGGATCTCAAAAAGCAGCGAAGGCAACTTATGTTGGATCACATGGTGGTTTGGTAACAGAGTAGGTTGGACTGAAGATATATGTATGACTGAGGATGTTATTCCTAGTTTGTGGGAGCAAGTACAAGCATGAAAAGTAGTCAATGATCATCTTACTTGAGCATTGCAAAATTTGTGCAATAATCCATACACTGGCCATAATGATAAAGTTTAAAAAGCGTTGATATGATATGGAACATAATATTTACAATTTATCTACCTAGGGAAATTTTTACAAGAAATATTGATATGATGGGATACTATTTGGTCAGCTTGAGATAAATGATAACCAAAGACATCAAATTCAAATTTGCAGGTTTTGAATTTCTTTTTCTATATATTTATTATTTGTTTTAACATAATTGCTTTGTAGAGACTTGAATGGAATAGCAAGGATGGATGATCTAGATGGTGTATGGGCAACTCTCTCAATTTATTGAGCATTACCAGGTAAACACATCCACATAAATTGAAAAGAGCATATAAGGTGATGTGTACTGCAGCCCCCCTATACTTGTATTTTTGGAAGGAGCTTTAAGTAGACATTCAATATGAAAATCATTTCAATTCAAACATAAATGGTTCACAATGCAGTAGTCCATAAAGGTATTTGTATTTGTAGGCACGATGGAGTTGGTATTTTCCAGTTAATGATCATTATTCCTAGTTTGTATGAGCAACTACACCTCAGGTACAAGCATGAAAAAGTAGTTAATGATCATCTTACTAGAGCATTAGAGAATTTGTGGAATAATTTACCTCTGGTCATAATGTTGCAAATATGAAGAAAATTAAGGGAAATTTTTACAGGAAATACTTATCAGAGTGGATACCAATCTGTCAGTTTGAGATAAATGATATGCAACGACATTAAATTTAAATTTGGCAGGTTTCAATATTTTTTTCTGTATAATTTTTTTAAGATAATTGTTTTGCAGACTCGAATAGTATAGATGAAATATCTAGATGGTATATAGGCAACTATAGCTCACTTTATTGAGAATTTCCAGGTAAACACAAGCACGTCAATTAGAAAAGGACAAGGAACAAAGGATTGTTAGTTCTTGCAAGGTCTAGAAGGGATGTAATATATGCAGTTAGATCTTGGTCATGAGCAATACCTGTACTTGTTCAACTTCTCATGATTGAAACTAGTTGCAATGGTCAATGCAGCTTTAACCTTAGGAATTCCTTGTGATAAGGACTTAAGAGTAAAAGTGTTTCTACAATGATGCATGCCTCGATTGCTTGGAATGCTAAGATATAGGTCTTGAGAAGCTCAGAAACAAGCAGCAAAGGCTAAATATGCAGGATCATATGGTGGTTTGGTAGGACAACAAGTGTGAATGAAGATAAATGTATAATTGAGGGTGTTATTCCTAGTTTGTGGGAGCAGATGCAGCTCAAGAACAGCCATGAAAAAGTAGTCAATGATCATCTTACTTGAGATTTACAAAATTTGTGCAATAGTGCACACCCTGGCCATAATGATGCAGTTTGAAAGATGATATTATGTGGACCATATTATTTATATCTATTTTGGAAATATTGCTACGATTTTATAGCATTCGGTCAGTTTGAGATAAATGATAGCCAAAGACAACAAATTTAAATTTGTAGGTTTTAAATTTCCTTTCGTATAAATTTATTATATATTTTGATATCGCTGTTTTGCAGAGATTTGAATGAATAGAAAGGATGGATGATCCAGATGGTGTATAGGCAAATCTAGATCAATTTTTTCAGCATTTTCTGGTAAGCACATCCATATAAATTTAAAAGAGCATATAAGGTGATGCGTTTGTTGAGATATTTGTCGTAAATGTCAAAGTAAACATTGGAGAAGTATTACAAAGAGAGTTTTTGTTCCAATATATATCTACAGTAACACTGAATCTCAGATCTTTGCCAGCAGCATATATCTAATCGAGATTATATTACCTTCGATACTCTTTAAGTTGCGATGAAAAGTATTTTCAGTTTGTATTAAATAAGTCCCTTGTATATCATGGGTTTCTGTAATGATTAAGGCAGAGAGAATCTTTGTGCATTAGAATCAAACACGAGTTTGTTTTGAAGTTGCATGTGCTCGTTAAAAGCATAAGTAGCTGGTGTTCAGAATTCTTAGTGCACTTCTAACTTATTTTTGAGTATCATTTTATATACTTGACACCATATGTAAAATGTGTTTCAGATGAATCAGGGGAATCCAACGAAGAATGAATGCCGGTGTAATGATGTTGATCTTTCTTTTACAGCGATGGAACAAAGGTTTGTCGGCATCATTTCTGAAAGAGACACATAATTGCAGCAATATATGTAAAGAACAGTATTAAAGAATGAAACAGAAGAAACAATATATATTTAAGCAGTGATTTACTATAAAAGACAACAATTATAATAAAGAAAGCAATACCTTGAATTCTAAGTCAAAAGAGTCAGAGTTAATGTTCAGAGATGTCTCAAGCAGCGATAATACGATATTCTTCTAAAACAGCGATCAGAATATGATGATTCAAAAAGACAGTGTTTCCCATAAAGACTGCAATAGAAAGTAAAGAATGTAATTTGTTTCATACAAATTAGTAGGTACAGTGGAGTTAGCAATTTTCAGTCGTTTCCATTAAGAAAGCTGGAGTTTATCAGCCATACATTCATAAATGAAACCTTCATAATGAGAAACCACATTAGAAAGAAGTTAAATGAGTTAAGCAGATTGAAAGACAGTTTGAAACTAATCTCTACTGCATTACTATCGTCAATTGGTTGATGTCCTTTGAAGGTTTTATATATGCAACTTCTTAATTCGAAAGTTGCTAAGGTGTGTTATAAAGAAATTCAAGTGTGAAGTGTCATGAGAATGTCCTTCTATTAGAATACAATGATATATTTATGATGTCAGTTTGCAGAAGATGTTAAGAAGATTACATTGAGTATATATGGAGCATGCTGCATGAAAAGGAGGGAGAGGTAATATTTCTCAGTCTTATTATAAAGCAAGATATCGGGTTCCTAGTTTGTGGGAGCAAGTAGAAGCATGACAAAGTAGTCAATGATCATCTTACTTGAGCATTAAAAAATTTGTGCAACATTCCACATGTTGGCCATAATGATGCAGTTCAAAAGACAATATGATATGGAACATATTATTTATAAGTTACCTACCTGGGAATTTTTTTATTGGAAATATTGCTATAATTGGATACCATTTGGTCAGTTTGTCTCATGTCCCTGACATAAGGGATTTCAAAATAACTATCATTTGTCAGAAAACCGTCTTACTTGTAGGACTTCGTGATTTTCTGGAAACTAATATGTTAAAACAGAAGAAATCTAACAGCAGAAGCACATCATCAGTGAGGCCTGTATAATATGCAATGTTTGATAGACTGGTATGGCTCAAAAAAGAGGTGGCAAACTCTTGAGATCATCAATTTATTAAAGCACATACAAATAATAATCAGAAATTTCTGATAAGAGTAACAGAAATCTGTATAAAGTATAAACTCAGCAATGCCCAGAAATAAAACAACCATCTGATAATAATGCAGCGATCCTATTAGGACTAATTGTTTGTCAAGGAGCAGTTATATATAAAAAACATTTGTTACAAGCAGCGAGCTGTTTAGTTAAGAAATAATAATACAATGAACATGCACCACTCCCCAAAGAGACATAACTGTATAAGGAGACGTATCTTTCCATTTCCAACATGAGGATTATAAGTAATACCTAAGGCATCAAATGAAAGAAGGGGAATCGAATCATAAGAAAGGCAGGAGAACATCCAGTTTATCATCCACACACAAGCATATTTTAAGGAGATGTCATTGCTCGGAAAACATTTTATTTATAAGACTTCATATTTTCAGCAGAATACATTCATGGAGCAGCGAACCTATCATTACATCACTCTAAGAGCATCAATGCCTACTCTTGAAGAAGGCAGCAGTCTATCATTCTAAAACAAACACAACAGATATATTAATATTTGCACTTATTGCCACCCAAGGAGAAGAACAGTGTTTAGTTAACCAAACGATTAGTTACATGGATGAGGTGTGAAAGGCAATAGACATGTTGGTTCAATACAACCCCTCATTACATGTATAGAGAAGTCTTTGGATCCTCCGAAGGCAGGAATAGAGGTCATTTTTATATGCATTGCAGACTAAGCACTCTTGCAGACAAGAAAGGTAGGAGTAATCTACAATTGGCAAGTAATAAGATCTCATGAGCACATAATAAAGATGGCATCATACAAAGACATCACCTAAGCAAGAAAAAGACATATCAGATACAACAATAATTAATATCCATGGCAGACCAACTGGAATTGTAATTCATCCAAAATATATCGGAACTCTCTTTATCATAACAGATTGGATTGTTCATATCTTCATGAAACTTCCATATCCAAACTCTAAAGGAACGATTCCCATTATATCAGAATTCTGTGCATTTTCAGATTGTCCATTATATCAGACTTATCACTTAAATCAGAAACTGCAAATTCTTAGAAGACCGACTTATACTCTCGACCTCATCATTGAATGTTGTGAGATCAAGATCCTATCTACCCGGTCAATTTCAAATCAGAGATTTGTATCAGGACTATCCTTTGACACTAGAGTCTCTGTTACTTAATAATATAAGGGTAGCAGACATTTGCACTGATTGAGTTCCCCACTGTCCAGGGACAGCAATATTATAAGTTAAAGAACTGAAATGTACCGCTGCAAATCATATTCGATATACACATTGTATAAAAATTGAAGATGGGAAGAAGCCTCTGTTACTTATCGATCTTTCACACAACAGTCTTAAAGAGAGTTACTGTAGTAAATCAAGTGTTGCATGACTAAATTAAGGTAAATCGCCAAAAGGGGTATTGCAGTTTGAGATAAATGATAACAACAAATATCAAGCTTAAATTTGCAGGGCTTTCGCTATATATTTACCATTTGGTTTAATATAATTGTTTTGCAGAGACTTGAATGGAATCTCAGGGATGGATGATCCAAATGGTGTATTGGGAAGCTCTAGCTCAATTTAATGAGCATTTCCAGGCAAACACATCCAAATAAACTGAAAAGGGCATAAAAGGTGATGTTGACTGCAGCTCCTCTGTACTTTTATTTTTGGATGTGCACAAATGTATTTGTATAAGTGATAATCAAAAAGGTTATCTGCTTAACAAGTTTAAACTGATTGTGACCTTTTATTTTGATTGCATAATAAATGTGTGAGTATATTTATTAATGCTAGCCTGGAATTCATTATTTTATAAAATGTAGCTGTCTTGTTATAGTTAACTCAATGTTTTGTGGTCCTGCTTTGAAAGTTCCATTGTTAGTACAAGAGAAAAATCACAATCTTGTCAAGATTGTTAGATCCCTTTTCATCTTCAACTTCTGTTTAAGACCCTGAAATTCTCTGGTGATTGACGACACAAATTGATTGTTGTTTGTTAATGAAAAGCTGCAAGCTCTTAGGCACATTTTCTGTTAGGATAATGTTTTTATTAGTTTTAATTTTTTAAAGATTCTTGTAGGTTTTATATCTTTTAAGTAGGATTATTTTTTTTGTCGAGTGGTAATATTTTTTGGAAGTGTTCATTAAATAAAACAAAGCTGACTGTTTTTGGTTGTTGCAGATGCCTTAGAGGAAGAGTTTTGGCTCTTACAATATTCAACAAATAATTTGTGATGGCTATCAACACTCTTTTCAGTAAGCTTTCAAGGCTGTAGGAAAATAAAATGGGCACTCAGGCATCCTAGACCTGGTTGGTGCAGCCAATGTTGGAACATCTCAGGAGGCAGCACTTGGGGGTTTATCTTTATAATTTATTAAAAAATTCATTCTGATTTATTTTTTTATGAAACTTAAAGAGGACAAGAAATGGTTGCAGAAGAGGCTGTTAATGTATTACCATTATTAATCCAATCCAGTCGACCTCATTGCTAAAGGAAAGTTGACAGTTTGTTAAAAATTTTACACGGAAGAATGACAATTACCATAAAAATGTGGTTATAAATTTGAGCTCTCTATATTGAGCACAAATTCACTTCTATAAATTCACACTCGGTAATGATCATTAATAGCAAACCATGTGAGTTGTATGGACTACATAAGGTTCTAACCTTGATTAAGAAAATTTTACATTTTTCAGCAGAATCTTAAAGATTTAATACATATATGATTAGGTACTATTTGCCCATTGCTTATGAAATTGAATATGGGTTTATTTGGTTTGTGAGAATGCATTGGTTGTAACTCACAATGTTTCTCCACAATGGAAGTAGAGTTTTTGTTTGGCATGTGATATATCACACAAGGTTAGAAAGACGTACAATTGAAAGTTGTTGGTAGGAGGATGCATTAGCTCTTCTTATTCGACTGGAAGGTGAAAGGTTTGGGTTTGCAAAGGCCTAGAAACCAGAATCAAATGGAATTAAACAGGATAACACGGTGGTTTCATAGTATAACAGGTTGGGAGGAACATATATGTGATTGAGAGCATATTCCTTGTTTGTATGACCAATTACACCTCAGGTATAAGCACAAAAAAGTAGCCAATAATTCACCTCTGGTCATAATGATGCACTTCTGAAGACAATTGCAGGAAATTTATACAGGAAATATTTACATGAGTGGATAAAAATCTGTAAGCTTGAGGGAAATAATACACAAAGACATCAAATTTCAGTTTGCAAGTTTCAGTTTTCTTTCTGTATATATATTTTTAATATAACTGTTTTGCAGAAACTCGAATGGACTAGAAGGGATCGACAATCTAGATGGTATATGGGCAACTATAGCTCATTTTGTTGAGCATTCTCAGGTAAGTGCGTACACATCAATTGAAAAAGAACAGGGAAGAAAAGTATTATCAGCTTTTGCTAGGTGTTGAAAGAATGTAACATATGCTACCAGTTCAAAGTCAAAAGCAATATCTTGCTACACTTATCAAGTCTGAAAGTATAGTTGGAAAGGTCAAAACAACTTTAACCTTACGGATTCTGTGTGATGAGGAATAAAGAGTGAGAGTGTTGCTATGGTGATGCATACCTCGACTACTAGGACTGGCAAGGTGTAGGAATCAGGAAGCTTAGAAAAAAGTAGGTGAGCCAATTTATGGAGGATCACATGGTTTTGGTAGCAAAGTAGGCCGGGATGAAGATATTTATATGATTGAGGATGTTATTTCCAGTTTGTAGGAGCAAGCAAAATCAGGAAAAAGTAGTCAACAATAGTCACCCTACTTGAACTTTACAAAAATTGTGTAATAATTCACACACTGGCCATAATAATGCAGATCCAAGAACGTTGATATGGAACATATTATTTATAACTTATCTACCTACAAATTTTCTAATCAGAAATATCATAGTGATTGGATACCATTTGGTCTGTTTCAAATTTCTTTTTCTATATACTAATTATTTATTTTGATATAATTGTTCTGCAGACTTGAATGGAACAGCAGGGATGGATGATTCAGATGGTACATGACCAACTCTATCTCAATCTACTCAAGATTTCAAGGGAAACACATCCACATAAATTGAAATAAGCATCTAATCCTGTTGACCCCAATGTTAAAGGAAACCCAACAGCTTGTTAAAATGCTTATTAGCAAGAATGACAATTACCATCAAAATGTGATTATAAATCGAATCTCGTTATATCTAGAATGAATTCATTCTGTAAACCAGTAATTGGTAATGATCATCTGCAACAAACCAAAGTGAGTTGTGGGGAATTTTTAAAGTTTTAAGTTTAACCTTGATTAACTAAATTCTGTGTTTTTCATTTGAATATTTAGTTGGGAATGCATATATGATTAGTTGTTACTTGCCAATAATTATTGTTGGTTTTAAGACAGGAAAGCATGCATGAGTGCTACTATTGTCTAGTCCTCTACTTTTGGTCAATGGGAATTTCACTCTTAGGAGAATATGATAATAGAGATATACTGAGTTTCAAACACTGGTTTATCTGGTTGGTGAGAATGCATTGGTTGTAGTTCACAACATTTCTCCACAATGGAAATAGAGTTTTCATTTGGAATTTGATATGCCTCATGAAGCTAGAAAGACTTAAGAGTGAAAGTTTTGGTAGGAGGATGCATTAGCTCCTCTTTTTGGAATGCTCAGGTTTGGGTTAGCAAAGGCTTGGAAACAAGCAAAAAAGGCAACTATGCAGGATGACTTGGTGATTTGGTAGCATAGCAGGTTGGGATGAACATATTATGTTGGGGTGACCATATTTTTGACTAAGACTCAGAGCATTATTCCTAGTTTGTATGAGCAACTACACTTCAGGTACAAGCATTAAAAAGTAATCAATGATCATCTTACTAAAGCTTTAGAGAATTTGTGAAATAATTTACTACTAGTCATAATGTTGCAAATCTGAAGACAATTAGGGGAAACTTTTACAGGAAATACTTATGTGAGTGGAAACAAAAGCACATCAATTGAAAAAGGACAAGGAACAAAGGATTGTTAGTTCTTGCTAAGTTTAGAAAGGATTTAATATATGCAATTGGATCTTCGTCATGACCATTACCTTTACTTGTTCGACATCTCATGTTTGAAACTATAGTTGCAATGGTCAACGCAACTTTAACCTTAGGGACTCCTTGTGATAAGGACTTAAGAGTGATATTGTGTCTACAGTGATGTATACCTCAACTGCTTGTAATGCTACGATATAGGTCTTGAGAAGCTCAAAAACAAGCAGCAAAGGCACTATATGCAGGATCAAATGGCGGTTTGGTAGGACAGCAGGTGTGGATGAAGATATATGCACGATTTTGGTTGTTATTCCTAGTTTGTGGGAGCAGATGCAGCTCAAGTACAGCCATGAAAAAGTAGTCAATGATCATCTTTCTTAACATTACAAAATTTGTGCAATAATACACACACTCGCTATAATGATGCAGTTCCAAAGATGATGATATAATGTGGAACATATTGTTTATGTCTATTTTGGAAATATTATTAGGATTTTAGAGCATTTGGTCAGTTTGAGATAAACGATAACCAAAGACAACAAATGTAAATTTGTAGGTTTTAAATTTCTTTTTTTTATATATTTATTAATTATTTTGGTATAGTTGTTTAGCAAAGACTTGAATTAATAGGAAGAATGGATGATCTAGATGGTGTATAGGCAAATCTAACTCAAAGTTTTGAGCATCTCTTGGTAAACAAATCCACATAAATTTGAAAGAGCATATAGGGTGACGTGTGTGTTGAGATATTTGTCATTGCTGTCAAAGGAAACATTGCAGAATCATTACAAAGAGAGTTTGTTTTCCAATATATATGTATACAATAAAAGTGAATCTCAGATCTCTGCCAGCAGCGTATATACTATATATAACCGAGATTATATTACTTTCAATACTCTTGAAGTTGTGATGAAAAGTATCTTCAGCCTGTATTAAATCAGTCCCTTATATATCGTGATTTTCTATAATGATTATGGCAGAGAGAGTCTTTGTGCGTTATAATCAAACACAAGTTTGTTTGTAATTGTTTTCAAGTTCCATGTGCTCATCAAAAACAAAAGCAACCAGTGTTCAGAATTCTTAGCGTGCTTCTAACTTATTTTTGAGAATCATTTTATATACTCCACACAATAAGTAAGAATGTGTTTCAGATAAATCAGGGGAACGAAATGAAGAATATACCCCAGTGTACAATGGTGTCGATGTTTTCTTTTACAGTGATGGAATTAAAGTTTGTTGACATCATTTCTGAGAGAGATGCATCATTGCAGTGATATATATTAAGAACAGAAATAAAGGATGAAACAGAAGAAACAATATATATTTAAGCAGTGATTTAATATAAAAGACAACGAGGTTAGGAAAACGTAAGATTGAAAGTTGTGGTAGGAGGATACATTAGCTCCTCTTATTCGACTGGTAGGTGAAAGGTTTGGGTTTGCAAAGGCTTAGAAACCAGAATCAAATGCAATTAAGCAGGATGATAAGATGGTATCGTAGCATAACAGGTTGGGAGGATCATATGTGTGACTGAGAGCATTATTCTTTGTTTGTATGAGCACTTACACCTCAGGTATAAGCACTAAAATGTAGTCAATGATCATCTTATTAGAGCATTATGAAATTTGTGGAATAATTCACCTCTGGTCATAATGATGCAGTTGTGAAGACAATTAGGGGAAATTTATACAGGAAATGTTTCCATGAGCAGATAGCAATAAATCAGTTTGAGGGAGATAATACCCAAAGACATCAAATTTAAGTTTGAAAGTTTCAGTCTTTTTCTTCTATATATATTTTTAAGATAACTGTTTTGCAGAGACTCGTATGGACTAGTAGGGATCGAAAATCTAGATGGAATATGGGCAACTATAGCTCATTTTATTAAGCATTCTCAGGTAAATGCATGCACATCAATTGAAAAAGAACTGGGAAGAAAAGTATTTATCAGCTCTTGCTAGGTGTAGAAAGAATGTAACATATGCTAGCAGTTCAAAGTGAAAAGCAATATCTTGTTACATTTCTCAACTCTGAAAATATAGTTGGAAAGGTCAATGCAGCTTTAACCTTACGGATTCTGTGTGATGAGGACTAAAGAGTGAGAGTGTTGCTATGGTGATGCATACCTTGTCTAATAGGACTGGTAAGGTGTAGCAATCAGGAAGCTTAGAAAAATGTAGGAGAGCCCTGTTATGCAGGATCACAAGGTGGTTTGGTAACAAAGTAGATCGGGATGAAGATATTTATATGATTGAGGGACTTATTTCCAGTTTTTGGGAGCAACTACAATCATGAAAAAGTGGTCAATGGTCACCCTAATTGAACATTGCAAAATTTGCGTAATAATTCACACGCTGGCCATAATGATGCAGTTCCAGGTACGTTGATATGGAACATATTATTTATAACTTATCTAGCTACAATACTTTTAATCAAAAATATCATTGCATTGGATACCACTTGGTCTGTTTCAAATTTATTTTTCTATATATTAATTATTTGTTTTAATATAATTATTTTGCAGACTTGACTGGAACAGCAGAGATGGATCATGAGCAACTCTATCTCAATTTATTCAAGATTTCCAGGGAAACACATCCACATAAATTGAAATGAGCATCCAGTCCCATTAACCTCAATGTCAAAGGAAACCTGACAGCTTGTTAAAAAGCTTATTAGCATGAATGACAATTGCCATCAAAATGTGGTTATAAATCAAAGCTCGTTAGATGAAGCATTCGGTAAATCAATAATTGGTAATGACCATCTGCAATAAAACAAAGTGAATTGTGGGGAATTTTTAAAGTTTTAACCTTGATTAACTAAGTCTTCTGTTTTCTATTTGAATATTTAGTTAGGAATGCATATATGATTAGTTGTTACTTGCCAATAATAATTTTTGGTTTTAAGACGGGAAAGAATGCATATATGATTAGTTGTTACTTGCCAATAACTATTTTTGGTTTTAAGACAGGAAAGAATGCATGAGTGCTACTATTGTCTAGTCCTATACTTTTGGTCAATGGGGATATCACTCTTAGGAGAATATGATACTTGACATATACTGAGATTCAAACACTGGTTTATCTGGTTGGTGAGAATGCATTGGTTGTAGTTCACAACATTTCTGTACAATGGAAATAGAGTTTTCATTTGGACTTTGATATGCCTTATGAGGCCAGAAAGACGTAAAAGTGAAAGTTTTGGTAGGAGGATGCATCAGCTCCTCTTTTTGAAATGCTCAGGTTTGCCTTTGCAAAGGCTTGGAAACAAGCAAAAAAGGCAATTATGCAGGATGACTTGGTGTTTTGGTAGCATAGCTGGTTGGGATGAACATATTTTTGACTGAGACTCTGAGTACATTATTCCTAGTTTGTATGAGCAACTACACCTCAGGTACAAGCATGAAAAAGTAGTCAATCATCATCTTACTGAAGCATTAAAGAATTTGTGGAATAATTTACTACTGGTCATAATGTTGCAAATTTGAAGACAATTAGGGGAAACTTTTACAGGAAATACTTATGTGAATGGATACCAATCTGTCAGTTTGAGATAAATGATATGGAAAGACATCGAATTGATGTTTGCAGGTTTCAATATTTTTTTTCTGTATATCTTTTTTTTAAGATAATTGTTTTGTAGAGACTCGAATCGAATAGATGGTATACAAGCAACTATAGCTCATATTACTGAGAATTTCCAGGTAAACACAAGCACATCAATTGAAAAAGGACAAGGAACAAAGCATTGTAGGTTCTTGTTAGGTCTAGTAAGGATGTAATATATGCAATTGGATCCTGGTCATGAGCAATACCTTTACTTGTTCGACTTCTCACGTTTGAAACTATAGTTGCAATGGTCAATGCAACTTTAACCCTAGGGATTCCTTGTGATAAGGACTTAAGAGTGATAGTGTTTCTACAGTGATGCATAACTTAACTCATTGGAATGCTAAGATATAGGTCTTAAGAAGCTCAGAAACAAGCAGCAAAGGCGATATATGCAGGATCACATGGTGGTTTGGTAGGAAAGCAGGTGTGTATAAAAATATATGTATGATTGAGGGTGTTATTCCTAGTTTGTGGGAGCAGATGCAACTCAAGTACAGCCATGAAAAAGTAGCCAATGATCATCTTACTTAGCATTACAAAATTTGTGCAATAATCCACGCACTCGCCATAATGATGTAGTTCCAAAAATGATGATATAATGTTGAACATATTATTTATATCTATTTTGGAAATATTGCTATGATTTTGAGCACTTGGTCAGTTTGAAATAAACGATAACCAAAGACAACAAATTTAAATTTGTAGGTTTTAAATTTGTTTTTGTTTATTTATTATTTATTTTGATATTGTTGTTTTGCAGAGACTTGAACAAATGAAAGGATGGATGATCCAGACGGTCTATAGGCAAATCTACCTCAATTTTTAAAGCATTTCCTGGTAAACAAATCCGCATAAATTTGAAAGAGCATTTAAAGTGATGTGTATGTTGAGATATTTGTGATTGTTGTCAAAGCAAACATTGCAAAAGGATTACAAAGAGAGTTTCCGTTCCAATATATATATACAATGACATTGAATCTCAGATCTCTACCAGCAGCGTATATACCAAGATTATATTACCTTCGATACTCTTGAAGTTGTGATGAAAAGCATCTTCTGTCTATATTAAATAAGTCCCTTGGATATCGTGGGTTTCTATAATGATTATGCCAGAGAGAATCTTTGTGCATCAGAATCAAACACAATTTTTTTTGTTTTCAGGTTCCATGCGCTTGTTAAAAAGTAAAAACAGAAGTAAGCGGTGTCCAGAATCCTTAGTGTGCTTCTAAATTATTTTTGAGAATCATTTTCGATACTCGACACTATATGTAAGAATGTGTTTCAGATGAATCAGGGGAATGCAGTGAACAATGTATACCAGTGTACAACAGCATCATTTTCTTTCACAGCGATGGAATAAAGGTTTGTCGACATCAATTCTGAAAGAGATGCATCATTGCAGCGATATCTATTAAGAACAGTATTAAAGAATGAAATACAAGAAACAATATATATTTAAGTAGTGATTTAATATATATGACAAGGAGGTTAAAAAGACGTAAGATTGAAAGTTGTTGGTAGGAGGATGCATTAGCTCTTATTCGACTGGTAGGTGAAAGGTTTGGATTTGCAAACACTTAGAAACCAGAATCAAATGCAATTAAGCAGGATGACACGGTGGTTTCATAGCATAACAGGTTGGGAGGAACATATATTTGGCTGACAGCATAATCCCTTGATTGTACGAGCAATTACACCTCAGGTACAAGCACAAAAAAGTAGTCAATGATCATCTTATTAGAGCATTACGAAATTTGTGGAATAATTCACCTTTGGTCATAATGATGCAGTTCTGAAGACACCTAGGGAAAATGTATACAGGGAATACTTCCATAAGTGGATAGCAACCTGTCGGTTTGACAGAAATGATACCCAAAGACACCAAATTTAAGTTTGCAAGTTTCAGTTTTCTTTTTCTGTATATATTTTTAAGATAATTGTTTTGCAGAGATTCGAAAGGACTGGTAGGCATGGTAAATCTAGATGGTATATCGGAAACTATAGCTCATTTTATTGAGCATTCTCAGGTAAACACATGCACATCAATTGAAAAAGAACAGGGAAGAAAAGTATTATCAGCTCTTGCTACGTGTAGAAAGAATGTGACATATGCTATCAGTTCAAAGTCAAAAGCAATATCTTGTTACACTTCTCAACTATGAAAGTACAGTTAGAAAGGTCAATGCAGCTTTAACCTTACAGATTTTGTGTGATGAGGACTAAAGAGTGAGAGTGTTGCTATGGTGATGCATACCTCGACTACTAGGACTGGTAAGTTGTAGGAATAGGGAAGCTTAGAAAAAAGTAGTAGAGGGAATTTATGCAGGATCACATGGTGGTTTGCTAGCAAAGTAGGTCGCAATGAAGATATTTGTATTAATGAGGGTCTTCTTTCCAATTTGTGGGAGCAAGAACTATCAGTAAAAAGTAGTCAATGGTCACCCTACTTGAACATTACAAAATTTGTGTAATAATTCACACACTGGCCATAATGATGCAGTTCCAAGGACATTGATATGGAACATATTATTTATAACATATCTACCTACAACATTTAAATCAGAAATATGATTGTAATTGGATACCATTTGGTCTATTTCAAATTTCTTTTTTTATTTATTAATTATTTGTTTTAATATAATTGTTTTGCAGACTTGAAGTGAACTACAGGGATGAATGATTTAGATGGTGCATGAACAACTCCATCTCAATTTATTCAAGATTTCCAGGGAAACACGTCCACATAAATTGAGATGAGCATGCAGTCCAGTTATCCTCAATGTCAAAGGAAACCTGACAGCTTGTTAAAATGCTTATTAGTAAGAATGACAAATACCATCAAAATGTTGTTATAAATCAAAGCTTGTTATATGAAGCATGAATTCATTCTGTAAATGAATAATTGGTAATGATCATCTTCAACAAACTAAAGTGAGTTGTGGAGAATTTTTAAAGTTTTAACCTTGATTAACTATATTTTGTGTTTTTCATTTGAATATTTAGTTGGAATGCATATATGATTAGTTGTTACTTGCCAATAATTATTTTTGGTTTTAAGACAGGAAAGCATGCAGGAGTGCTACTATTATCTAGTTCTCTACTTTTGGTCAATGGGAATATCACACTATTACAAGAATATGATACTAGAGATATACTGAGTTTCAAACACTGGTTTATCAGGTTGGTGAGAATGCATTGGTTGTAGTTCACAACATTTCTCCACAATGAAAATAGAGTTTTCATTTGGAATTTGATATGCCTCATGAGGCCAAAAACACTTAAGAGTGAAAGTTTTGGTAGGAGGATGCATTAGCTCCTCTTTTTGGAATGCTCAGGTTTGGGTTTGCAAAGGCTTAGAAACAAGCAAAAAAGGCAATTATGCAGGTCGACTTGGTGGTTTGGTAGCATAGCAGGTTGGGAAGAACATATTATATTGGGGTGAACATATATTTGACTGACTCTGAGAGCATTATTCTTAGTTTGTATGAGCAAATACACCTCAGGTACAATCCTGAAAAAATACTCAATGATCATCTTACTGAAAATTAGAGAGTTTGTTGAATAATTTATTGCTGATCATAATGTTGCAAATCTGAAGACAATTAGGGGACACTTAACAGGAAATATTTATGTGAGTGGATAGTGATCTGTCAGTTTGAGATAAATGATATAGAAAGACATCAAATTGAAGTTTGCAGGTTTCAATATTTTTTTTCTGTATATCATTTTGTAAGATAATTGTTTTGCAGAAACTCAAATCGAATAATATGGATTAAATATCTAGATGGTATATAAGCAACTATAGCTCATATTATTAAGAATTTCTAAGTAAACACAAGCACGTCAATTGAAAAAGGACAAGGAACAAAAGATTGTTGGTTCTTGCTAGGTCTAGAAAGGATGTAATATATGCGATTGGATCTTCGTCGTGAGTAATACCTTCACTCGTTTGACTTCTCATGTTTGAAAATATAGTTGCAAAGATCAACACAACTTTAAGCTTAGGGATTCCTTGTGATAAGATCTCAAGAGTCATAATGTTTCTACAGTGATGCATACCTCAACAGCTTGGAATGCTAAGATACAGGTCTTTAGAGGTTCAGAAACAAGCAGCAAAGGCAATATATGCAGGATCACATGGTGGTTTGGTAGGAAAACAGGTGTTGATGAAGATATATGTACGATTGAGGGCATTATTCCTAGTTTGTGCGAGCAAATGCACCTCAAGTACAGCCATGAAAAAGGAGTTAATGATCATGTTACTCAGCATTACAAAATTTATGCAATAATTCACATGTTTTCCATAATGATGCAGTTCCAAAGATGATGATATAATGTGGAACATATTGCTTATATCTATTTTGAAATATTGCTATGATTTTAGAGCATTTGGTCAGTCTGAGATAAATGATAACAAAAGACAACAAATTTAAATTTGTAAATTTTAAATTTCTTTTTGTATATATTTATTATTTAATTTGATATTGTTGTTTTGCAGAGACTTACATGAATAGGAAGGATGGATGATCCAGATGGTGTATAGGCAAATCTACCTCAATTTTTTGAGCATTTTCTGGTAAACAAGTCCACATAAATTTGAAAGAGCATATAAGGTGATGTGTATATTGAGATATTGTAATTGCTGTCAAAGTAAACATTGGAGAAGTATTACAAAGAGAGTTTCTGTTCCAATATATGTATACAATAATACTGAATCTCAGATCTCTGCCAGCAGCATATATACTATATATAACCGAGATTATATTACCTTCGATACTCTTGAAGTTGTGATAAAAAGTAACACGAGTTTGTTTGTTAGAATCAAACACAAGTTTGTTTGTGTGTTAGAATCACACACGAGATTATATTATAGCAGAGAGAATCTTTGTGTGTTAGAATCAAACACGAGTTTGCTTTATTTTCAAGTTCAATGTGCTTGTTAAAAACAGAAGTAACCGGTGTTCAGAATTCTTAGCGTGCTTCCAACTTATTTTTGAGAATCATTTTATATACTCTACACTATATGTAAGAATGTGTTTCAGATGAATCAGGGAAACACAACGAAGAATGTATGCCAGTGTACAATGGCGTTGATGTTTTCTTTTATAGCGATGGAATAAAGGTTTGTCGACATGATTTCTGAAAGACATGCATCATTGCAGCAATATCTATTAAGAACAGTATTAAAGAATGAAACAGAAAAAACAATATATATTTAAGCAGTGATTTAATATAAAAGACCATGAGTTTAGAAAGACGTAAGATTGCAAGTTTTTGGTAGGAGGATGCATTAGCTCCTCTTATTCGATTGGTAGGTGAAAGGTTTGGGTTTGCAAAGGCTTAGAAACCAGAATTAAATGCAATTAAGCAGGATGAGAAGGTGGTTTTGTAGCAGAACAGGTTGGGAGGAACATATATGTGACTGAGAACATTCTTCCTTGTTTGTATGAGCAATTACACCTCAGATACAAGCACAAAAACTAGCCAATGATCATCTTATTAGAGCACTACAAGATTTGTGGAAGAATTCACCTCTGATCATAGTGATGCAGTTCTAAGGACAACTAGAGGAAATTTATACAGGAAATACTTTAATGAGTGGATAACAATCTGTCAGTTTAAGGGAAATGATACCCAAAGACATCAAATTTATGTTTGCGAGTTTCAGGGGATTAAAAATCAAGATGGTATATGGGAAGCTATAGCTCATTTTATTGAGCATTCTCAGGTAAATGCATGCACATCAATTAAAAAAGAACTGGGAAGAAAAGTATTATCAGCTCTTGCTAGGTGTAGAAGGAATGTAACATATGCTATCATTTCAAAGTCAAAAACAATATCTTGTTACACTTCTCAAGTCTGAATGTATAGTTGGAAAGGTCAATGCAGCTTTAACCTTACGGATTCTGTGTGATGAGGACTAAAGAGTGAGCGTGTTGCTATGGTGATACATACCTTGACTACGAGGACTGGTAAGGTGAAGGAATCGGGAAGCTTAGAACAAAGTAGAAGAGGCAATTTATGCACGATCACATGGTGATTTGGTAGCAAAGTAGGTTGGGATGAAGATATTTGTACGATTGAGGGTGTTATTTCCAGTTTGTGGGAGCAAGTACAATCAAGAAAAAGTAGTCAATGGTCACCCTAATTGAACATTATAAAATTTGTGTAATAAATCACACAGGCCATAATGACGTAGTTCCAACTCCCAAGTATTTTGATATAGAACATATTATTTATAACTTATCTACCTACAATTTTTAAACAGAAATATCATTGTGTTTGGATACCATTTGGTCTGTTTCAAATTTCTTTTTCTATATATTACTTATTTGTTTTAATATAATTGTTTTGCAGACATGATTGGAACAACAGGGATGGATGATTCAGATGGTGCATGAGTTACTCCATCTAAATTTATTCAAGATTTCTAGGGAAACACATCCCCACATAAATTGAAATAAGCATCCAGTCATGTTGACCTCAATGTCAAAGAAAACCTGGCAGCTTGTTAAAATGCTTATTAGCAAGAATGACAATTAATATCAAAAAGTGGTTATAAATCAAATATTGTTATATAAAGCATGAATTCATTCTGTTTATCAATAATTGGTAATGATCATCTGCAACAAATCAAAGTGAGTTGTGGGGAATTTTTAAAGTTTTAACCTTGATTAACTAAATTCTGTGTTCTTCATTTGAATATTTAGTTGGGAATGCAAATTTGATTATTTCTTACTTGCCAACAATTATTTTTGGTTTTAAGACAGGAAAGCATGCATGAGTGCTGCTATTGTCTAGTCCTCGACTTTTCGTTGATGGGAATAACACACTCTTAGGAGAATTTTATACAAGAGATATACTGAGTTTCAAACACAGGTTTATCAGGTTGGTGAGAATGCATTGGTTGTAGTTCACAACATTTCTCCACGATGGAAATAGAGTTTTCATTTGGACTTTGATATCCTCAGGTTTGCGTTTGCAAAGGTTTAGAAACAAGCAAAAAAGGCAATTATGCAGGATGACTTAGTGGTTCGCTAGCATAGCAGGTACAAGCATGAAAAAGTAGTCAATGATCATCTTACTGAAGCATTAGAGAAATTGTGGAATAATTTACTACTGGTCATAATGTTGTAAATCTGAAGACAATTAGGGGAAACTTTTACAGGAAATACTTATGTGAGTGGATACCAATCTGTCAGTTTCAAATAAATGATATGGAAAGACATTGAATTCATGTTTGGAGGTTTCAATATTTTTTTCTGTTCATCTTTTTTTAAGATAATTGTTTTGCAGAGACTCGAATCAAATAGTATGGATGAAATATCTAGATGGTATATAAGCAACTATAGCTCATATTATTGAGAATTTCCAGGTAAACCCAAGCACGCCAATTGAAAGAAGACAAGGAACAAAGGATTGTTTGTTCTTGCTAGGTCTAGAAAGGATCTAATATATGCAATTGGATCTTGGTCATGAGCAATACCTTTACTTGTTCTACTTCTCATGTTTGAAACTATGGTTGCAATGGTCAATGCAACTTTAACCTTAGGGATTCCTTGTGATAAGGACTTAAGAGCGATGGTGTTTCTACAGTGATGCATACCTTGACTGCTTGGAATGCTAAGATATTGGTCTTGAGAAGCTCAGAAATAAGCAGTACAGGCAATATATGCAGGATCACATGGTGGTTTGGTAGGACAGCAGGTGTGGATGAAGATATATGTACAATTGAGGGTGTTATTCATAGTTTGTGGGAGCAGATGTAGCTCAAGTATAGCCATGAAAAAGTAGTCAATGATCATCTTACTTACCATTACAAAATTTGTGCAATAATCCACACACTCGCGATAATGATGCAGTTCCAAATATGATGATATAATGTGGAACATATTTTTTATATCTATTTTGGAAATATTGCTATGATTTTAGAGCATTTGGTCAGTTTGAGATAAATGATAACCAAAGACAACAAATTTAAATTTGTAGGTTTTAAATTTCTTTTTGTATATATTTATTATTTATTTTGATATCGTGGTTTTGCAGAGACTTGAATAAATAGGAAGGATGGATGATCCATATGGTGTATAGGCAAATCTAGCTCAAATTTTTGAGCATTTCCTCATAAACAAATCCACATAAATTTGAAAGAGCATATAAGGTGATGTGTATGTTGAGATATTTATCATTGCTGTCAAAGTAAACTTTACAGAAGTATTACAAAGAGAGTTTCTGTTCCAGTATATATATACAGTACTACTGAGCCTCAGATCTCTGCCAGCAGCATATATACTATATATAAGCGAGATTATATTATGTTCGATACTCTTGAAGTTCTGATGAAAAGTATCTTCAGTCTGTATTAAAGAAGTCCCTTGTATATCGTGGGTTTCTATAATGATTATGGCATAGAGAATCTTTGTGCGTTAGAATCAAACACAAGTTTGTTTGTTTTCAACTTTCATGTGCTTGTCAAAAACAGAAGTAACCGATGTTCAGAATTCTCAATGTGCTTCTAATTTATTTTTGAGAATCATTTTATATACTCCACACCATATGTAAGAATGTGATTCAGATAAATCAGGGGAATGCAACGAAGAATGTACACCAGTGTACCATGGCGTCAATGTTTTCTTTTACAGTGATGTAATTAAGGTTTGTCGACATCAATTCTGAGAGAGATGCATCATTGCAGCCAAATCTATTAAGAACAGTATTAAAGGATGAAACAGAAGAAACAATATATATTTAAGCAGTGATTTAATATAAAAGACAACGAGGTTAGAAAGACGTAAGATTGAAAGTAGTTGGAAGGAAGACGTATTCGCTCCTCTTATTCGACTGGTAGGTGAAAGGTTTGGGTTTGTAAAACCAGAATCAAATGCAATTAAGCAGGATGGCACAGTGGTTTTGTAGCATAACAGGTTGGGAGGAACATATATGTGACTGAGAGCATTATTCCTTGTTTGTATGAGCAATTACAACTCAGGTACAGGCACAAAAAATTAGCCAATGATCATCTTATTAGAGCATTACGAAATTTGTGGAATAATTGACCTCTGGTCATAATGATGCAGTTTTGAAGACAATTAGGGGAAATTTATACAGGAAATGCTTCCATGAGCGGATAGCAATCTGTCAGTTTGAGGGAGATAATACCCAAAGACATCAAATTTAAGTTTGCAAGTTTCAGTTTTCTTTTTCTATATATATTTTTAAGATAACTGTTTTGCAGAGACTCATATGGAGTAGTAGGGATCGAAAATCTAGATGGTACATGGGCAACACTAGCTCATTTTATTGAGCATTCTCAGGTAAGTGCATGCACATCAATTGAAAAAAAACTGGGAAGAAAAGTATTTTCAGCTCTTGCTTGGTGCAGAAAGAATGTAACATATGCTATTAGTTCAAAGTCAAAAGCAATATCTTGTTAAACTTCTCAATTCTGAAAGTATAGTTGGAAAGGTCAATACAGCTTTAACCTTACAGATTTTGTGTGATGAGGACTCAAGAGTTAAGAGTGTTGCTATGGTGATGCATACTTCGACTACTATGACTGGGAAGGTGTAGGAATCGCGAAGCTTAGAAAAAAGTAGGAGAGGCAATTTATGCAGGATACATGGCGGTTTGGTAGCAAAGTAGGTTGGGATGAAAATATTTGTATGATTGAGGGTCATATTTCCAGTTTGTGGGAGCAAGTACAATCATGAAAAAGTAATCAATGGTCACCCTACTTGATTATTAAAAAATTTGTGGAATGAGTTTGGCATGTTAGAAAGAAGTTAAATAACTTAAGCAGTTTGAAAGACGGTTTGAAACTAATCTTTAGTGCATAACTATAGTCAATTGGCCGATGTCCTTTGGAGATATTATATATGCAATTTCTTAATTCGAAAGTTGCTAAAGTTTGTGAAAACGAAATTCAAGTGTGAAGTACCAGGGGAATACAATGTTATGTTTATGAAGTCAGTTTGCAGAGGGTGTTAAGAAGATTACATTGTGTATATAATATGGAGCATGGTGTATGAAAAGGAGGGAGAGGTAATATTGGTCAGTCTGATTATAAAGCAAGATATCAGGTTTCATATTATTACCTAATGATATATGACTGTGAATAGATCTGAAAATGGTACTAACTGCGAAGATCATCTTTAATTCTGTTTTGATTTCATAAGACGATGGTTGAATTATATTTGCAGTAACAATACAGAGGTACATCATGATTGTCATTTCAGTCTGAGTTAAGTTTGCAGGGTTTGTAATTGTTATTTCAGAGATTAAAATCATTTTCGTAGCGAGAATGCTTTGCTTGAATCCAGTTTACAGGAGGAATATTGGCATACCAGATTGAAGTCAGTTTTTCAGTGCTATTAGAGAGATTTTTTATTGAATCACAATCTCATTTTGTTCAGAATTTGTGAAAAGAAGTAACAGAATTGTAATTGTTTGTATTCAAGTAAATTTTGAGTTGGTGCTCAGGCTGATTGAGTAGGTGCTCAGATTGTGAAAGAGTTGATGCTCTAGAACAGGGGTTTGGTGACTCCGTAGGGTTGGTACCTTTAAAACATTGTAATTGGATTAATTTGTGAGGCAGGATTAGGACGGTAGATCCTAGCAGCGTTTCTCACCGTGGTTTTTCCCATCCTAGGTTTCTGTTGGTTTGTGGTGGCTGATCAGGCAAGTACTGTACACTTGCCATGTATCGTGGGGTTAACTTGTCAAGCATTTTTGAGTTGACTTATCAAGCATTTCCCTAGGTTGACTTGTCAAGTATTTTTAGGGTTAACTTGTTAACCGACATTGTAAATCGCCTAAAGGGCCAATATATAAGAGGTGGTGTAATGTGAAATGCATCAGACTGTAAATTGATCTTCGCTGGATAATAAAATAAGTGGACAGCTGTTTCTGGTGGATGTAGCCCATATCGGGTGAACCACGATAAATCTGTGTTATTTGTTTTTTTTTGTCTTCTCTATTTTTGTACTATCTTAATATTGTTTATTGCTCATATCTGACTAGACCCTAACAGTTTCCACATCAATTCGTGCACATTGTCTTTAGTGTGTGATGTTTCTTTTTAGTTCTAATTTTGGGTCTTTCATTTCAGTATTTAGTTAGAAGCAATTCATCAAAAGATTTAATTGGATAAAGTTTTAAGATTTATTTACTACTAATTTACCCCCTCCCCCCCCCCCCACCCTTCCCCAGTAGTAAATCTGTGTTCTACAGTGTACTGCAGCACTCTATGAGGTTGAATCTGTAGTTCTTTTTTTTAAGAAGAGCTTAAGTAGACATTCAATATTATAATAATTCAAATTCAACACATGGTCCAGAACACTGTACTTTGTAGTGCATAAAGTTATTTGTATAATGGACAAGTCAAAGGGTTATTACTTATTTATGTAGGCAAGTTTTAACTAACTTTGAGGATTTTTTTAAATTTGTAAATAAAGTTTTATTAATTTAAATTTTTTTATATAGTTCTCCTTTACAATCCGCAGGCCACAAATCTCACTCAGCAGATTGGAACTTGCCAACAAAGACCGTCCTCCACATAACATCGTTGTAAAAGTAGCCCACCCTCCTCTGATTGGAATGCTGCGCTCAGCCTATCTCCAGGTCTGATTCCCCTGTTATTCCAATTGCAGACCTACTTGCAGATTTCCAAGTATGATGTGTACTCCTCTCAAAGGGAGTATTTGGAGCACCTATCTGCCTCCACTCTCACCTCATATTCATTTCAAAGAAATTCATTCCATCAGCCACTTGATTGGCCAGCATATCCACCTCTCCACATTAGCTTCCCTATAGGTATGTTTTGCTATACCTAGATTGAATCTCCTATATAATTCCAAGACAACATCTAGAATCGTCTGTAACTTCCAGCTCCGAGTTTGGCCCTTTCTAAGAGTATTGAATCTGTAGTTCTTTTTTTGGGAGGAGCTTAAGTAGACATTCAATCTTATAATAATTCAAATTCAACACATGGTTAAGAAAGCTGTACTTTGTAGTGCATATAGTTATTTGTATAATGGACAAGTCAAAGGGTTATTTATGTAACAAGTTTTAACTAACTTTGAGGATTTTTTTTAACTTCGTAAATAAAGTTTTATTAATTTAATTTTTTTTATATAGTTCTCCTTTACAATCCGCAGGCCATCAAATCTCTTGGTCTTGCTGGACCAAACAAATTTCACTCAGCAGATTGGAACTTGCCAACAAAGACCGTCCTCCACATAACATCATTGTAAAAGTAGCCCACCCTCCTCTGATTCTAATGCTGTGCTCAGACTATCTCCAGGTCTGATTCCCCTGTTATTCCAATTGCAGACCTACTTGCAGATTTCCACGTATGATGTGTACTTCATCCTCTCAAAGAGAGTATTTGGAGCACCTATCTCCCTCCACTCTCAACTTATCTACTTTCTCACCTCATATTCATTTCAAAGAAATTCATTCCATCAGCCACTTGATTAGCCAGCATATCCACCTCTCCACATTAGCTTCCCTATAGGTATGATTTGCTATACCTAGATCGAATCTCCTATATAATTCCAAAGCAACATCTAGAATCATCTGTAACTTCCAGCTCCGAGTTTGGCCCTTTCTAAGAGCATTGACGACTATCATGGAGTTTCCTTCTACCTTCAAATTGTCAATTCTCATTTCTAATCCTTTCCTTGGCCCCAAGATTAGGGCCTAGAGCTCTTCTTCATTATTGGTTCCCCTTGCTAGAAGCTTTGCTATCTTGCAAAGGGGCTTTCCTTCCCCATATTTGATTATACACCCAATTCCTAAGACCCTCGGGTTTCCCTTAGAAATTTTGTCAAGATACATTTTGAACCACCTCAACTGAGGTGCCTTCTAGGTATCCTCCCTTCTCAATTTCTGTGAATCAGTCCCCCCATGTCCCTTTTACAAGTGTGATTGTCCTTGCACCAAAAGATCAACTTGTCAATGCCCAATACAACGACTTGACTAATAGAATCCGTAGGAGGCTCTTAAGCCATGTCACAAACCCAAGGGCTGCACAGCGCAAGGAGACCAAGGGCGCACACCTTGCAACAGTCCCACTACTTGAGGGATCTTCAATCCATATCATTGCTTCATCATACATGCATCCAAGTCATAAAATTTTACATTATGAAGGGAATGTTTTGTAATACCATTGTTAGTCACTTCTACCACAACTGCCTCTACTTCGTTGAGAAAGGTCAACAAACACAATTCCTTGTCTTGGAAGGTTCTCTAATTTTGTTCTTTTCCATAATTCCCAAATTAGAATGGAAGGCAATATAGACCACAGACAAGAAAACATAGCTTGATTGTTTAAGCATCGCCAAGATTTGTACAAGTTTAATATATCATTTAGGAGATGAGCAACCCATCACAGCCTTTGCACACAACCATCTCCAGCACTCTTGGGCAAAGGGCAACCCAATCATAGGTGATCCATTTTCTTTTGCACTCTTACAAAGTGTGCATCTAGATTGGCCACAAAAACCCATCTTTGCAAACCTATCTGCTATTAAAATTCTTTTCTGCAATGTTGCCAAAGAAAAAAGTACCAGCTTTGGATAAGCAGAGCATATTCCATCATAACTTCATTGGTAGCTTTCGTGTCAACTAGTTCCCATTCTTTTTCAAAATATTTGTAGCCATCTCTAAAGTTATAGTGCCTTGTCTTTGATCTATTCCGAAGGATAACATCTTGTCTTTTTTTGAGACACACCATAATACTCCTCATTAATAGTCCCTTGCAACAACAATGCATCTTCTATCGGCATGCCCAAATCATCCAAAGGCTTCCAAATCCAACAACAAACCCCCTCAATCCAATCTTGCTCCAAATTGTCTCTAACTCGAGCTCCCAATCTAAGTTTTAGGATTTCCTTAGATACAAAGCCCTTTAACACATTGTCTAAGCAAACATGGCCACCTCACAAGTCCCCTTAGAATAAAGCAGACCTGCCACCATGAATGTCCCAAGTGAAGAAGTGTAAAGTCAATTGTCTGTACGCTCTCGTGAGGTTTGACACTCTTTAGCCTTTAGGAGTATTAGCGGTTAGTATCTAATGCTATACTCCTCAGCGTCATCTAGATATTTACTTTGTAAAACCTTGGCCCATTTATCATTCAGCTGTAAGAACATTATTCTCATTAATTTAGCTCCCAATGCCTTATTTTGTAGCAGATGTTTATGAAACCCAACACCTCCAACTGCTCTTGATTGGCACACCTTATCCCAACCTACTATTGCTATCTTATTTTTTCATCATTATTTTGCCAAAAAAATCTTATGATTCGTTAATTTAATTTCTGATTCGTCTATAAGATGAGAGTGGGAGGCAATACATAAGGTAAATAGGAATTGCGCTGATGAAAGCCTTCAGCATTGTGATTCCTCCATCCCATGAAAGCCACCTCCTTTTCCATGTGACCAGCCTGTTAGATATCTTTCCTATCAATGAATCCTAGAGTGTATTTGTTCTAGAACCTTTGGCTAAAGGCATCCCAAAGTAAGTTCAAGGTAGCTGCCCCTTTTTGAATCCCAATAAGCTGGTAATCTCTTGTTCTTTTCTTGGTGTGGTGAAGAAGAAGAACAAGAACACCTTTGATTTTTCTTTGCCCACCGCTTATACTAAAGCGAACGGATATAAAAATAAAATTTCATCAAAAAAAATTTGCTTCTTGTCTCTTGGCTGCTCCAAAAAACATTGTGTCATCAGAAGAATTTTGATGACAGATTGGTGAGAGGGAACTAGTGATCTGCACTCCTTGAATATTGTTATTCCTTGCTGCATTACTTAAAGAACTGCCCAATGCTTCAGCCATAATAATGAAGAGGAAGGTGATACTGGATCTCCTCGCTGAAGACCCCTAGAGGCTTCAAAGAAACCATCCAGAGAGCCATTGATAATCATTGAAATTTTGAAGTTGAGATAAGCTGAAAGACCTAGTCAATCCATTGTTCATGAAAACCAAAATCTTTTAAGATCTTCGTGAGGAGCCTCCAATTTACCTTATCATAAGCATTCTTTATATCTAGCTTAAGCATCATGCCTGTTGTTCTTACTTTTTGAAGTGACTGAATGGATTCCTGCACTATAATTATCTCATTTAAGATAGATGGCCTAGGCACAAAGCCAATTTGTTATTTGGAAATGATGTTTGGGAGGATCCCGTTTAGCCTATTTCTAGAGTCCTCAATAGCTTCTGTTATCTCTTTCCCAATTATATGCCAGCATTTTTAAACAAATGCAGCGAGGAACCCATCTAGCCATGGAGCTTTATGAGGGTGTAATTGCTCCAGTGCCCTTCTAATTTCAGTTTCCAAGAAGGATTCCAACAACATCTTATTTTGCTATTTCATGACTAGCCTAGGTATGACTTGCATTTTTTCTGTTTGGGATAGCAAGTTTAAACCATCCTAGTTATTGAGCAGATTCATAAAGCAAGAGACAATTAAATCCTTTATCCTCTCCAAGTTTTCCACTACTCCATCATTCAATTTGAACTTTGAAATTATATTTACATTCCTACAACATTAAACACTACTATAGTAAAATCTTGTGTTCTTGTCCCTATCCTCTATCCACATTTCTCTTGACATCTGCCTCCAGAAGGCTTCTTGCTTTGCCAAAATGTATTCATACTTGCCCATTAGCTGTTTTTCTTTTAAAAACCAGGTTTCATCCATTCCAGTAGTCAACACTTACTCATTTAGCTCCTCCATTTCTGCATGTAAGATCTCTTGGTGTTGAAGGTGTTTTTAAATGCTCTTTGTTCCAATATCTTAAGCATTGTTTAATCATCTTTAGCTTGGACACCACCTTAAAAAGCTTAATTTCAACTTTGGGCCCCTCGCCCCACCATTGTTCTATTAAGCTTAACAAATTCAGATGCTTCAATCACATATTTTCAAATTTAAATGGACATCTCGGTGCCTTCTTGTCTTCCACAATACTCAATTCAATTGGAAAGTGATCTAAACAAGACCAAAGTTTGATTTTGCATTCCAACCCATAGGGGAAAGTCCTTAAGTCTCCACTCCAATAGTATCAATCCAATTTCTCAACTGTATTACTAAAGCCAAACCTTTTGTTGTCCATGTGAATGCTCTGTTACTTGTGGCTAAATCTGCTGATTGGTGTCTCTCCACGGAATCTTCAAAATCTGATTGGGATTGAGGTATTCTTTTCGCCCCCTCTTTCTTATCACTACTTCATAAGATGGCATTAAATCTATGTACCTCGAGGTGTCCTCGCATTTCCAAGACATCCCTGTTTTTGGGAAGGGTCAAATAAACCTAGGGATGTGTTCTCGGGTAACTCTACATTAAACTCACCTCCCAAGACATGAAAATGATTTGTCCATGCTAGAGGAAAGTTTTCTATCTCTATCCACATAGCCCTCTTGCTAATGCAATCCACCTAACCATAAACATTTGTTAGCAGAAAATGCAAATTGGAGGTAAGTCTCCTTATCTTGCAGCTTAACCAATGTTTTCCTTTAGCTACTCTTTCCACTATCACTGCTTGAGGCCTCCATATAGTAGCCAATCCTCTGAAGTCTTTCTTAGCTTGCACCTAGTCTCCTTACCAAAATTTAAATTTTTGCTTGATATTTTCTCCTTCTGCCATTGATAATTTAGTTTCTTGCAAAAGGAAGATATCTATCTATATTTTCTCCTACTACTCTTCTATGGCAATTGCGTGTTCCGACCCTTCTGGTAGAGCTCGTTGCTAGTATGCCCAAGTTTCTACCTTGTTGGGCTATGTGGGGATTTCGATTGATCGCCTACCCCCCTTTCAGTTTTCTCTGGATGCTCCTACCCATCTCCTCCCCTCTCAGCAGGAGTTGAATGGGCATGTCAGACTTGACATCTACAAACAGTATATTATCACAACACGGAGCAACCCTCCTAGGGGGCTCCGTCCGAGGATGGCCTTCTATGCAGGGCACTATATGGAGATTCAGGATGGGGTCATTGTGTGCCCTTCGTACTTAGGTCACCACTGGAGTCATGCTCTCCGTATTTCTTTGGGATCTTTTAGAGTTGGTTCCCACCGGCTCCGCAACCAAATTGATCATCACATTGATAGAGTTGACCGGACCTGCCACCTTTGCATCTTGATGGAGGCCGAGACCAAGGCACACTTCATCTTCCATTGTCCCATTTATTACAAGGTCAGAGGAAGGTTTCACTACTTGTTCAGAGAGTGCAAATCCCTCTCCTCCTTCAAACACACCGATCAGCGGTGTCTTGCTCTTTATTTACAGGAGACCACGCGACTTCGTGATTCCACCCTCCAGCTTCAGTTCCCATTGAGTCAAAGCTCAGATCAGCTTATCACATCCTTTTTCACTTCAGTGTCCCCGGCCTGAGGCACGAAGCGTCCTCTCGATCATCCTTCCTCCGATCACACCAAGACTCTGAGACCTCATAGAGGCCACACTCGACAGCAGCACTCCACCTCCAGAGCTACTCAAAGGCGATCTGCGGCTCTTGCTCATTCTCACCTCGAACCGTACCCTTCGATGTTGGATTACTTCTCGGACACCGTTTGGTGCTCCTGTTGTTGGCGGTTGCCTTTTGTACGCTTTCAGTCCTTTTAGACCCTTTTGGTGGTCTCTTGTTGGACATTAATAATTTATCTTATCTTATATACAGACTCTAGGTGGCTCTTGACCACCCGTTGTTTGTTAGGGGCATTTAATCCCCTAACATTCCACGAAAAGAGCTTCATTGCCCCCTGGGAAGGGTGTTTCCCTTCCTTGATCTCAACAATCTTGTAATCTTGACTTGGCCTTAATCTCCATTAGTGGTCCTTTTTGCTTGATTGGTTTTCCTTCTAGTCCTCTTCCTTTCCCCACAGTTTGATTCCACCTTTGTTGAATTCTTGTGAGATATGCCCAATTTCTCAAGACATTTGTCTTGCTTCTTAATACCTTCATCCAATAGTTGTGTATTTGGTGCTCCGTATTTTAACTTGTTTACAAAATCATATTTTGTATTTTAATTGATCTACTAAATCATCTTGGCAATCTTTCCCAATATTCCCTTCTTCTGGTATCAATTCATTGTCTTCAAAAATTCCATCAACATCGTTCGGAAAGTTTGGATCTCCAAATAAGTCTCTATCTATTTCATGTTGTATTTTTGTCATTGACTCTTAGCTGCTTATATCCTGTTCATTCTCTCACACTTGGCGCAGCAACTTGTAAGTGCTTACCATGCGTAGGTCTCTATGTTTCTATTCCTTTTGGGATACTTGTTTTGTTGTGTCGTCATTGGAAGGCATAGCAGAGGCATCTTGACTGCAGTATCTTGCAGAGGTATTTTCATTTCATAGAAGCAGTTACTGTTCGAATGCTGTACTTTGCAAAGAAATCATTACTTGACAGCATACATCTTTTATTACTCTCGGAGACACCACAAACTGGCTCATCGCAAATGTGAGATGTGAATAGGGACAATTGGTGAATGATTGTTTAACACAGCTCGGGTATGATTCAAAACGGTAAGTTGATATGGGACGTGTGTAAATCTACGGTAGAGTGTAACGCCTGGTATGATATTCATGGCGTGTGTATTAGAGTTAAAAACCACGGTGACTGTGTTGGCAAAAAAACACACACCATAACTGCCGTCTGAAGGTGTTGTAGTTGATTATCTGGTATCGGTTGGTCTTTTATAAAAGAACCGTGTATGAAGTGGCGTCGGGTGTCTGTACAGCACATTGTAAAAATAAATACGGCAGATTAAGCAAAACCACACTGCTTATGAATAAATCATTTGTTTTGCTCCAACGTAAGACACGTATATAAAAACCAGAGTATGCAGTGTAACAGAAGTTGGTCGAAGACAAAAAGGGGAAAGAAGTGTAACGGTCTAGAGATGTCGAGTATCATTTTTTTTTCGCAAGCACGGGATTTTTTGAATTAGGGAAGTATCAAATGAAATGGTTAGGTGTGTGGCTCGAGAGCGTGACAGTTATGTGTGTAACTGTAGATGTTTCAAAAACGACTAAGGCACGGTCGGTTGAGAGGATAGACGAAAAAAATAATCTGGAGGGTAGATATGCAGAGAAAGACATCCATCGCCTATACACAAAAAACGTAGCAGAATAGGGGAGTTGGAATCCCACCAAAAGCTGTGTGTAAATGGAAGGGGTGTATTGAACAGTGTGGTGAAGAATGGGTTTGAGAAAAGGAAACGACACAGGTCTTTAGTTCAGGACAGGCCGTGAAGCCTCAGCAAAGTGGAATGTATTTGTTGAAAGGTGTCAGGTGTAGAAGTTTTCAAAAGAATCAATCTGGGAGCAGTAAAAAGGGTCGGCCTTGTAGAATATAGTTTGAGACTGTGACAGTGGATTCCTGGTGTCCAAATCTACAGCAAACCAATATATATACAGGTTGAAGCTGGAAAAATATAGAACATATGTTTAAAAGGACAAAGAGCGGCACATCTTTAAGGGCAAACACAAAGTTCTTATTTCAAGTGTGTTGTGGATGGAAAACTTGCAGACTGGTTCAGAGACAAGGAACACATAGCTATCTGAATCTGGTTGCGATGGTGCTATAGTTTGTACAACGTTTTTAGAGGTGGCCAGGGCATCAATGTCGAGAGGACAGAATTCATAGTATTGCTAAATATATACTTGAAGATGTCTGCAGCAAGGTTATTGATCGTTGCCAGATTGTGAAGGAAAGGTGACTGTAGGAGTGAAATGGAGTTGCGGGCTGTAGAATATTTTGAGGGAGCAGTCTTAAGAAGAGAACTTAGAATACTTCCAAGAAAATTGATTTTTGTATAAGTCTTGGGTCCTTACATTTCAGTAAGGCCACAGATATTTCTCTAGTTGTTGTAATCCAGGAACTCTTGGTTTTGACAAGGTTGTAGCCTTGTGCAAGCTGGTTGAAGCCAGTTCAATTTGTAGCCTTACCAGACAGGTTGGACCCTGTTCTGAAGTATACTTGTGTAGAGAGTTGTAGCTCTCAATGTAAAAGGGTAGTTGCCCAAAGTGATTAGAGAAGTCGTGGTTTTTTAACCCTATTGGGTTTTCCACATGATGAAATCTTGTGTCTTATACTCTTTTGCATGTGTGTGTCTCATCTTTAAATTCTGTGTATTAGATTTTGAAAAGTTGATTCACCCCCTCCCCCTCTCAGCATTTCTCTATTTCTCAATTGGTATCAGAGCGGGTCACTCTCTTCCCGTGCTTAAAAGCTTGAGAGTTCGATCTTTGTGTCCATCATGTGTGCCTTAGAAGGTCTAGCTACAAACCGTGTCCCTCTCTTTGATGGAAACAACTTTGCTTTCTGGAGTGTTCGCATGAAAACTTATATCATGTCTCTTGGTTGTGATGTCTATCTCAGTCTTGTAAATGGCTACACAATTCCTTCTACTCCTCCTGCAGATGCTGATGGTAAAAAGGAATTTGAGAATAATGCCAAGGCCATGAATGCAATCTTGTGTGGTCTATCTGAAAATGAATTTGTAAAAGTCATGCATTGCGCTACCGCAAAAGAGATTTGGGATAAATTGCACAACACATATCAAGGTGATGACAAAGTCAGAAAGGCTAAAGTTCAGACTCATCGGGCTGTATTTGAAGGTCTTCGCATGAAGGACAGTGAGAACATTGCTGCATATTTTTTGCGTGTTGATGAAGTTGTCAACGCTTTAAGAGGTCTAGGTGAAAAGGTTGAAGAGAAAACTGTGGTTCAGAAGATTCTTCGTTCTCTTCCCATGAGACTTGACGCTAAAGTCTCTGTTGTTGAAGAAATGTCAGATTTAGACACTCTAACTGTTGATAAGCTACATGGTATCTTGACTGCATATGAAATGAGGACTACGGTTGAAGGGTATTCTAAAACTGAATCTGTATTTAAGGCTTCTAAAAGAAGCAAGGACAAAGAGAACAATCCAAGTGAAGGCTCGGATGAGGACTCCAATGAGGAAATAGATTACCTCATTAGAAGGCTGAAAAAAGGCTTTAACAAAAACAAAGACAAATCTAGTTTGAAATGCTTCAACTGTGGAAAGCTTGGTCACTTTGCCTCTAAGTGTCCGGTTAATAAAGAAGAAGACTGCAATAATGAAAAAAAATTCAAATACCGAAAATCTAGAAGGTTTGCCAAAAAGAATTGGAAATTTGAAAAAGGACAAGAAGGTGTTGTTTTCAAGAAATGACAGCGATGATTCTTCAAGCAGCGAAAGCGATTCTAGGATAAGTGAAGTCATGTTCATGGCTATTGATGATGCAAGTTCTAAAGAAATTGGAGATGATGAAGATGATGAAGTAGACCTTGAACTTGAACTGATTTCAGCTCTATCTGAGATTAAAAAACTGAAAAAGAAAAATTCAAGTCTTGTGGATCTTCTACAAGTTGAGAGTGCTGAAAAGATGAAGATTGCTACATCTCTTACAGAGGCTGAAACTCAGCTTGCTGATTCTAAATTGTTGAATGAGGAGGCCAAAAAGATTTGTGAGGATTTGGAAAATCAGATTCAAATAAAGGAAGATAACATTGCCAAGTTGGAAACTGAAATTGTCGCTATGAGGAACATTGGTAAAACTTCTATGCTTTCTAGTGAAGAACTGTCTTTCAACAGTGGTAAGGTTACACTAGATGACATTCTTGGCTCTCAAAGACCCACCAAAAATAAAAGAGGTACTGGCATGCAATCTGGTCCAAACTCTTCATCACCGGAAAGTAGTCAGCCTACTCCTAACAAGGTAAAGAAACTTTTTTCCTATAGTTGCTGTTTTGCATGTAATTACTTTGGACATAGAGTTGTTGATTGTAGAGCTATTCCATACAAGAATTATTATCAGCATGAAAGAAATGTTTTTAGGAAGTACAACTTGATTTGCCACAGCTGTAATAAGTTTGGCCATACATCAAGATTTTGTAACAGCTATAGTGCAGATTTGTTTTATAATGTTGAGCCTAAAAGAAGAACTAAAGTGACTAAGGTTTGGAGAAGAAAGGTTCAAGAGACTCCACCTCAGTAATTGGTTGGTCTGGTTTCAGCAGAAGAACTTCATTGTTGTATCTTTTGGACTGCTGGTATTGTTGTGTTTCGTGGTCGTTGATGACAAAGGGGGAGTAGAGCTTAAGGGGGAGATCCGTTCAGATTTTGTAGAGCTGTTTCAGTCAGTTCAGTTTTATGGGGGAGTTGCTTCAGATTGGTTCACCTGCTCTGGGGGAGTTGCTTTGCTTTTGCAATTGGTTTCAGTTGTGCTTTAGTTGGTTTGCCATCAATGACAAAAAGGGGGAGATTGTTGTGTTTTTGTCATTGACTCTTAGCTGCTTATATCATGTTCATTCTCTCAAACCTGGCGCAGCAACTTGTCAGTGCTTACCATGAGTAGGTCTTTGTGTTTCTGTTCCTTTTGGGATACTTGTTTTGTTGTGTCATCATTGGAAGGCATAGCAGTGGCATCATGACTGCAGTATCTTGCAAAGGTATTTTCATTTCATAGAAGCAGTTACTGTTCGAATGTTGTACTTTGCAGAGAAATCATTACTTGACGGCATACATCTTTTATTACTCTCAGAGACACCACAAACTGCCTCATCGCAAATGTGAGATGTGAATAGGGACAATTGGTGAATGATTGTTTAACACGGCTCGGATATGATTCAAAATGGTAAGTTGATATGGGACGTGTGTCAATCTACAGCAGAGTGTAACGCCTGGTACGATATTCATGGCGTGTGTATTAGAGTTAAAAACCACGGTGACTGTATTGGCAAAAAAACACACACCATAACTGCCGTCTAAAGGTGTTGTAGTTGATTATTTGGTATCGATTGGTCTTTTATAAAAGAACCGTGTATGAAGTGGCGTTGGGTGTCTGTACAGCGCATTGTAAAAATAAATACGGCAGATTAAGCAAAACCGCACTGCTTATGAATAAATCATTTGTTTTGCTCCAACGTAAGACACGTATATAAAAACCGGAGTATGCAGTGTAACAAAAGTTGGTCGAAGACAAAAAGGGGAAAGAAGTGTAACGGGTTGGAGATGTCAAGATTTTTTTTTGTGAGCACGGGATTTTTTGAATTAGGGAAGTATCAAATGAAACGGTTAGGTGTGTGACTCGAGAGCGTGACAGTTATGTGTGTAACTGTAGATGTTCCAAAAACGACTAAGGCACGGTCGGTTGAGAGGATAGACGAAAAAAATAATCTGGAGGGTAGATATGCAGAGAAAGACATCCATCGCTTATACACAAAAAACGTAGCAGAATAGGGGAGTTGGAATCCCACCAAAAGCTGTGTGTAAATGGAAGGGGTGTATTGAACAGTGTGGTGAAGAACGGGTTTGAGAAAAGGAAATGACACAGGTCTTTAGTTCAAGACAGGCCGTGAAGCCTCAGCAGAGTGGAATGTATGTGTTGAAAGGTGTCGGGTGTAGAAGTGTTCAAAAGAATCAATCTGGGAGCAGTAAAAAGGGTCGGCTTGTAGAATATAGTTTGAGACTATGACAGTGGATTCCTGGTGTCCAAATCTACAAGAGACCAATATATATACAGGTTGAAGCTGCAAAAATATAGAACAGCATATGTTTAAAAGGACAGAGAGTAGCTCATCTTTATGGGCAAACACAAAGTTCTTACTTACTTCAAGTGTGTTGTGGATGGAACACTTGCAAATTGGTTCGGAGACAAGGAACACATAGCTATCTGAATCTGGTTGCGATGGTGTTATAGTTTGTACAACGTTTTTAGACGTGGTCAGGGCATCACTGTCGAGAGGACAGAATTCACAGTATTGCTAAATATATACTTGAAGATGTTTGCAGCAAGGTTATTGAACGCTACCGGACTGTGAAGGAAAGGTGACTGTAGGAGTGAAAGGGAGTTGCGGGCTGTAGAACATTTTGAGGAAGCAGTCTTAAGAAGAGAACTTAGAATACTTCCAAGTGCATTGATTTTTGTATAAGTCTTGGGTCCTTACATTTCAGTAAGGCCACAGATATTTCTCTAGTTGTTGTAATCTAGGAACTCTTGGTTTTGACAAGGTTGTAGCCTTGTGCAAGCTAGTTGAAGCCAGTTCAATTTGTAGCCTTACCAGATAGGTTGGAGCCTGTTCTGAAGTATACTTGTGTGGAGAGTTGTAGCTCTCAGTGTAAAAGGGTAGTTGCCCAAAGTGATTAGAGAAGTCGTGGGTTTTTTAACCCTATTGGGTTTTGCACGTAATAAAATCATATGTGTCTTATACTCTTTTGCATGTGTGTGTCTCATCTTTAAATTCTGTGTATTAGATTTTGAAAAGCTGATTCACCCCCTCCCCCTCTCAGCATTTCTCCGTTTCTCATTTCAAGGGCTACTTTGTTCATGTCTATATGTTGTCAGTCAAATCCATAAGTTGTTTCTTTGTATCTGCCTCCATGTTATCTTCTTCCATCGGTTTTTCTTTAAGCCCTTTCTCAATTTCTATCCTACAAATCACTCTAGGAGAGGTAACGTAAGCTACATCCTTTTCTTGGTTCACAGATATACTCTTTCTTTCTAGATTACCCTTAGAAGAAAAAGCAACCATTGAACTTTTTTCCCTTCACAAGAACTCTCTCTGACCTCCCTTAACTCTTCTTCTTCCTAAATATTTTCATCCGCATTGCACCTATCATTTCCACCCACTTCTCCAAGTAAATTTGAAGAAGAGGCTTCTCCATTTTTTTTGGCCATCTTTGCATGAGCCTCATCATTACCTTCTAGCTTTGTCTTTCCTTTAATGCAAATATTTTTTAAGCTTGCTCCAAGGTCTTAAGCTTGCTTCCTCCCATCTTTGACCCTAGTTTTTCTAAATCTACCTTTTGTTTCCAAACCCCTAGTTTTGTTACAATTTCCAGCTTTTCACAATAGCCACATTCCAGATCTATCGCCACAGAGGCTCTGGCATTAGAAATCTCTACTCCTTGCCCCACTTTCTTGTTTGATTTGATGAATGTGCTTAAGTCATCCTCTATTATCTGCATAATCTCGTAGCTTCAATATTCTATGGGTAAGTTATTGTGGCTTACCCAAATTGGAGTTTTCCCCAATTTATGTGCTATGGTTAAGTTTTGACTTCCAATATCTTTAATAAAAAGGCCACATCTTCCATCATCAAAGTGTTCTCATTCATGATTTTTCTTTTCTAATCCTCGGAGGTACTTTCTAATAAAAAAAATCCATTAGCAAGAGAGCTCACCTTGACACCATTGCTTCAATTATCTTCCCACCATTTTGGATTTCTATTTGTGATGCCCCATCTCTAGCCCTTTTTACATAAAAAGCCCTTTCCATTAGCTATTGGTTCTCAATAATGAGTAATAACTTTACTTGTTACACTTCTCAAGTCTAAAGCAATATTTGCAAAAGTCAATGCATTTTTAACCTTAGGGATTTTGTGTGATGAGGACTTAAAAGAGGAAGTGTTGGTACGGTGACACATGCCCCCACTTCTCAGACTGCTAAGGTCTAGGGTGTTGAGAAGCTCACATTTAAGCAGCAAAGGCAATTTATGCAAGATCCCATGATAGTTTGGTAGCATGCGTGGTTGGGATGAAGATGTATGCATGGATGAGGGTGTTGTTCCTAGTTTGTGGGAGCAGCTGCAGGTCAAGTACAAGCTTGAAATGTAGTCAATGATCTCTTACTTGAACATTACAAGATTTGTGCAATAATTCACAAACTAGCCATAATGATGTAGTTCCAAAGACGTTGATATGATATGGAACATATTATTTATAATTCATCTATCTGGGAAATTTTTTTATAAGAAATATTGCTTTGATAGGATACCATTTGGTCAAATTTGAAATAAATGATAACCAAAGACATCAAATTTAAATTTGCAGGTTTCAAATTTAGTTATCTATATAGTTAGTGTTTGTTTTAATATAAATGTTTTGCATAGACTTGAATGTAATAGCAGGGATGGACAAGATGGTGTATGCGCAACTCTAGCTCAATTTATTGAGCATTTCTAGGCAAACATATCCGCATAAATTGAAAAGAGCATGTAAGATAATATGTACTGCAGCCCCCTATGGGGTTGTGTCTATACCTCTATTTTCGAAAGAAGCTTTAAGTAGACTTTCAAAGTCCTAAAATCGTTTCAATTCAAACTTGCATGGTTCGTAACAGTCCAGTGCATAAAACTAGTTGTATAAATGACAAGTGAAAAGATTATTCTCCTAAGTTGCCGGTTCGGGTTCGGGGACGGATTCATATGGATTCGTGTGTGTGTGTGTGTGTGTGTGTGTGTACAAAAATATATATATACAAAAAAATAAGAGAAATATACATAATTGTAAAACTAAATCATTTCATGCTATGAATCTATGATGCTTGATCATTGATCAATGCCAAATGTCAAAGTCTTCATAACTAGGTCTTAGGTAGTCTTTGTTGGTGGCTGTTTTCAAGTCCCTAGGTCCGGCAAATGAGGTTTGAGTGATTTTGGCCTATTGGGAAGTCATGTCTATTTGGGATTTGGGCGAGACCTAAGCTAAGTCTGTCATAGAGATGGGGTCGAAACCAAGTGATTTGTGATAAAACGAGTTAAAACCCTTTGAGAATCCTTTTGCCAGCTTCAGTTTGACCTTAGAAAGCCATGATGGATTGTGGGAGGTAACCCTGCTGAAGGCTTGCTGAATCCTGAAATTTGGCTAAGTCTGGAATTTTTCGAAAACCCCCAAAATCTAGAATTTGCATCTTAACTCCTATGAAGCTGGAACGTATCTCAAACATCCTGGAAAGTATTTATACTAATATAACTTAAAGTATAAGAAATTATTTGTATAAATCCTCCCGCCCCTCGGCTAGAAAATTGAGTCAATTTAGGGTTAGATGAAAAAAAAATCAAAAATGGCATATTAAGTGCTTTATGCCTTCATAGGCCGCGGGTCCCTGGGGATTCGCGTGGATCTGCGCGGGATCCTCGAGGATTCACGTTGAATCCCCCCGGGTCCACGCCGGATCCGGGCAGGGTCCGTGTGTGGACCTGTGGCTTGCGGATCCAGACAGACCCACAGGTCCACACATGGACCCTGCCCGAATCTGGCACAGACTGGACCTGGACCCGGTTCGGGGGGCCAAGGTGCAAATCTGGCTTCTCAGTTATTCTCTTAATAATCAATGAAGAATTTGTGAAGGATATCAACACTCTTTTTGGTAAGATTCCAAGGCTTTAGAAATGTGAAATGGCCACTCTTTGCATCCCACACTTTGTTGGTGCACTTAAGTTAGAACATCTCACAAGGCAGCTTTTGATGGATTACCTACTCGTATTAAAAGAATCATGGTGATTTATTGACTGTTTCTGAATCTAGAAGAGCACAAGCAATAGTTACAGACAAGAAGGGGAAGAATCACCTGTATAATTACTATTTCATTACGATTCTCTGCCTTCTCTAGCATTGTACCA
This sequence comes from Chamaecyparis obtusa, assembly GCA_027943335.1. Lineage (NCBI taxonomy): Eukaryota > Viridiplantae > Streptophyta > Pinopsida > Cupressales > Cupressaceae > Chamaecyparis > Chamaecyparis obtusa. Next base: position 2,503,222 of record BSBK01000594.1, read on the forward strand.
TCATGCATTCCTAACAATAAATCTCTACTAAATACAGTGCCCAGTACTTGTGCATAAGTACAATTTGAGATCCAGCCTATCAAACATAATCCCCTAAAGGAATGGTATGATAGAGAACCCCGACTGTTATACACAAATAAAACACAAACATGAAAAGCATCCGATGATGCTTTCTACAGCTATTTAAAGTCCCATGCTGGAGAAATCAGTAGAGATGACTTATAGCAGACCCACTTTTCTTTGTTTGGCCTTTTCCTACCATGCAATAGGCACGATCTCTTCACATATGTGCACAGTAAGAGAGAGATTCGATTACAACCTAAGCTACAAGAGCCCAAAGCTAAATTCCCAAAAGTTTAAATCCTACTAAGATAGCTTCTCGTATGTTAAAACTGCCCCTAAAACATTAATGTGGGTCTGCTGAACTGATAGCCAATTGCTTTAGAGACTACCTTAGATCCCCAAAAGGAGGAGAGAAGCAATCTATCATATGCTTTACCTAAAAACATGAAATTAAAAATAGACAGCTTAACCTTTTCGAGTGGGACAATGCTGACGAATGTGCAAATTTAAAAACTATAATGCCTTCCAAAACAGTTATTGAGTCTGAGGTTTACCCGTGTAGCGACCGGAATCGATTACTCCGACAAAAAGTTGCAGAGCCCAAGCCATCTCAAATTATTCTCAATGACTTCGATTACCTAAAACATGGATTTAAAAATAGACAACTTAACCTTTTCAGTGGGACCCTCCTGACGAATGTGCATTTTTTTAAAAACTATATAATGACTCCCTAAACAATTGTTGGGTTTGAGGTTTACCAGAATGGAATGCTCCGACAACGAATTGCAGGGGCCCAAGCCATCCCAATGACTCCGCTTCCTGAAATGTCGTGCAAAGATTTGTCTTTTTAATTTAACACTTGAAAAAACGAGACAAAAATATTGCTGGAAAGAAAACCCAAAATAACTTTGAAGCCAAAAATCACCACTGCAATGTTAAGGGGATTATTTATCTGTAAGTTAATTTCTATTATCAATCGGTGAAGAAATTTCACTAGGCCTACTTGTGTTCAAAATATATGCAAAAATGTTACAGAGTGGACAAGGCCTCTGATAACCTGATAACCCTAAGTCTGCGAATTGTTGGTGTTAGTTAATTCCAACTCACTATTTCATTTTCGGTTTGATCTGTAATTTGTAGATGGTAACTGTTTCATTCTGTCCTCCAATTGCTACATGAAAGAAAGGTGATTATCAGTCATGCATTAAGTCTAACTTGGTGAACTGTGTTTTATTTCATGATTTTTCTCTCCACCGTGATTTGCTATTGTTAATTGTGGCTCTTCATTAGCAGTTTCAATTTGTATAAATCTGCACTGTGTGCACACTAATACATTTAGCCTAGTTTTTCTACCAAAATTTTCGACCAAAAAATAACAAGGTTTTGCTTGGTCGGATCATAGAAGGAAAATTTTGTTTTTTTTTTAATTTATGCCTGTGTTTGTCGAAATAGTGACAAATTTCGTGGTGGTCGAAATTTCGACAAACACAGGCATAACTTATTTTTAAAAAAAGAAATTTCATTTCTCATTTCATTATTTCATTTGCAAAAAAAAGAAGAGCAGTGCGCGCGCACGAATCTACTCAACATCGTGGGGTAGCAGCAAGAGCTTGAGCTCAATCTTTACATAAGGTATGTGGCAGAGGATTATTAATTTGTGCATTCTTCTTTGTTTTGCTATGTATTGAACAAGGGCTTCCTTAAATGTTCTGCGGGTTTATGCATAGAATTGTGGCATTTGGCTTTACACATGCCAACTGCATTTGTTTGAAAGCGTTATGTGGGCCTTGGCCATGGTTCCACATTTTGCATACATGTCTCCTAGGGCCATACATGTTGCATGCCATAAAAAGTTCTACCTACATGCCCATACCTATTGCAAGGTAATATTTATAAAACTGGGCAGAATAGGATTTGAATTTGTTGCAAGGTAATATTTATAAAACTGGGCAGAATAGGGTTTGAATTTTGTTTCTCAGGCCAAAATAGGGTTTGAACTACTTGCCCAGTGGTCATGGGACTTTCCAGTTCTATTTGGTAAGTGTTCATTGTCATTTTTTTTAAATAAGTTATACCTAGGGCAATACCCTTTTTGTATTCATTGAAAATAAAGATTACATATGAGGAAGAACCTCCAGATTACAACCAAAAGTGATTAGTGGAATAAATACATTATTCCCTGACCAATTTCTACCAATCTTGATCCTATCTCCTTTGGAAAGAGTTTCTCGTTTGCTTGGAGAAAGGCTCCAAACTTCACCTGATCGTATTTCTTAACACCTGCTTTAAAGGCTGACCACGCCTTCTTCATCAATGTCTTCTTTCATTCAGCTTCCAACGCAAAGAAACCCAGCAAACCATTGCTTGTTAGTTGGGTATCGATGTTGTCCATTGCCTCCACCACCTCTAGGTATATTTCATCCGCCACGATTCTATGGGCTAGTCCCATACCATGCAGAGGGTCCCCAAAAATCTGTATGATCGGTTGGAACAACTCTGCCACCAAAATGCCATCATGGACATGGCCACCAGACTAGAAGTCACCCCCCAGGATTGACACCATAGTCACATGCTCCTTCTCCTTCGCCTTGCTAAACATCCTTTGTATTTGCTCCTGCGATGTTTCCTGCAACACTTCCACCTTGCTACATCGACATCTTATGTCCAGGTGATTTGCCATTGTGTTGTGAAAAACACAAGAACAAAGAAGTATAAATAGAACCATTTGCATCCTTATCGAAGTGCTTTCGCGATGAGACAAGAACTAACTGCAACATTGTCCAAGTTCACGAGATCGATCATGGGTCTCTCATGCGCGCCATCAAAAGCGTCCCTTCTCTCTGTCCCAATATCTTAACTAGATCTCCTTCGCTGCATCAAATAACTTGGAAGTGACTTGCACCTCTATCCACTTCTGCAACAGTCTTCCTTACTGCTAAATACTTACTGATATTTGGAAGTATGAGGCGACTGACTCACGGGTAAATGCACTTCCGATCATCGAAAATAAAATTCTCTGCCATTACCCTACGCCTTTCCTTGTGAAAGTACCCTGCTCTTCTGCAACTATGTCCTAAAGATTCTTCAGCATGTTTTCAAGGTGATCATCAAATGCCTTGTTGATAAGGTGGTTGTCCACAAGATTGTCATTCTTGATAACATGTGAGCTTGGTAGTGATTGATGGAGATACTCGATATCAGTCATCCTCGATCATAACACATTCTCATATTGCATTTCTTTGATGTGCTCCTTGATGCTAAATAGGAAAATTATTTTATTGAAATAATTCACGATTTTCCTTGATACATTTGATGCTTATTGACTATTTGTGGAAAGAATATGCAAACTATCTACTTGAACTCTTACTTGTTGTGTACAATTTGCCACTATCTCCTAACTATCTTGAGGTGCTCAAGGTCTGCCACCCCTTGACCACATGTGTTTTGTTGCTATTATGTTACTAGGTTAAAGATGGGGACGTCACACTATCTATAGAAGACTGTCATGAAACACTCGGTCTTGTGACTGAATAGAACTGTCCTTTTTGAAACTATCACATTAAGAAGTATAAAAGGTTATGTCTTTCATGATACACCCTTGAGAGGAATGTCACATTCATGTTCCTTTCACCTTGTCTGCAGTAGTTTTCATGTGTTGTATGACTATCATGTAGGTCCCTTTACATTGCCTTGTCATTTTTCTTTGTCTTTTCAATTGAGATCATCATATCAACCATTTTATAGTCTTTGACTCAACTGTGTCTAAGAACTCTTCCTTTCATTGTCTGTGTGTCCATCATTCTTTCCTTACTGCGATTCAAAATTGAACCTTTCTAGTAATCTCTATCACCACTGTCATATTTTCATGACTTACACCCACTATTATTCATCCTCATAGTCATCATTCCAAAAGGATTGTTTTATTTCTATATCTCTATCATTAATAAAAAATCGTCACCCTCTAATCTCTTCGGTTAGACTTGATTTGTCTTTAGATAAAAGGTCTATATCATATGCACTTGGATTGTCATATTAATTTCTCTTAGTTGTCTTTTAACATCACGACTGTCATTTAAATCTGATGATTTAGGGCCTTTGTTCATGCAAACATTGTCCTCTTATTTTCCCTTTATCATTGATGTTGTTGACTCTAGAAGACTATGATGGTTATGGTGTTTTCTATCTTCTCTTTGTACTTGTTTCATGTTTGATACACTTTCCTTGAAGATCTCTATCTTCTTTTGCCACTCATTAAACCCCTACTCAATGTTGAGAATCTCCTATAGACCTACATTTCCATTGTAACACTTAGTACATATAATTGAAGGCTATCATTTGGGCCCTACAGTCTTCCCTTAAAGGAACAACTATAAGTGAGGCGTAAGAGGTGAACTTCTCAGTTTTGGCATAGGTATCACTTTACCTGAAGATGGTTATTTACTGGCTGCCCTTCAATAGGACACTTGACTATACCTATTTGAACATAGTTCAAATCCCAAAAATCTATTTTTCTAGGACTGTTCAGCATTATCCTAGTCAATCCATGTTTGTATGCTTGCTGCCCATACCAACCTGTATCACCTGCAATGTTTCCTTGCTTATGAAGAGGAATAGTATCACCAAAACACATTATTATCTTGTCTTTATCCCTACTAGAAGAAAATGGATTCACATCCAAAGAATGTTGGAATTTTGGCCATGGAGGTCTACTTTCCCACTACGTGTGTTCAACAAGTAAGTCAGTTCCTGCACTTTTATTGTATTCGGCTATATATTTGAACTGTGTTTATGGGCCCAAAATGCTTATTTCCCATCTAGTGGTCACTGGTTCAATTCCCACCAAGTGCTTAGTTTAGTGGCATATTGCTTCATGAACCATAGGTATGGGATGTAGCAAAGGGTACAGGGATGGGAATGGTGAGGAGTGAAATTTTAACATATTAGATCATTGTGGATTACGAGTGATGATGAGATTGCGATCAAATGCATTAGAATCCTTATGGAACACGTTGAGAGAGGATATGAAATATCCGTTGTGGGTCTGTTGCAAATTGCAGTAGATTTTAGAAGCACTTAAGAGTCACGTTCTGGAACCCTGTTAAATTAATACTTCTAATCTTGAATTCTATTCTCATTACATGGAAAACCTAATATGGAATAAGTTTAATGCAGTCACTCCATTCATGTTGTAGCTATTAGAAGTTATTCAAAGCTTCTATTCAAATTGAATAATATTTTAGCTTACGCCTCTGGCCAAAACTAATAGAATGCCTATGCTATGTGCATTGCAGTAGTGTTGTTGTTTTCTAAACTCACAATAGAGATTCTTCAACATTGTGCCATCTTCATTATTTAAGTGGAAGATACATAATTTTAAAGCTACTGGGAGAATAAAAGCTTGCATGGTCTTTGAGTGGAGAGAAGATTCTTTTGTATGTCTTTGCTACATGTAAGAGAGTAATATTGTTGTTGTATTCCTAGTCATGCTTGACATCCTTCAACATTTGTGCTATCTTCAGCATTTAAGTAGAGGGTAAAGAATTTAAAGCTACAGTGGGAATCAAAATGGGCATGGTCTTTGAGTGGTGAGAAGATTCTTTTGAGTAGAAGCTTTGGAGGCATTGTAGATCAATCCATATCTTTGGTCACAAATGTATATAGGCAATGCAGATCCTACATACCAAAATTTCATCTTAGTATTGATTTCCTTCTGTTGTGAAATTCAAACCCTATAATTAGGAAAATGTAAACCAATGCAAGGAGTGCAACCAAAATTTGGAGAATTAATCAAATGGACACAACTCGGAAATTACAAACATGGCACAATCTTCAAGTAAAGTGATTCTTATCAGGGGCACTGTCTGTCCTCATCTGAACATGGTTGTTTACTAGTTGCCCTTCAATAGGACACTTGACTGTACCTATTTGAACATAGTTCAAATTCCAAAAGTCTACATTTCTAAGATTGTTCAGCATTGTCCTAGTCAATCCATGTTTGTATGCTTGCTGCCCATACCAACCTGTATCACCTGTAATGTTTCCTTGCTTATGAAGAGGAATAGTATCACCAAAACACATTATTATCTTGTCTTTATCCCTGCAAGTCAGTGGTATTAATTGAAATTTCTCTTTGCCTTTGTGAACAATATATGTATTAGAGTACCCATCATGAATTGTCCTTCTCATACATGCCATGGTCTACCTAATATCATATGCCCATAATTCATAGATATGACATGACAACAAACCTGATCATGATATGGCCCCAATTGAAAAATTTACAAGAGCCCTCTAACTAACCTTCACATTCAACTCTTGGTTTACCCAAGTGGCACTGTAAGGGTTAGGATGTTCTACTAATGCCAATCCCAACTTAGACACCATATCAACTGAAACCAAATTGCTATGTGCCCCTGAATCAATAATTAGAGTACATACCTTGCCTTGGACCAAACATTTAAATATACCTTCTTGTGCTGATGTTGGTAATGGTCCTCCTTTCCTCATGAGAAGAAATTCTCCTACCTCGGGGTTTTCTATTTTACTAATAGATTAATCATATTATTACCATGCTTAATGTTCCATTTAAATGCATTTAACACAAAAAAAAAAATTTACAAAACTGAACCAATGACATGTTTACAACAAAGGTCTAATAGAACTCCCAACAATTCTTAAACATACGTTATCTGATACGATGAATTCTTAAACAATTAAGGTTGGAGTAGACATAGTTATTCACAATTGTTTGTGTGGTACAAGGAAGATTTGGCTCGGTCAAATCTTCCTTCGTACTAGCAGTTATAAAAATCAATGAAACCTTTATTAAGAATTCATCATATCAGATAAAGTATGTTTAAGAATTGTTGGGACTGGTCCTTTGGCGTGTATTAAACAGAATAAATTTTTTAGCATATTATTATCATTCTATTTCTTTGTTGTAAACATGTCATTGGTTCAGTTTTGTAATTTCTTTTCAAGAACAATCTGGCTAGTCACTGTCTACACAATACCGGTTACTCCTTTGGTATCATAAACAACAAAAACAACAAAGTTCTTGCATAAACAAGTAAAACTAATGCCTGGAAATGTTCCTACGTTATAGAGCCGACTATAGATTTTCCCAAGCCGGTCTTTCAATGAGGTTGGGTTCTTGCGTAGATCAACACCAAATTTAAAATACAATGTTTGCAAAGTCTAGTTAAATGAACTCTAATAAGAATTGTGGATGCGCAAATGAACCTGCAGTGACATTAAAACTCTCCAACCATTACATGATCGGGTTTGCTATGACAGTCAAGCCATGTGTTCAGTTCATAACTGACTGTGTAAATGTAACTAAAACTTGAAATCAAATGACAGTCAAAACTAAGATGGATTCGAATAAACAATCCATACAATGAACTTGCGGAATGATCAATCCATCTACCTATTTGCAACAAATAGAGTATGATAACAAAAAATTACTCAGAATGTTTTTTGGGTTTCTTTTATTCAACGTTGCTTGGAAGATCATCTCATTGTGCCAATCCTATGATTGGACAAGGTTTAAAAACCACTTCCAAAAATTCTTCCAATTGATCCAACCAACATGAAATCGGTTGTGGTCATTGGAGAACCAGACTTACTTCTTTTTTTTGTAAATGAAATAATGAAATTCACCTTTTTTTTTTACTTAGCAAGATTATGTATAATCAAGATTATATTTTATACTTAGCAAGATCTTGCTAAGCATATTAATATTAAAATCTTCCTAAGTGTAAAATATAATATCTTTATATCATCTTTGAAAATTATGTAATAAATACTCTCTGCACAGGCACGACACACAGTCTGACTACCGCAGGGTGTATGACATAAACATTGGAGAAGGCATGGCATCCCATGGGACATGGGGGCACAGTTTTCTATGGGTGCAAATGCCTATAACTGACTTTCAAACTAGTTGCCCATTAGTTCCCTTCTTCTTGCATTTTTTTGCACAAAAAGTTGTAAAAGTTGTCATTGCAACTTTGACAATTTTGTATCTTCCATTAGAGCCACTTCATATGCACAGGTGATGAACATGCATATTTGCCTGAGTGCTATTGGGAGCTCACCCAGCAACACATGTACTATTGTGAAAATCACCACAAATCTATTTGCTAATGGGTCTAGCATATACCTTCTATGATCAACTCTTATATGCACAACAACACAGGTGATGAACATTCAGATTTGCCTCAGTAGTACTTTGAGTAGTCCTCCTACACATGTACTATTGTGAAAATCATCACAAGTCCATTTGTTGGAGGGCTACTCAAAGTACACATGTTTGGAGGTCTAAAGGAAACAAGAGAATTTGAAGAGTCACGAGTCTTAAGATTGTACTTAATATAGCCAAGCTTCATTCAATGGTACATTTAAACATGAAACAAACCATTCTTAAACTAGATTAAACTAGTAAACCAAGGACATACTTTTACTACTAAGTCTCTGTTTGTTGGGCATACTGATTATAAGTACTTGACAAATATCACAAATGTTGCTAATTAAGGTTGGCGGGATGATTACGCCTATCCTGAAAAAAGACTGTCAAATCATTATGCTTTCAAATCAATTACCTATCGATGTATCCCTTGCGAGAGAGAGAAGCCAAACACATAAAGAACATGCACATAAACACAACAACTGAAAAACTTAAATGGAATACACCAAGAAGTACCAAATGATGAATGCTCAATTGTTGTAATGGCAAAGCAATATCAGAACCGTCCATTTCTAGAACTTGATTTTTCTATAGTCCTAATGATTTTTCTTATTTCTTGTATGTGCTTGGTGACAGGATTTTGAACATTGTTGACATACTTAAATGGAATACACAATACCAAATGATGAATGCTCAATTGTTGTAATGACAAAGCATCAGAACTGTCCATTTCTAAAATTTGATTTTGTATAGTCTTAATTATTTTTCTATAGTCCTAATGATATTGAAAATTGTTGACAAAGAGTGTTTCTTTTTTTTATTATAGTATAAGGGTAAAAGCACAATCGGGTGTCACCCTTTTGGCTAACCCGACTAACTCGGCTGAGTCATACTCGGCCGAGTAGGACTCGGCCGAGTCCTACTCGGCCGAAGAAGGGGAGGTACCACGGGGCACCAAGTGGCACCAAGTGGCCGCGGAGACTCGGCCGAGTCTACGCGGGACTACTAATAGCCCGCTCAATGGTTTTAGCCCCTCATTTGAACAGTGAGGGGCTAAGGAAAGCGGCTAAAGAGTGATAGTGCAACTCGGCCGAGTCAGAGGTAGATTTTTTTTTTATTTTTTTTATTTTTTTGTTTGTGTTTTTTAGTTATTTTTTATGTATATATGTTGTTTAAATATTTTTTAATTATTTTTTTAATATTCATATGTAAAAAAAAGTCTTTTCTTAATATGTATTGTATTTACTTTTAAAAATGTACAAAATTAACAAATAAAACTTAAACATAGAAAACATATATAATTTAAGTAAAATGTAAACTGGAACGTTTAAAAACATGAAATAGTCCACCTACCCTTGAGACATTTAATAAGACCATTAAAACCTAATAGGATGGATGTAATTATAAGATCCAATATTTAACTTAATAATATCAAAATTAAAACATAATGGACTATCTACTCTTACTGACCTAATATGAACACTTTTAAGACTTAACATCCACTAAATATGACCTATTAGGACCCTTAAGACCTAATAGGACCACTTAAGACCTAATAGAACTTAATAGGTCAAAATAGTTCACCCTCACTTGGCTCAATAAGACCTAATTAAAACCTTTAAGACCTAATGTGACCCTTAAGACCCAATAGGACCCAAATGACAAGGACAAGTGCAACCGCTACCTAGGTTAAATGACTAAACAGTGTAGTAAGCAACTTACCTTATGCATTCAATAATCATCATTGTTCGAGTTATATTGTTTTCATGCCATTAGATCAAGTTATATATTAAAACAACTTTTCTTTATAGCATGCACTTTTATTTTATTTCATTGTTGACTCCTGATAAATTAATCCTTAAGTTTTAAGTTGTCATGTTTTTTAATATTGAACAAAGTAGTTTAATAATGACTAGATGCTATATCAATAAATGGAAAGAAACAAAATAGACTAGCATAACCAAAACACATAATAGTCACAAAAATGTTGAAATGAAGTATCATTATCCATTGTAACACTCTTTGATTTAGCCCAAATATTTAGTATATATCTTTGAAATTGCATTACTTTCTTTTTGATATTTTAGAGTTGGACCATGATATTGGCATTCATCTTTATAAGACCTATAGTTGTGAGACAGGAAAGGCAATATGAAGAAAGATGTCATAGTAAATCCTAAGAATTATATAGTTATCTGATAACAATTATTAGATAACATTTGCATACTAATGTGTTTTAACTTATCACACTTTGTAATACAAAATTAATCATTTAATTATTATCAAGCCACAAGAAAACTATACCATCAATATCATATAACTTTCTATAAAGCCAAGGTAGCCAACTAAATTGATTTGAAATAGTATTGTTTGTTTGAACATTTGCTATCATTGAACTCTTAACACTTTTCTTTTGTATTGATTTATTATTGTTAGTAGATTGAGTAATTAAACATTTTTGTCTAGTGCCAATATTATTTAATCAATTCAATTAGTTCTCTTTAATCTTAGTCATGGTCTAGATTGTCATATTTCCTTATTCTATTTGTCATGGCCCGTGGATGATCAAACTCCCCTATGCATTTTTTTTAGTCTAAATAAGTATAGTGCTGGATATTATCAAAACTATTATTTTCATCCTTTGCTAAGAAAATTCCTATTTATCAAAATGAATAAAGCCCTAACTCTTATTATATCTAGGATACCTTAATTATAAGGTCATCTTTATTTTTAGTTGCCTAAAGTTACCAAACTAAGGTTTTGATACTATCTAAAACTTAGGATAAAGTATTTTCCTATGAAAGTTCCATAACACATTGTGGTAATCATCACACAGTCAAACATTACAGAGTCCCTCTAAGAGAAGGTTAATACCCAATAGGACCCTTAAGACAAGCTCATAAGACCCTTAAGATGAGCTCATTTAAGACCAGGTTAAGAACCATAAGACGATCTCATAAGACCCTTAAGACGAGCTCATAAGACCCATAAGACCAGGTTACTTTCAACCTAATTAAGACTCTTAAGACTCTTAAGACCCATGAACCCCTTTCCAAATTATTATACATTTTCACCATTTCTTTTAGTATTTAATTTCAATATAATGTTTTTCCCTCTCTAGTTATGGAAATTTGTACAAATTAATTTTTGTCATGTGTGTAAAGTAAATATGTACATGTAAATATGCATTCAAATTAGTAAATATGCGTGCACATGAATTAGTTCTACTACCATGATTGAATACATGTGTAAATGCCTTCAAGTTTAAATTATGTTTTTAAATATTTAAAAATATTACACATGTGCATATGTAAATGCATGAATTTAAATGTTTAATTTAATATAATTTAATTTATATTATGTAAAAATGCATTTGAAAATTAGTTCATGTGTGTTTGTTTGAAGTTTTTAAAATGTTTTCATGTTTACTTGAAGTATTGTACAACACATGTACAAATTGAAAGTTAGATATTTTTAATTTATTTAAATTAATTTGTAGATATATATATATATATATATATATATATATATATATATATTTATTTATTTATCAATTGATTTTCTAATATTTGGATGTATGTATATGTGCACATGTGCCTACTTGCAGCGAGCATTTTTTATCTATATCTAGATCTAGATATATATTACCTTTGTGTGCATATCACTCATGGCTTCTAGTGGTTCAGATCAGAGTGTCCATGATAGTCATGGATCACGAGCTCCCTCAGACCATAATAGTACCCAGGCCCCACATGCTAGAGATAGTCGTAGAGATGAGACTATCTCTAGGATGCAGGCTGCTCTGACTGCATTAGAGCGAACACTGCAGAATAGTACTACTCTCCCTAATAGGGAGAAATTGACAGCTATACGCACTGAGCTCATGAGTATGATTCAAAAGGCTGAATCATACAATCCATATGACGATGTATCGATTGATGTTTTTTATCATAGCCTATCTAGCACTGTCATAGGGACAGTAGGTTGGAGGACAGTTGATTCAGATGTCTCAGTCACTCAGGTGAAGAACATGTTTGGCACCCATTACATCAATAAGAGGGTGGTTCGAGCATATAGGGTCACTTTTTGTACAGATGACATAGTGGCCCCTTTTATATATCCTAGATGGTTAGCAGCACATCATATGTGGCCCCAAAAGGATGAGGTGCCACTATATTTCTGCAAACAATTGTTTGCAGAGTTTCATTTGGGCTATGATGTTGACTACACAGATCTACCTCCACATGCTGGTCAGGGTCGGGGGAGATATCAGGATAAGTGTAGACGACCCGATATACCACAGCCCCCTAGTAAGAGGGCATTGGTGGGTCAAAACCTTTTGGTTCTTCCAAAAGGTTTGGAGGCCTACACTGGAGCTGGGCAGGTTGCAGCTGAGGACACACGTTTAGATATGTATTCTAGCATTGCCACCATTGCGACTCAGGTTGAGCAGTTTTCATCTGATCGTGTGGGTAGGTACATGCTTCGATCATGGACGAGTGCAGGTGTATCACCATCTAGTCCATTTTATGACCCATACATCAGATTTGATCTTCCTACTCCAGATGAGATAGGACGACTACCTGAGGATCGCGTGCGTGAGATTAGTGGTATGTTAGTGAGTGATCTCCTGGCTGCTTACCAGAGGATTTCTACATTGCATGGGATTGAGCCACGTGATTTACCTACTTTCATTGGAGGAGGACAGTGTCGTAGATCCTCCACAGGCAGTAGTCGAGGTCAGAGCTCAGATGCAGAGGTAGGTTCCTCTAGACAGAGTGTGGATGATCTTACACCGCCTCCACAGCATACACAGGCTCCCACACAGCAGACACAGGCTACGACCTCACGAGTTCATAGTAGATTCTCAGATTTGCTTATGGACGACGCCATTGATCCTGATGCAATGTCCTTGCACTCTTCTGAGTTATCCGACCTTGGACGTGCATTACAGCAGGTACAAGAATCTGGATTTAATTTCAATTTATATAGATATACATGTGTACATATAGTTCTATATTTAAATTTAAATGTATTTAAATGTGGTACAGGACATTGCGACAGGTGCTGCATATGGAGATTTAGAGGAGCCTGTTGATCCGATTCATCATGATACAGAGGTACACTTGAAATAAATTAAAAATTAAAATTTTATAAAATTTATTTACATTTCAAGTTCTTATATATATATATATATATGTAACATTATATTTACATTTACAGACTCAGGTCCAGCAGGACGAGGATCCACACAGGCCCGCACATCTAGCACGTGATGGTGATCATCAACGTAGTTGATGTGTTCATTGATACATGTTTGGATTTTGTGATATATATGTATAGACACTTAAACATTGATGTACATGTTTGATTTTTGAGATATATATATATATGTGTGTGTGTGTGTGTACATTTACATTGATATGTAGGTGCATGTTTTGTATATTGATCTATTTGTACATTGACACATGTTTGGATTTTGCACTATATAGACATTTAAGCATTGATGTACATGTTTGATTTTTGAGATATATATATATATATATATATATATATATATATATATATATATATATATATATATATAGATCTATTTGTACATTGATACATGTTTCCAGATTTTGTAATTGAAGCCAAAAATTAATTGATCTTTAAAATTAATATTTAATTTATGTTCAATCTTTCATCAATCTAATTAATCAATCTTACTAAAAAATCTTTTTATATCAATTGTAAGTTTAAATCAATCTTTAAAATCTAACTTTATAATTAATCTTTAATTTCAATGTTCAATCTTTTTAATCAATCTTAGAAATTCAATCTATAGGTAAACCCCTTAAGCCCTATTATGCACCCTTAAGCCTTATCTAGATCAATTAATTGAAAATTAATTAATCAATCTTACTAAAAAATCTTTAATGAGTTGAAAGTTTAAATCAATCTTTAAAATCTTTAATGAATTGAGATTTTTTAAATCAATCTTTAAAATCTAACTTTAAAATTAATCTTTAATTTCAATGTTCAATCTTTAATCAACATTAATCTTCTATGCCCTTAAGTACCTCTCATGACCCCTTAAGACCGAAAATGATCTAACATGACCCCTTAACCCCTAGCATGACCCCTTCAGCCCTTAAGTACCTAACATGACCCCTTAAGACCTAAAATGACCTAACATGACCTTAAGACCTAATTTGACCTCACATGACCTAATAAGACCCCTTAAGACCTAACATGACCTAAAAGACCCCTTAAGCCCTTAAGCCCTAACCCCTTAAGCCATGACCCCTTAAGACCTTATAAGACCTAAAATGAGACCTAAAATGATCTAACATGACCCCTTAAGACCTAAAATAAGACCTAACATGACCCCTTAAGACCTAAAATGATCCCTTAAGACCTAATTTGACCTCACATGACCCCTTAAAGACCAAACATGACCTAATATGACCTAATAAGACCTAGCATGACCTCACATGACCCCTTAAGCCCTTAAGGACCGAACATGACCCTTAAGCCATGACCCCTTAAGCCCTTAAGCCCCAAGCCCTTAAGCCATGACCCCTTAAGCCCTTAACCTCTTAAGCCATGACCCCTCAAGACCTTATAAGACCTAAAAGACCTAATATGACCTAACATGTCCTAACATGACCTAAAAGACCCCTTAAGACGTAATATGACCTCACATGACCTAAAAGACCCCTTAAGACCTAACATGACCTCACATGACCTAATAAGACCCCTTAAGACCTAACATGACCTAAAAGACCCCTTAAGACCTAAAATGATCACTTAAGACCTAATTTTACCTCACATGAGCCCTTAAGGACCAAACATGACCTAATATGACCTAACATGACCTAATAAGACCTCATATGACCTAATATGAGCTAACATGACCTAATAAGTCCTACTATGAACTAATAAGACCTAACATGACCCCTTAAGACCTAAAATGATCTCACATAACCTCACATGACCTCACTATGAACTAATAAGACCTACTATGAACTAATAAGACCTAACATGACCCCTTAAGACCTAAAATGATCTCACATAACCTCACATGACCTTAAATGAACTAATAAGACCTAATATGACCTCACATGACCTCACATGTCCTAACATGACCTCACATGACCCCTTAGGCCCTTAAGAACCGAACATGACCCCTTAAGCCCTTAAAAGCCCTAACCCCTTAAGCCATGACCCCTTAAGCTCTTAAGCCCTAACCCCTTAAGCCATGACCCCTTAATCCATGAGCCCTTAAGCCCTTAACCCATTTGGCCCTTAAGCCATGACCCCTTAAGCCCTTAAGCCATGACCTATCTAATCAATCTAAACAAAAAATAGAAATATAGACCTATCTAATATTTATCTAATCAATCTAATCTGATAAATTGAAATTAAAATTCAAGTAGAAAGTAAATTGAAAGTTCTATCCAATCAATTAAAATTCAATTTACCTATCTAATCAATCTAATCAATAAATAGAAATTTATCTAGACTAGAAAGGTATGCAATTCAAGAAATCAATCTATTCTAATCAATTGAAAAAAGAATCAATCTAATTTCAATTCAAATATAGACCTACATTTAATCAATCTAAACAAAAAATAGAAATATAGACCTATCTAATATTTATCTAATCAATCTAATGAATAAATTGAAATTAAAATTCAAGTAGAAAGTAAATTGAAAGTTCTAGTTCTAAGAGAGAGAGAGAGAGAGAGGGGGGAAGGGGAAGGGGAAGGGGAAGGGGAAGGGGAGAGAGAGAGAGAGAGAGAGAGAGAGAGAGAGAGAGAGAGAGAGAGAGAGAGAGAGAGAGAGAGATAACTTTCATCAATTAAAATTCAATTAAAATTCAATTCAGGTTTAATCTTGATCCATAAATTCAATCTAATCATAAATTTCAAATCAAATTTAAAGTCTACATAGAAGTTTCAAATAGGATTTAAATTAAGTATGTAAAAATTAAAATCCTTAAACCTAAAGCTCCTGATACATGTAGTCTGGATCCTCTCTATCCTTTATTATCTCCAAAAGTTTTTCATGCTCTTCAATAGGCAACTTCCACTTTTGGTTTTTACTTGACCCTTTTTTTGACACAGTTTCAAACTGCAATTTCGTCGCTATAACCAAGTGACTATAATGTAGAACTCTCTCTCCACGCATGTATTCAACAAATTTAATTCCATTTTTTTCAATCTTATCTTGTTGATAATAGGTGCCTTCAATAACAACTGAACCAGTCGGATATTTTTGTCCATCACCATCAACAACTTCTTCAAGCAACTTGTGTTTTTCCTTGGTGCATCTTAGTAGATAATAATCTACACCTTCTATATTCTCAGGATCCGCAACCACAGCAAAAATATCACCTACACAATTTATATTTATGTGTACAAGTAAATGTTAAATTTAAACCTCAAGTTCATGTATATATATATATATATATATATATATATATATATATATATATATATATATATATATATATATATATATATATATATATATATATATATATATATATATATATATATATATATATATATATATATATATATATATATATATATATATATATATATATATATATCATGTAAATATACCTAGAAATAAAAAATACGCACCTGTAACAACTAAATCAGAAACACGTTCATAGTCAGCTGAATATATAAGATCATGGATGTCTATGACATTGTCATCATCTTCATAAGGAGGCATTCTAATTAACACTTTATGATCCCATATTGAAACATATCCATTTGCAATATTAACACATTGACTCATTGTGTTGTTGTTAAGACAATCTTCACAAAAGCATGATTTATCTCTTAGTTGAATCAGTGGAGGCTTGTGTTGTCCCGTAGTCATCACTTGATGCAAACTTCTAATTCCAACAATTGATTGACAATTGTAGGGATTCGATCGATCGATATCTGGATTGGATGGATTGATATATAGATCTCAGTTTGAAATCATGAAAAATGTGAAATGCATTATATATATATATATATATATATATATATATATATATATATATATATATATATATATATATATATACAACAAGTTAAAACACACATACATGACATACCTATATATGTAGTTTCATGAATTTGAGTTTGAAAAATAAAAGTAAATTAAATAAATACCTATCACTTCCCAAAAGTAACGTTTGTTGTATTTTGTGTCTCAAGTAGCAAAATGATTTTGACACCATTCAACAATCTTCTTTGAATTCTCTATCATGTTACCTAGAGAGATATATTTTTAACAATTTAGTTATATATATATACATGTGTACATGTAATGTAAAGTTTTAAATAGTCTAGTCAAGTAAACAAGTTGAATATCAAATGTATGTACACATACCTTGAAGTTCATGTTGTCGGAGTGCACGCTTCACACATGCTCCTGCTCCATCATGTTCTCCTTTTCCATGTCCACTTTCAAAGAAGTTCCAAACAAACTTAACGTTGTGTCTAGCATGTTGCATGGCTAACCAATTAAAAGCTTTTGCAGACTTAAATTGACCTACAATTCAAATAAATACAAAAATGTATTTAAATGTGACACATAAATATATCTAGAAATGCTCAAAAAAAAATTAAAATAAAATTTATAATGCATGTACGTACTTACCTGCACACCCATCAGACCAGATCCAATGTTGTGAAGCATTTATCCCACGACTTGCAAGATTGTTGAAAAATATGTTGAAACAATGAGCCACATAGCTCCTATCATGAACCTTGTCATCACTAATATAGAAATGAACCTCCTTGATGATAATGCGTTCATTTTGATCTATACCAGATTCTATCCCATCCAAATCGTATTGTGCATGTCTATAGGTCACATGCACAAATATTGCAACTTGATCAGAATGATAATATTGACTTTGGAGCTCCTTTTGAGGGGAAAATGTATAGTTCTCCGCAAAATCTACAACTGAAAGAATACAACCAAGTGGGAAACAATTTTTGGAATCACGAAACTGTTTAGCTTGCCATCGTGCACCATGACAATGTTGGATATGTGGATAAATCATAGATCAAAATCTGTCCATGAACTGAAGGTACGGTAATTCACTCTCTTTTAATATAATTTTTTTTGATTCACCTCCTGTCTTCGTGTATATCTCATATTCAAATCTCTTCCACTGGACTGGTGTTGTAACATCAATATTATTAAATTGTAAAGGAAATTGCTGCAAATTTCCACAATTATTGCATTCATTTTTTATACACTGGATATTAAATTCATCTGAACCTTCTGATTTATCACATAAAATGGACTTTACAAATTCTGTTGTACTTCCAGTAACCATACCTAGATTAAGTATTGTCGTAACCTTTTTATATGATTGCAAGTATAAGTGAAACTCAACATGATTTCGACAACAACATGTTTCACGAACCTTATTTATGCGTACGAAGCAAGGGCGCAACATCTCAAACATTCTCTGACATATTTTCACATCTGAAAATTCATGTTTGAATGCTTCAAACAATTCACTTTGTGTAGTATCGACAAAATGTTTTGGATGTGAAATCTTCATACCGGTCTCTTCATCGTCCATTTGTATAGTGTCCCTTCTATTGGAAGAAACACGAGAGTGATTGGTCCAAAAATCAATGACCCGTCTTCTTACATCTTCAGAAATTTTGTCTTTACGGGGAAGTCTACAAATCTGTACCCAATTCTTTTCAATATTCATATCCAACATATTTCTCTTCCTAATATATCTCTGTATAGTTCTTCGAGATACGTTGAGTAAATCAGAAATTGCTCGAACTTGATTTCTATGTGTCAATTTCTTACTAGTTATCATAGTCATCAAGGCTCTTCTAGCTGCATTTGAATCTGGTCCTTTATGATCTGCCTTGTTAACAACATTCAGTGCATCTTGTAAATTTTGAATTATTGTCTCTTTTACTTTACCTCCTCCAACTTTCCTATTATCAATACCCAAAAATTCTAAAACCGGAGTCATTTCTTTTTTCTTGAATAACTTTGCAAACAATTGTGCTTTTCCCACCAAAGATTTACTCTCAAAATATTCCATCCACATATTTTTGAGATGCAATTTAATAGTGCTTTCAGGTACCAAGTGTTCCGGTTCAATTTGACTAATAAGTGATTCCTCATTCATGTCCATCAAATTCTGCATTGTAGGAAAAAAATGTATACTTCGACTACTACCAATATCCTCCCCTAGTTGAGTTGCACCTTCTACAGCGATAGGTTCTTCTTCAACATCCATTGGTTGCTCTTGGACACGTTTCGTATGACCTTTCATTTGGTCATCCCTTTTACGATCATACTTCCTTGTTCTAGTCCTTTTATTTCCCATTGCTCAAATATTTAAGCAAGATTTTTCTTATTGTTTTACTACTTCGTCACTGAAAAACTTGTCTTCAAACTCTTTCGAAATCAAAATTTCTTTGAAACTTCTCCAAAAGAATGACTCCTTGCTTCAAAATATCCTTATATCCTAAAATAAGAATGTAAATTCGCAATTGATATATATTTTTTTAAAAATATTATGCACATATATACCCTTCGGTTTGAAAGGACCGGTCGCTCACGCGACCGGTCGCGAGGGGCCGACGACTTGAGGGGACTCGGCCGAGTACCACTCGGCCGAGTCCCACTCGGCCGAGTCATCCTAAGTGGCATGCCAACTTGGCAGCCAAAACTTAAAAAACACAAATAATACACAATTTGCACTTGTGGTGTTTTTTTCTCTTCTGCAAATTAAAAATTTGAAAAAACTAAAACTACCCTTTTGTAGATCTCGGAATTACAATTCTAAAAATATAAATTTTATATAATTTCAATTGGAAAATGTTAAACAAATTTGTAAAAAATCACATGTAGGTATATAAAGCTTTGAGAAGTTGCCGATTCGATAAATTAAAAAAAATAGTAAATCAATTAAAAAAAAAATTAAAATTATATGAGGCACTAGAGAAGAGAATCTTCTTCAAGAATATATAATTTATTTGAATTTTAGAAAAATTTTGATAGCTGAAAAGTGGCGGGAGATAAAAACTACTGATTTCGTGTAAGTTGTACTTTGAATACTTATAACGGGCAAATTATAGATCGAAAACACTTCTTTCCTTTTTGTTGCACTAGGTATACATGTCATCTAAAACATATTTTGAAATTGGAAGAAAAAACAATGTCTTACTTATAATTATTTGACGGGAGGTAAACCCCCTGATTTGCTGTATTTTTAGGACATGAAAAATAGACTTTAAAAATTAAAAAAATATATTAATTTATGTCCAAAATAATTTTAAAAAATTATAGGCATAAAATTCATCCTATTTCACACATTTCATCAGTTTACATCATCTTCAAATTCTAAATAGAAATGTGACTTTTATGCCCTTGAAGTTTTTTCGTTTTGGTGTTGTTAGCCTCTTCCTTTGTAAAAGGGTGACAGCTTATTGTGCTTTTACCCATAAATGATTTTTCTATAGTCGTAATGATTTTTATTATTTCTTGTCTTTTGTCCCTTTTTGATTTCTTATGTCTGTGCTTTGTGACAGGATTTTGTCTCCTTCTTTTGATGGTATATTTCATTCTCTATGTGGAATACTATTTTGTTCACTATTTTATTTCAGCTTTGTATTTCTTTCATTTTTCATATACACAAAGACCACACATGCTGATAAAAAAATGAGCTATTTGATTTAGGTTTACTTTTCATTATTGTAAATGGTTAATATTTCGAATGGTACTCCTTGGTGTATTTCATATAAAAATAATAAATGTAGTAACGATGGTGCGATGCATTATTGATATAGGCTTGATGACTCTTGTCAATGTGCCAAACTGTCAATGTGGTGGTGGGCAGTGTGTGTTGAAGACTTCACGGACACTGAACAACCCTGGACGACAATTTTGGTGTTGCCCAAATAGAAAAAAGGCTGCTAATGTGTATATATTTAATGTTTCTAATGTAAATACTATTCATTATAATATAAGAACTAATGTAGACTGGGCATCATAGGGAAATAATGGTTGCAGATACTTTAGTTGGGTCAATGACAACTCATATGCATCTATCTGCCCATCTCCACTTATCCGCGATGAAGGATTTGAGCGCAAAACGTGTCAGGCTAGGGCAAATTCTGAAATTATATTTTTATGATGACTTCTCTGTATTGTAATCGCATATCTTTGTTGCGACCATATGCAGAGATGAACTCAGGAATTAGTTAGTTTAGTATTTTCATATTGTAACTAACATTTTAATATGGATATGACGTAACTTCCCTTTGCCTCAAGTGCACATATATATGGTTTACATCTTTTTTTAGAATAATTCTTCATGTTTATGGCTCAGGTGAGCCCCAATCTGCTATCAATCACATGATTTAACATATAGTTTTTTCTTGGTTATTCCATTTGTTCATTGACCTTGACTATGGATTGACTATCATTTTCAAGCTTGAGCGAGGCTTCGTACCACGCACCATCCGCAGGTTTGTACGCAATGCTGATTTACGAATGTAAATAACACATTGAACGTAATCTATGAACGCTACGTGGTATGAAGTCTCGCTGAAGTTTGAGCGTCAAAGAAGTTTGAGTGGTTAGTATGCAAAGGAGAAAGGGGATACTCAAAGAAGAAGTACACCAGCTAATGAGAGAAGAAGGTATAAACACGACAGCTGAGAAACATAAATGCAGATTTCACAATCGCTGAGAAACATAATTGTAGGCATCATGGTAACAATTTTATGGAGACAACGTAATTGAGTTTTGTACCCAAGCGATGCAGAGCAACTTTTGCACCTCCAATTCTAAGTTGAATACATTTGTTGGAGGACCTTGTATTCATGAGCAACAGATGTAGTCAACTTGGAATCGGAGGTGCAGGAGTTGCTCTACATCATCTGGGTATACAACTCAACTATGTTATCTCTAAAAAAATGTGACCATGATGCCTACAATTATGTTTCTCATTTTTTGTGTCCCAAGACCCCTTATGACCCTTTACAACCATTTTCGATCCCTAAGAATACATCTTAGAGGTCTTAAAATGTCGTAAAAGGTCATAGGAGGCTCCTAGGAGGGGCCAGATGAGCTTCCACCTTCACATGGTTGGCCATGTTAAGTAGAGAATGTTATACTCTTCTCGAAACAAAGAGAAGCTCAATAATTTAAAGTCTCATTCCACGGACAAATTAAATTAGACTTACTATCCAAATTGGTACATTAATGAGAATCAATGATGGGCTGAAGTTTTTAGATTATGAGAAGACGTACATGCAGTGGAGGCCAGAAGGGATTTTTGTGGAAATTTTCTAGATGTGGAGATTTGCTAGAGTGGCTATATACATATGGGGGTTTCTAGATTGAGTACCAATGCAAAGATGATGATTCAATAACCTACATCTATAAAACCTTCACAAATATCTTTATCTTAGTTTCTATAGTATTGAAAAAAATGAGTGGGTTGGACATTAGTGGTGGATCTATTCTCTCTTATCATTCTTCATAGTCTCTTTGGTAGTTATTCTTTCTTGTAACTTGCCTTAATTGGTGTACTGCATATATTTGAGAGCAATCTTTTCCATGGTTTTTCCCTTTACAAGTTGTTCGACATAAATGTAGTATTTCTTGTGTTTATGTTTGCTATTATTTTTGTGTTCTTATCCTTAAAAGGTTGTAATTTCAAAGTAAGTTTGGTGGAACTAAATATGTATTGCATGTAGGATTGAGGAAAGAAGATGTACAACTAGAAATGGACAAGGAGCTCTACCTTGTCATACGCGGTGAGAAGTATCCCCAAGAAATGGGAATGCTAAGGTGGAAATGATGGGTGGTGGAGAGTGGCAGTCCGAGAAAGCCTTTCCCAAACTCTCCCACAACCCATTCAATCCTCAAAGCATCCCCCTCTTTCTCATCGCTCAACATGTTTGTGTGAAATAAGACAGAAAATGTGTGACTATTTGTAAACAGTAAACAACAGCGATATAATATCGTTGTGCTTAATTTGATAATCTATATATATATTTTTAAAAAAAATTAAATTTTTGGTTGCTTTTTCGACCAATAAAGAATAGACATATCGACAAGGAAGCTATACACTTGATGTTTATTCTGATGATTGTACGTCACTCTTTCAACCAACATTGGTCACAGAGGTAAATGATATAGAAGGCAATTCTTCCAGGTTGAAGCAATGATTTCGACGTCATCTCCGTTGATAATTCAACCACTATTGACGTTGCAATTTCGACAGACATTTGATGTGTCTATTATTGACTAAAAAACTTTGACAACCGCTATAGTCGATTAGCCGACCAATGGGCATCTAATAATCAAGTCATGCATAGCTCACCGACAACGGGATTTCGGAGAGCTTACGGTCGAGATCCCAAACATGAACCCGTCGAGATCACTGGTAACGCATGGACAGTCAAACCAGTAGTCTCCAAAGCATTCAATAAGTGAATATGAATGTTTGAAAACTTTCCTCTCAACTTCCCCAACCACTCCTAATCGGTTAGAGGGATATTTCTAGAATCTCCATTATTCGTATCCTTACCAACAATTCTTAAACATACTTTATCTGATATGATAATAACATGCTAAACTGAACTAATGGCATGTTCTTCATGTGGTACAAGGAAGATTTGGCTATCAAATCTTCCTTCATGAAAGCTGAGCGCGAGAGAAGGTATGTGATTTCTTCATCTTTGATTGGTATATTTGATGGGCAACGTCTTTTGAGCCTCTGACATCATATTCGACCATAAATTTCAAATGCATTGCATTTTATTTGATCATGAATGCTCACTGAAATGACCACATTCTACTGGTATCATACCCTATCCCATGCTTTATCTCCATTATTTGATGTTATTGGTGCTTGTGCTCAAGGATATCGATTCACTATTTTGAAATGTTTGGATTCACGTTTGTTGATATTACTGGCACGACCATTGTATATTAGACCTTTATTAACAATTCATCATATCAGATAAAGTATGTTTAAGAAGTTTTAGTGTCTAAACACTCAACTAATCCCTCTAACCGATTAGGAGTGGTTGGGGAAGTTGAGAGGAAAGTTTTCAAACATTCATATTCACTTATTGAATGCTTTGGAGACTACTGGTTTGACTTTCCATGCGTTAATGTTTAAAAGAGATCAATAAAGTATTTAAAGACATTCTTACATGTTTGGAGAGGTTTGAGAGGCACTTATCATGAGTGTACCCTCACAAAAAGTGGCATAGACTAGTTTTACTAAGATTCCTTTCTCTATTTTGAGGTTTCCTTTCTCTATCGAAGGGGTATAGTCAGAGGGTTCATTGACAAAATGATCCTTTGAATGGTTACTATGAATATGAATAATTTGATATAGCATATTTATCATTTTACTTGAAGTTTGGAATAGCTTGTGCAAGGGTGAAAGTACTTTTGATCATTTTGGTCATGATTGTTCCTCTACACAGTCAGGAAATGTAACTGTCTAATGATTATATGTAATGTTGAATGGATGAAATGCTTTATTCTTGGTAGAAGTGAATGGAAGGAATAGTGTTGGTGTTAGGTTCCATTTATTATTGAATTCAATGGTTTCCAAGATGTGTTGAAGAGTTGTCTCCTTGTTTAATGTTAACTGTTCCTGCACAATCCACTCATACAACAGTGAAATACTATGTGATTGACAATTTCATACAACTGGTCCTTTGGCGTGTATTAAACAGAATATCATTTTTATCAAGTTTTGTGTGTTTTTGGCTTCACTTTCCCGTGAATTTTTGCAGAAAATAGGAGAAATGACGCCTATGAAGGTTCTAGTGATGCCTATGGCTATTCTGACGACGCTTACAAGCAATTAACTAACACTTACGAGATTCTTTCTATTCTGTCTTTTATTCTCTCTAACGCATGTGAGATAAAGTGTGATGCCTGTGAGATAAAGTGTTACGCCTGAGAACATAAAGCAACGCCTACAATCGGAGAACTAATGCCTATTAGCTGTCTTTTTCTGCCCGTGATCACTTTTATTGCACAATTTACAGTGATTTGTCACGCTTAGCATTCTTTAACTGACGCTTAGTAGTTGTTCTTTGCTACTTTAAATATTTTATCTTACGCAATTTTCATTACTTTTAATGCCTAGCAGTTAAAGTGTTATGCTTAGTGATCTTTAAAAGTCGCTTGAGTCACTGGAAAGTGACACTTGTGAATCTTAAAGTCATGCCTAGTAGCCTTTAAATGACACGTATTAGCTGATGAATGACGCCTATTGTTTTCTACTTAAATTTGTTGTCAGATTAATAAAAAAAAAATTCTTACTCTTTGTCTGTGTTTTTCCTGTAGATGACCAAACACAGGAAAGTTTGAAAACCAGAGAGCAGAGTAACACAAGAGAGAAAAGAGGTAAGAATCCAAACTAAATATCAAAAGGAATTACATAGTGCTTCAATTCTAGAAAGTTTGGGATTAGAAGAAAAGTTATATGCTCATTACATTAAAGTGTTAGATGCTTACAAACTAAAATTTCCTACTTTGAATTGAGTTGTTTACATTAAGTTGTTGAAATTTTCATTGAAAAATCTTGTAAGAACATTTAATTGTACTTCAAATTGTTCCTTTTGGTTTCCCTCATTTTGTATGGCCGTGTTGACTAATTTTTTGGAGGAGTTGGAGTGGGAACGATAGCTACTAGGTGAGTAAAGCAAAATAAACATCAAAAACCTCAAAAAAGTGCCTAGCCTTTGCTAGCTACAAAAAGGGGTATTCTTCAAATCAAGCTTGCATTGCTTAAATTGTGGCTATTCTTTGGATGTAGCTTAATAAGAAAAACCTTACTATTTGTCAAATTGAACAAGCATTAGGCATATGCTCTCCATTTTTCAAAGTGGATCAAAAAGCCAAACTTGTTAGTTCAATTTGGTAGAAAGAAAGGAAGGAATTAACCAAACATTTCATTTATAAGAATCTCCTTGTTAAGAGGTTGAAAAAGAACAAATCTAATTTAAGTGTTTGGAACAAGGAACAACAATAGGGATATGCTCTTCACTTTCTAAGTGAACCAAATTTCCAAACTTGTTAAACTAAGTTCAATTTCTTGTTTTAGATATATATGCTAGTTAAAATAGATCTTTAGAGGGTTTGCCTCCCAAGAATTTCCTTACGAGGACGGCGAGAGGGAACGACCCAAGTGGGAGAAAATCACTTTAGCTGCGATACTATCCGACCCACTATAAATAAATACATTCTTCCTTAATAGGAGAGTGACTAGGTTGTGTGCAAATTATCTTCACTTACTCTAGTAGTCCTTTTGGATTGCACCAAATCATATTTTCATGCATGTGGGAAGCCCGCAAGGGGGTAAAAGAATTTGACATGATTTAGAATGGAGGTGTTAATTAAAACCTTGTTAAGTAGTAAGCTACCTTTTAGAGCCAATTGTGTTTAAAAGCCAAATTTGACTATAGGTAGATTGCTTGGAAGACTTTCTTGTTTATACTTGTGAAAAATGATCGAGAACATACACTTTTAGTGTAGTTTTAGGTATATGATACAATCTGACGTGTGTGTTGAGTTTGTATTTCATTTTCAAGAAAGAATATTCCACAGACCTAATCTTAAAATTTTTTAAAATTCTGGAAATTACAACCTAGTCTGCAAAGTGTCACCTGCACACAGAGAAAAATTGTGTATACACAATGAAATCACACCTGTGATTATTAAAGAAACACCTATGAATAATGAAGTCATGCCTGTGACATTTTAAGTGACTCCTAGAAAAATTTGAAAAACATCTATCAATAGGAAAAAGCCACTTGCTCACCTGCAGAGTGTCACCTACACAAATTCCAATAGACGTGTATAACATTTTAAGTCATTCCTACACACAGGCAAGTGATGCCCAAAAATAAAGAAGGGAAAACAGTGAGCATTTCCTGAGGGTTTCAAAAAAATTTCATTTCATATTTGAGTACCCTTTTGGACATTCTATCTGTTCCAATATCCTGCCTGGTCAGAAATCCTGGTTTTGCACAATTTTGAATTTTTTTGAGGATTTGGCCACAAGCAAGTGAGATCAAGCCTATCTTTAAGAGCTTTTATGTTCATGTCGGCTATAACTTGATCTTCAAGAAAACCTTGCAACCAGATAGGACATATCTAAGGCAAGAACTTCATTTTTAGAATGACACTTTTACGTCACCAAAAATACCACAAGAACCTACTCAAGAGATAGAACTTACCATGGCTTTTCCTTTTGTCAATGGAGGAGGAAAAGACCCTAACAACCAAGGGATTAACAACAATAATAATGGGGGAAATGGTGAACCAACCATTGATGATGCAACCGATGAGAAAGTTAATGAAGCCATCCAAAGCCCATATTTCATGAAGCTTATGGAGAAAGCATTAGAAAGAGATAAGGAGAAATATTTTCTAAACCTAGCCCGAGTAGGTCTTAAGCTCCCTCATGATTATGATCCCAATCAACTTAAGCAAACAGAAGCTAAAAAGAGCCCGATTGATATTATGAATAGACAATTTAAGTTACTCCAAATGCAATTAGACTTAATGAAGCAAAGTGGGGCTCTGAAGCCTTTTTCAATAGAAGCATTATGTTCGTTCCCATTCGAAAAGAGCTTTATCATGGTACCATTCCCTAGTAATGTTGTGTTTCCTGAGTATGATAAATACAAAGGAGCATCTGATCCTCAGGATCATTTAAGGGAATTATATGCATTAAGCTTGGAATTCATGCACGATACCACTTATTTAATGAGGTTGTTTCCTAGAAGTTTGGGAGGCATGGCCATGGAATGGTTTTCAAAATTAGCTTCAGGCATTGGAACCTTTGAAGAGCTGGCTTCAAAATTTGTAACACACTATTCATATAGTATTAAGCACGAAGTTACAATGATAACATTATGCAACACCAAACAAAGAGATGGAGAAGGATTCTTACTTTTCCTACAAAGATGGAGAGCGGTATTTTCTAGATACCCTCGAAGTGTACCAGAAAAAGAAAAGATGGATATCTTCATTAATAGCTTGAGTACTGAGATGAATTATCAGTTGAGGATGCAATGTCCTAAGTCTTTCCAAGATCTTATAAAAAATGGAGTGACTACAGAGGAGGTATTGGTTAAGAGTGGAGAATTAAAGCTTTATAAAGATAATAAGAACCACAACAACAATAACTCCAACAACAACAACAACTAGAATAAGAATTTTTCTAACAGCTATAATTGGTTTGGGTTGAAGAACAACAATAAAGGAGTGGTAAATGACGGGGTTGTTGATGCTAATAATTTAAAAATAACTCCATTTACTCTCACAAGAACACCTAATTAGGTGAATAATACAAATTAGGCTTCCAAAGTACCTTTCAACAATAATAACTTTGGGAACAATCAAGGAGGTAACAAGTCCAAATAGTTTTTGGCACCATCTCCCAAGAGAACATTCACATCTTTGGGTGAACCTCTTGAGAAGGCATCGAGGACTCTCATTGCTAATAAAATTATTGATTTACCAAGACCTCAACCCTATGAGCCACAAAACAAGCCTAGTTAGTGGAGTGATAATAGTCATTGTGAATACCACTGGAATAGAGGGCATACCACAAATGATTTCTTACAGTTGAAGAACATGGTACAAGATCTGATTGATAATGGTGTGATCAATATAGAAGGGCCTCAAAGTACTGAAGATCACACAACTTTTAAGCAACCTTTCTATAACCATGAGAAAGGTGAACCTTCCAATGTGCATAAGCAAAGCAACAATAATGTCAACTTCTCTCATAATTATGATAATACTATCAATACTTTATCTAAAGATGAGCATGTTGTCAATACTATTGTAATCAAGGAACATCCCAAAGGAGAAACATCTAATACTATCACTAGGGGGAAAACTTCAAGGATTACCTTACAAGGGGTTGATCCTAAACCTATTGGTCCTACACAATCCAGCATTTTGGCTAAACAACTATCTACAATAGCAAAGCCATACAATTTGGTGGACCAACTACAAAAGACTCCAACACAAATTTCTATTTTGGAGTTATTAAAATTATCTCCAAATCACAAGGAGATCTTGGAGAAATACCTAGTGGAAACTAATGTTTCTATCAACTTGGAGGAGGAAAAGTTTCAAAATATGGTGGGACATCTCATTGCACCACATTGTCTTCCATTTTTAGACCAAGATGATATATCCATCACCCATCCCCAAAATCTGTCGCTGCATATAGAGGTCCTAATTCAAAGACATAGGGTCAAGAGAGCTCTCATAGATGGGGGAGTTGGTCTTAATATTTGCACTTTGAGCCTTGTCAAGTCTTTAGGATTATCCGAGTCTTGTATTGATCCTAAAAAGAGAATTACCATAAAAGCTTATGATGAGGAGGAGAGGTCTTCGAAAGGCATGATTATATTACCCATTCAAGTTAGACCTGTCAAAAAGGACACAAAATGCCAACTCTTAGATATGAAATTAACTCATAATATCTTATTGGGGAGGTTGTGGATACATGAGATGCAAGCAGTTCCTTCTACGTACCATCAATGTATAAAATTTCCATACATGGGCGAAGAAATCACAATTGGAGGGGATTCAAATCCTTTCCAATATTGCAATGCACTAAAGCCTCTTCATGAATTATTTATTCCTCATAATAGAGAAGGGATTATTCCAAAGGCTACTGTATGCACCCAAAAATGGTCACCTAGACTTTGGGCCCCATTTATTTGATTTATCAATCCTGAATCAGTTTTATCAATAATCAATATTTTCAACATTATCAATTTCTTGATCAAATCTTAGTTTCGATCATATATTGGATTTTTATCCTTGGATTAACCATTTTATCTTAAGCTTTTATTTACTTAAAAAGAATATTTCCTCCCCTTTTATTTAAATAAAAAGCCCCACCTTTTCCTCTTATCCTATGTTGCACAAATAAAGCATTATTCTTATTTTATAAAAAGAGAAAAATCACTTTTTGTCTTATGTGGGACACAAAAGTCAACTCTTATTTTCTCATTGAAGGATATTTGTGCACAAGGATCAAGCTTCCATTTTTCTCCACCGTTGATTAAGTTTTTTGTCTCTTAATCTCAATGGTCCATTTCACCTCATTTCTTATAAAAGGAGAGCTCTCTCCTTCATTTGCATATCCATCTTTTTTATGCTAATGTTATGCTGCAGGTTTTCTAGGTCATTTGGAGCTCTTTGAAGACATTCTTGCATTCAAGCTTTGAAGACATTGTTGTTGTATTTCATTTAGCTTGTTTTCTTACATCATAGTTGCATAATCATGACATTTTTAGTATAGATTTCCTTTATGCAATAAATTAATCTCACATAGCTTAATAGGAGGATTTGTAACACTTGTATTTTCCTTTCATAGCATAGCTTGCATCTTCATCTTTAATCTAGCTTGCATTGCATTTTCATTTGGATTCATTGGAGATATTGGCACTCTTGCCCTTGTCTTCAACCTTGAATCTCTCATTGTGTGGTTGACTAGCAAGGTCATTAGCTTCATAGCTCTAGCTGAGAGCAACTCTACATCTTGCAACTCCATACATAGAGAGCTATGGATCAATTTTTGAGGCCTCATTCTTGAGTGTTCTTGATTGTACCATCTTCTCTCTTTGATCTTGGCAATGTTGACCTATACACGAACATTTGGCTGTCTTGTGAGCTATCTTACAATGATCTTGCTTTCATTCCATTCATGTTTAGCCTTCATTTTCATTTTCCTCCATTCATTCTAGCCTTTCGCTATCCTTTTCCCCTTTGGTCTTGATCTAATTATTAAAAAAAAAAGAGAGAGTAAAACACGATGATATGAAGCCTCTTGACATGTCTACTCCTTTGGACTGCATCCCTTCCTTCTTTTGCATTGCACTTTTGTGACTTATCCTATGCTAGCCTCTCATTGCTTGTCCAAATGTGCTTTACATGACAATTTTTCTCTAGCTTGGGTACTCTTGAGGAGTTTGCCTTTGAGGATGTCTTCCCTTCACTCTCCTTCATTCTCATGTCTTCCATCTCTTCCACCAGCTTGCTTATCCATCTTGTCCTCCACATTGCTAGATATTGGGACTACACGATGTGATCTTGCTTGGGAATTTGATGCCTATTCTCTCTAAGGGCATCCTTTGTACATACTTATTGATCTTGAAAAAATACCAAAAAAATTGATATATGATGCTGAAAAAATTCTAAAAAGCATAAAAAGTCCTGGAAAAATACAAAAAAATAAAAAAATGCAAAAAGTTCAAAAAAATGGAAAAAGTGCCTTGGTGAAAACCTGGAAATAGGCGCCTTGGTAGCAAAAATACAAAAAAAATGAAAAAAAAATAAAATTGCAATAAATCCAAGTGGTGAAAACCTGGAAACAAGCGCTACTTGAGGCCTTTGCACCCTTGTCTTTTAGCATGCGTCTTCGACACCTCGCCTTTCTCCATCATGCCTTGACCTTGTGGCCTTGGTTTGGAATTCGTCTTTGTCTTTGTCTGGGGGCATAACTGTTAGCATTGGTCTTTTAGGTGCGTGTGTCTCTTGGGGCATTTCACAACAAGTGTTTTTCAACACCAACCCAAACAGTGTTTTTCAACACTACCCTTGCGTCGAGTGTTTCTTAACACTTATCAGATGCCTTACCTAATAGTCTAAGTTTGATACGATATTTCTCATTTGCAGATGTGATAACCAAAGTCTGACTCTATGACCAACACACACGCACTTAAACAATAAACTCGCTTGAGATATGTTGACTTTATTTTTCTTTGTGTGCTGTCTATGAGAATTTCTTTGATGAGTGGTCTCTCCCTGAGAATTTTTTGATGATGCATAGCTAGAAGACTGAGGGTATGAGAACATGTTTTATTTCTTTATCTACTTATGGGTATATTTTGTTGATCCTAATAGTCATGAGCATTTTATGCTGGTCTTACTTGACACTATGGATTGACAAGGTATTATCCTTGACTATTGTGCGAGTGCATGCTTCTAGTTATCCTGACTTTCATGTGTCTTGATACAAGCATAATCTCACCATATCAAACTTAGGTGATTTCACTACACTAGTCATCTTGACCTACATGTCTTTGATGCCTAGGTGGGATTTCCACATTCCTATCTGATAAAGATCATATTCATATTCACATAGTTATGCTAGTGTGCATTGTATGATCTTACGACGCTACCAATAAGGCTCGATGATGATAATTAGATGTCTATAAGTGTTGTGACCTTGCAAGTCAACCACTTTTCATAGTAGCTTGCATTCGTAGGTTCATCATATTTTAATTTTTGCATCTTGCATATGGAGAGAGCTATCCTTTTTCTCATTTACGGACTAGTTGGTCAACTGTGCTCATTTTCTGATTCTTCTTGATCATATCTTTCATTTCTGGTCTTTCATATCACATCATTTTCTATCCATTTTCGGACTCAAAATCAAAATTTGAGTCACGTTTCCAAGATTTCTCATTCTTCTACGTAGTTGACAGACCTTTTTGAGGCATAATTCTTCGATCTTTGATGGGATTTCTTCCTTTTCATGTCTTTCAAACTTCTAGTCTTTCATTTGCCCTCTTCTTTTCTTCTGATTCATCACTGGGGCATGTTTCATTGCCTAATGGTTAATCTATTGACCTTTACCTTTGATTATGATTTCCTTATGATTTGATCAACCTTATCGATTTTGCTGTTCCTCTTCATCTGATTTCGATTTCTATTCCGGGGGGGCAGTATTTATGGGATTCTCATCCCCGATTCCTTGATTTTCCTGATTCAGACATCTTTTGTGAGCTTTTGCTCAAATTTGAAATTCTTATCTCTTACTTTGAATGTGATCTCGAATCGACCTCATGTTCAAAGACCTTTGTTTATGTTTGTCCGGGTGTGATCCTGAATCGACCTCATATCTGA
This sequence comes from Chamaecyparis obtusa, assembly GCA_027943335.1. NCBI lineage: Eukaryota > Viridiplantae > Streptophyta > Pinopsida > Cupressales > Cupressaceae > Chamaecyparis > Chamaecyparis obtusa. The sequence continues at coordinate 2,536,439 of BSBK01000594.1, forward strand.
GTTGTTTCGTGATCCCAAATCAATCTCACATTTCAACTTCATTCTTTGACTACATGTGTTCCCAAATCGATCACACATTAGTCAAAGAGGGGCAAATGTATGCACCCAAAAATGGTCGCCTAGACTTTAGGCCCTATTTATTTGATTTATTAATCCTGAATTAGTTTTATCAATAATCAATATTTTCAACATTATCAATTTTTTGATCAAATCTTAGTTTCGATCATATATTGGATTTTTATCCTTGGATTAACCATTTTATCTTAAGCTTTTATTTACTTAAAAGGAATATTTCCTCCCCTTTTATTTAAATAAAAAGCCTCACATTTTCCTCTTATCCTATGTTGCACAAATAAAGCATTATTCTTATTTTATAAAAAGAGAAAAAACACTTTTTGTCTTATGTGGGACACAAAAGTCAACTCTTATTTTCTCATTGGAGGATATTTGTGCACAAGGATCAAGTTTCCATTTTTCTCCACCGTTGATTAAGTTTTTTGCCTCTTAATCTCAATGGTCCATTTCACCTCATTTCTTATAAAAGGAGAGCTCTCTCCTTCATTTGCATATCCATCTTTTTTATGCTAATGTTATGCTGCAGGTTTTCTAGGTCATTTGGAGCTCTTTGAAGACATTCTTGCATTCAAGCTTTGAAGACATTGTTGTTGCATTTCATTTAGCTTGTTTTCTTACATCATAGTTGCATAATCATGGCATTTTTAGTATAGATTTCCTTTATGCAATAGATTAATCTCACATAGCTTAATAGAAGGATTTGTAACACTTGTACTTTTCTTTCATAGCATAGCTTGCATTTTTATTCTCATAGATTAGTTTGCATTGCATTGCATCCATATTTATTTCATTGGAGATATTGACATTATTTCCCTTGTCTTTGATTTGGAATCTCTCATTGTGTGGTTGACTAGCAAGGTCATGAGTTTATAGCTCTAGCTGAGAGCAATTTTACAAATTTTGCAACTCCATGCATAAAGAGCTATGGATCGATTTGTGAGGGCTCATTGTTGAGTTTTCTTGCATGTAAGGATTCATAGAAGTGTGGTCACATTTTTACCATACAACTACCATTGAAGATATTAAAGGCGGTGATCCTAAGTTAACATTAAGTGCTACTTCTAATTCAAATCCTACTCGAACTAACTCAACTACATCAACTAAAGGAAAGGAAAAAGTGAGTTATAAAGGTCCAAGTTTAAAAGAAAATTCAGATATAGCATCTAAACCAAAAGTATAACTTTCTAAGCCCGTCAAAGAAGAGAAAGAAAAAGCCAAAGAGGACCACTATAAAAAAATGAGTGAGATGATGCACACATTCAAAAAGAAATGTAGAATCAATTCCAAAGGAGTAGGGGAATATTTTGTTTCCCTATTTGATTTACCTACTTCCCCAAGAACACATGGGAAACCTTCTAAGGAGCATCTTCCTCACAAATATAACTCTTATTTTGTAAGAGAAAGTGACATGCCAGCATTCGAGAAAGAAGACAATGAAGTTCTCCAATGGCTTTATAAAGATGAAAGTGATACCCATGTGGAAAGAATTCAGCACATTAACATTCAAACCGACCAATATGGAAAAGGGTTTGAAATTATGCCAAAAATGGGTTATAAGGGAAGAGGACCCTTAGGTAAAATAAATAAAGGTTTGCTAGAACCTATTGAACCTTCTTGGAGGTCAAAAGAAGAAAAATCAGGGGTAGGTTATCAGCACAAAGGAGAAAGATCTAGCTCAATGCATGATTTCTATACACAAGTAAACATGGTGGAGTCTGATGTTGATAGTGACAATTCCCAAGAATATGAGTGGGATTCTTTATCCAAAGATTCATGCCATGACAAAGAGATTGTCACAATACATGCTTATACTAATGTTCCTAGGCAACAAACTCAAGGTAGCGAAGATCTCAATGTACAAGAATTCAACATAGGACAAGCGCCCATTAATCAACCATGGATAGGTGAACCTTGGGTACCTTCGTGGGAGGGTGATTTGAATGTTAGGATTAATCTACATGTCTTATTTCCCGTACTCTTTCCCGTAGAAGTCTTAGAGGACTCAAGTGAAGAAGACTTCGATCGGCCTTCTTCCATGGAACATCTCAAGCAAGCTCATGTTATTGACCTTAATGATACAATGTATGAACCATCTAATGAGGTCGTGTCCTTAAACCTAGCCAATGGCAATGTGCCAATTAAATCTTTATCCTTGATGCATCCTGAGCTTATTGATTGGGACTTAACTGAATCAAATAACTTACTCTACTTTCCCAATGACAAAGCAATGACACAATACCTCAATACGGTTGAGCCCTCTTCCACCAACGAGTTTAATTTGAACATGATGACAAAGGCAGGGGTCCAACCTCTTAATCCAAAAAATGAAAAAAAAAAAAAAAAGTAAAAAATTCAAGAGTTCTAGTGGTGAAAACCACCATGTGGCAGTACTAGAACCAAAAAATGTAAAAATAAAGGATATTTCCAATGGTGAAAACCCAATTGTGGCACCAAAGGAAGAGAGGTTGGATACCTTACCAGCACATTATGAAGAAAGGTCACCAATTCTCATAGAGCCAACGAAAAAAGTCAACATTGGAACCGAATTGGAGCCCAAATTCATACACCTAGCAGCTTCACTTACACTTCTAGAGAGAAAGGACTTCATTGAATTCTTCCAAGAAAGGCAAGTGAACTTTGCATGGTCCTATGCCGACATGTCGGGATTGGATCCCAACTTCATCATGCACCATTTGAATGTTAAATTAGGGGTTAAACCTATCAAGCAGAAACTGAGGAAGATGCACCCACATATAGCTCTTCTAGTTAAACCAGAATTGGAGAAATTGTTGAAGGTGGGGTTTATAAGAGCAATTGCTTATACGGAATGGATATCAAATATTGTACCAGTCACCAAGCATTACAAATCCATTCGCATATGCATGGACTTCTGAGATCTTAACCTTGCTTGTCCCAAAGATGACTTCCCACTTCCAAGCATAGATGCAATAGTGGACTTAACAACTGGTCACTCCATGTTCTCATTGATGGATGGTTTTAGTGGGTATAATCAAATTAAAATTGCACCCGAAGACTAAGAAAAGACAACGTTCACATACCTTTGGGGAAATTTTTGTTGGAATGTAATGCCTTTCGACCTCAAAAATGTCGGAGCTACTTACCAAAGGGCAATGACCACTATTTTTCATGATATGATGCACACCTTCCTAGAAGACTATGTGGATGACATATTGGAAAAGTCACATCAAAGAGAAGACCATTTGCAAATTTTGGAAAAGATATTCACATGCTTGGAGCAATTCAAAGTGAGGCTTAATCCAATTAAATGTGCCTTTGGTGTTCAATCCGAGAAATTACTAGGGTACATAGTTTCTGCAAAAGGCATTGAAGTGGATCCCAAAAAGGTTCAAGCAATCATGGATATGGAAATCCCTAAGAACATCAGCCAAATGAGGTCTCTTCAAGGCAAGCTTCAATCAATAAGGAGATTCATTTCTCAGCTAGCTGAAAAGTGTCATTCATTCACAAGGTTGTTGCACAAAGACACCATTTTCATGTGGGATGAAGAATGTGACAAAGCCTTCACTTTGTTGAAGACTTATTTAATCAATCCACCAATTCTAATGCCTCCTATCAAAGGAAAACCATTGCTGCTATACATATCTACAACCAAGAGGTCTTTAGGAGTTCTTTTGGTGCAAGAAGATGATCAAGGAAAAGAAAGAGCAATCTACTATTTGAGTCAAACATTGATCAACTATGAATTAAACTACACTTTCATGGAGAGAGAATGCCTAGCGGTTGTCTTCGCTTTACAAAAATTGAGACACTACATGTTGATGCACAAGGTGAAGCTTATTGCAAAGATTGACCCTTTAAAATACTTGCTTAGCAAAGCTACCTTAACAGGTAGAATAGAAAAATGGGTCATGATATTAAGTGAGTTTGATATTGAATATGTGGATAGAAAGGCCACTAAAGGACAAGTGATAGCATATCACTTAGCTGAAAATCCAATGGTTTCTACACATCCTATTCAAGTAGAGTTTCCCACTATGACAATTGTCAATATAGAAGCCAAAATATGGAGATTATACTTTGATGGATCATACACACAAGGAGGTTCCAGAGCCGACATATTGTTGATTACCCCTCAAGGGTATACTATTCCAAAATCAGACAAGCTCTTATTCCCATGTACCAACAACATAGCCGAGTATGAAGCTTTAGTCATTGGTATCAAGATGGCTTTAGAATGGAATATTACCGAGCTACAAGTATATGGTGACTCTCAATTAGTAATCAATCAAGTCAATGATGAGTACAACACCAAAGATGAAAAATTAATGTCATACAAGATAATGATTGATGCTTGGAAAAAAGTACTTTGCATTGATAACTTTTAGACAAATTCTAAGAGAGAAGAACAGAGCTATCGATGCAATGGCTACCTTGGCTTCATTACTACAAAAACCTAATCAGAATGAGAGGTATGAATTCTTTGTGGAAGAGTTGGAAAAACTGGCATTTGACCTTACCGATACCCAAATTGTTGCTCTACTCAATGGACATGACTCACCTTGGTACGACCCTATTTACACATACCTCAAAGACCAAGTGTTTCTCTTAGACCAATCTTGAGCCAAAAAATGACACTTCATCTGACAATCAGCCCGTTACATTATCCTTTCCGACACATTGTATTGTAAGGGTCTTGATGGAACTTTACTTAGATGTCTAGAGGAAGAAGAGTCTAAGGTAGCTTTACATGAGGTTCACAAGGGCATTTGCAAATCACATACAAGCGGTTTAAACCTAGCTAAGAAGATCCTTTGCATGGGGTATTTTTGGAAAACCTTAGAGAAGGATGCTTGTCACTTTGTTAAGATATGCAACAAATGTCAATATCATGGCAATATGATACATGTACTGGCTCAAGAATTACATCCTTTTGTTACACCTTGGCCATTTTATCAATGGGGGTTTGACTTGATTGGAATGATTTATCCACCTTCATCCAATGGGCACAAATACATCATCACCACTATAGAGTACTTCACTAAGTGGGTAGAAGTCATTCCTTTGATCACGGCTATGGGCAAACATGCAAATCTCCATGTTCATATGAATCACATCATTTGTAGATATGGTATTCCTTATGCCATCATTATCGACAATGGAAAACAATTCAAGAACAAAGATGTGGATGAACTTTGTGATACTTTCCATATTACTCATCACTCTTCTTCCATTTACTATCCTCAAGGAAATGGACAAGTTGAAGCTACTAATAAGAATATCCTTAAGATCTTGAAGAGATCGGTGAACAAATCAAGAAGAGATTGGCACGTAAAAATCAACCTGGCTTTATGGGCTTATAGAACTAGCATTCAGACACCTACAAGAGCTACACCATATTCATTGGTTTATGGAGTCAAAGTTTTTCTACCTTTGGAGGTTGAAATCCCATCCCTAAGAGTATCATTGCAAGGATTAATAACAGATGAGGATTATAGAGTTGCCCGACTTCAACAATTGGAATTGTTAGAAGAACATCAAGCACAAGCCTATGAACACTTGAAAGTTTATCAAAACAAGATTTCAAGGAACTATTACAAGCACATTAAACCAAGAGTCTTTCAAGTAGGTGATTTAGTGCTAAGGGAGAACCCTAAAAATCAAGCAAAAAGGGAAAAGAAGGGAAAATGGGAAGCAAATTGGCTTGGTCCTTTCATCATTGTTTCTTCCTTTGGAACGAGAACTTACAAACTAGCCAATTGTAATGGGGAAGAATTACAAGAGCCCATTAATAGCATTCATCTAAAGAGGTTTTATACCTAATAAGATAAGAGAGTATCACAAGAAAGAGTATCAAACGAGTGTATCTGATGACTCAAGAATCACTTTTGTACATAAAAAATAAAAAAATTGAAAAAAAATTTAAAAATTTAAAAACAGAAAAAATAAAATTTAAAAACAAAATGAAAAAAGATAAAAAGTGCCTTGGTGAAAACCTAGCAATTAGGTGCCTTGGTAGCAAAAAAAATTGAAAAAGAGAAAAAGAGCAATAAACCCAAAAGGTGAAAACTTGGTAATCAAGCACCTTTTGTTTCCCCTAAGTCTTTCCTAAAGTTGCATGTGTACATATTGCATTTCCATCATCTCACTTGTAAACCTTAATTGCATCCATCATTTGTGCATAATCATAATAAAGCCTTTCAGCTGCATTGTTGCATTTTGAGTTTCCTATTGCCCTAAGTTTGTCACATGATCACATTTATCACTTGGGGGCAGGAAAGGATTGGATTTTTGGTACAAGTGGATTCAATAGTGTTACTTTCGGTCACACATTAGAGAGACCTATCAAAGCTTCAGAAGAGAGAGATTTTGTTGAACCTTTGATGGATATCATTGTTCACAACCAAGTATTTTGATCCTACAACGTGATACTTGAACCTTCATTGACTTTATTATTCAGGATTAAAAATTGACATCACCTAAATGATTAGAATGTTTGGAATTCTTGTTGAAAATCGTGATACATTGCAAAACACTTGAAGCTTTTGATGATCTTTATTGAATTTCTTTATATTTTGTCTTTTTAACTAATCGGTGATGTTCCGACTAGATTGGCGATGATGGAGATATGATATTTTCTTTCTTTTGAGTGACTGTCTTGAGGGAGATCCAACAACTTATGTGAATTCATCTAATGACATGGTCATCAAAGAACCATTGAGGACTTTCATATAAGAGGGTGGATTGACCTTTGCTTGTTTATGCAAACGGATACCTTGGCTATTTAGATCTTCCATATCTTAATACCAAAATCCACTTGCAACATTGAGTCCGTTGAAACCAGTATTCATACTTCCATAGTTGGTTATTCAACTAGTGAGGGCTATACTAGTTTCCTAAAAGGGGTTACCAAAAGTAATATAAAGTGGTATTCATATCATCATGATGTGGTCAGTGATGGTTGTACTTGCTTTCTGGTCCTACAATGCTCAATGATGAAAATATTTCTCTATGGCATTTCTTTGCTAAAAAGCTAGTGACACTTAGTTGCATTGCATTGCATTATCATGTTAGATTAAGTGCATTTTTTTATAGTTATTTTCCAAGGGAAAGGTGGAACATTTATAGTCTTGATCAATCATTAAAAAGAGGGTACAAATTAAACACATATCCTTGGTTCAAATTAATAATGTGAGATTATCGTTGGCATTCATTTGTAGCATTATACATTACTCATTATCCTTATATCTGAGAAAAGAAAAGAAAAGATTCATTACTCATTAATCATTTGCATACATTTAGTTAAGGATAGCATAAAAGAATTGCATACATCAAAAATAAAAAAACATAGTTGCATCATTATCCATATTTCCACAATAAAACATTTGCATCCATACATTGAAAACCATAAAAACAATTACAAGTTCCATTATCATTTGCATTCATTTATCTATATCAAATGTAAGATACATTGCATCCATAGCATAATCAAAAGTAAATGCATTAGAAACATCATATAGAACTGCATATAAAGATAATCTCACATAAACACATCAAGAGAATCAAGACAAGTCCATAATATCATCATATAAATGTTCATAACATCAATGATCCAACAAATATGTATAGCAAGATACAATGTCATCAATAAAGTGGTATATCAAAGTTCTAATCAATAATCAACATGAGCATGATACAAGGAACATCAAATGAGTAGATCTATAATCAATAAATCATGATCCTGTAGGAGCACCCGATCCATCTAGACCCCTATCACGTAGTCTATCTTGAGTAGGAGGAGCCTGACTACTGCTAGCAAAACTAGGCATCTGAGCCATCATAGCCATAAATTATTGCATCATAGTAGCCACCTGATCTAATCGGCCCACTACTACTGACAAACCTGTCTGCAATGTCCTCACATCCTGTGACAAAGTATCCATGCCAGGAGCAGCTTGAGAAGTCTGAACCATATCCTGAGACATAGGCATCTGTGGAGGCACCTGCTGTGCTGGAACCTATCCCTACTGAGATACCGAAGCCTGATGTAACTGTACTAGTGGATCCTGTCCACTGGGAACCTATCTAGCAGCATCAATCTAAACCTGTCTCCTCACTCATTGTTGTCCCTATACTACTACAACTCTAGGATGTATGAAACTAGGTCTCTGTCCCTATCCAAGTCCCCACTGCACCTATCAGTCATCCCTATCCCTACCCCTGACATGTCCACCTTGTACTCGTGGCCAAACTCATCCTCTAGGAGCTCTCTGTCCTCTGTGACGATGTCTCCATTTACCACCACCACCATCCCTATCACCATCTCCATCATCATCATCAGATCACTCATCTCAGCCTGGGATAGGCTCTGCAGGATCAGTAAATCTCAAAAACTTATTTCGAGACCACCACTCTTTGTACTCTGCAGACATCCCAGCATCTGCTACATGCTCTAAAATATACCATCTAATGAAAATCATCCTAGCAATCTGATCGTAAGCAAACTAAAAATCTATCTGAGCACCCCACATAGATCACTCTAACTGAACCCGAGCATACAGTACCATACCCTGCGACATATCCAGATATCTGTCGTACTGTCTAGAACCCCAACCAAAACAAAATCTCTCAATCACAAGAGGTGATCGACCAATCATCCAATGCGAAGCATACATATAAGAGAGCTCATCATCATCCTCTCCAACATAAAATTAATATAATATAATCCTTAACCATAATTCCAAACCCTAACCATAATCCCAAATCATAACCCTAACCATAATCCCAACCCTAATTCTAAACCTACCCTAAAACCTAACCCTATCTATTATATAGTCTTAAAAACTTACAACCATGATGAAAATATCAAACCTAAACATAATTCTAACTATAACCATAACCCTAGGTAAACCCTCATCTTGACCATGATCCTAGGCCATGTGCAAAAAAACAAGAATTCAGAAAGCAACCAAAGATGAAAGTGATGATAATTGTAACTTGTCTTAAAGGTATCCTAATTAAAAAAGAAAGAAATAAATAATGTACTAGAAAATATCTTTTTTTTTAAAAAGAATTTATTAGTGTAGACACTCAAAAATGGGCAAGTGCTTTTAAATAACAAAAATCATCAAATTGGCTTAAAGTAATCAAAATGCACTAATTCTCATAAAAAAGGGATCAAATTAAATAAAGTTGGACAAAATCAATTAAATCAAAAAAAAAATTAAATGATGACATTAAATAATTAAATCAAAGCTTAAAAGGGTGAAAGAAATTATATAATTGATTTTAATCAATTAATTGTATAGTTGTTTAAATCAAAAATCAAAATGAACCTATTCCCTACATGGCTAAATTTAATTAATTAATTGAATTTAATAAATCTTAATATCTTTCAACAAAGTTTGAGCAACCAATGAGAATTGAGGACAAAAAGACACAAATCACTCAAAAGGAATTGAATCTCAATCACTCATTCCAAACTTTCAATCTCATCTACTCAATTTTGTCCTTTTGTACAAAGCTTTGAGACAAGCATTTAAATTGTCCCCAATTTGAGAACAATGCAAAGTATTTGACTCAACCAAAGGTAAATCATGGTTAATTCACTCTACCCCCTACCCTTGGGAATTTACTATAAATATGAAGTATTTTGAGAGCAATAATCATCTTAGAAATTAATTTGCAAAGCATCCTTATTATGGTCAATTTCATAGCATTTAAGAGCATTTGAATTATCTTTGTATCACATTATCAATTTGAGAGTTTGAGAGCTAGATTAAGCATTGTAGCATCATATTTTCTCATTTTAGAAGTGTCACTAGAGGAGATTGAGCTGAGAGCTTCACTTACCACATCTGATTAGAGAACCATGAGATGTCATGGATTTTAGTTTCAATTCTTAGTTAAATTTGTATTGCATTTGCTTTGAATTGTTAGTTAAATATCATAATTTCATAAAGGTGTTAAGCATACACACACAAATGGTGCCCACCGTGGGGCCCTAGGCCTCATTTTTATCATTTTTCATCATATTTTGTGTGTTTGTATCTTTCTTTTTCATGAATTTTTGCAGAAAATAGGTGAAATGATGCGCATGAAGAATTAATTTACGCCTGAGATCACTGTTTTGCCCCTTCATAGAAGTCAATCGACGCCTGGTAGATAAATTGCCACGCTTAAGAGATAAATTGTCACGCCTACCACTGGAGAAGTGGCGCGTATCTTCTATCTTCTACCACCTGTAACAAGCTTCATAACGTAATTTATGGAAGATAGTCACACCTAGTATCTTCTAATCGATGCTTTATTTTTGTGAATTGTCGCTTTAAATAACTTCCTTTACACGTTTTATGTTAGTTGTTACGCCTAGTAAAAAAAATTTCACGCCTGAGTAACTTTACACAACGCTTGAGCCGTTGGAAAGTGACGCTCGCTATTGTTAAAGTTACGCCTGCTAACAGTTTAGTTATGCGTATTAGCTGACTAATGATGCCTACTGTCTGTTGTTTGAATTTGTTGTCAGATTGATAAATTCAATTATCTTATTCTCTGTCTGTATGTTTTTACTATAAATGAGCAGGCACAGAAAGGTCAAAAGGCCAGAGAGCAGGTTCAACCAACAAAGCAAGGTTTTGGCTAGGAAGATCAAGAAGGAAAACATTGCACACATCAAAGCGGTTCTTGAGGAGTCACAAGAAGAAGAAAACTAGGTATATCAAAACTATCTTAAAATTGTAGAAGCTTACAAAACTAAGTTTGTATCTCTCAATTGGATTTTCTCTCCTTAGTTCAAGTTTTTATCAAAATTTGCAAATAAGGCTTTTAAGATTCAACATAAAAGTTTGCTTCTTCAAATTTGATTTAGTTTCCCTCATTGTTATTGTTTGTGTTGACTAACTTGCTGGTGGATAAGAAGATTTGGAAAGGAAAGCTATTTCCAAGGTAAGGTGAAAAATGACAAAATCACTCAAAAATGCCCCTAGCTTATGCTAGCTACAAGGAGAGGTAAGCCTTAAACTAGTCAATATTTTCCCTTAGATTGTGGTATTGAAGCATTTCCAAATCTAGTAATTACAAGACAATCTTTCTTTGTTTGGAAAGCTTAACATTTAGGCCTATGCTCTTCACTTCTTCTAGTGAATCAAAATGACAAAGGTGTTGAACTTTTTGATTAATAAGAAAGGTTGAGGAATCAAACACATAAAATCAAAGCCCCTCATTTGTGGAAGAGAGAAGAAATACTCAAATCCCTATAGTTAGTGGGTGAAAGAAATTGAACATTGCTTATTGTGTTTGGGAACTAAAGGAAAAGTTAGGGATATTCCCAAAAACTTGACCTTAATTCCATTTCCTTGCTTTAACATGAACATGCTAGAACAATAGAGGGACTGCCTCCGAAGAAATTGCCTTAATGAGGCCGGTGAGAGGGAACGACCCAAGTGGGAGACAACCGCCTTTGCCACGGTAATATCCAACCCACTATAATAAAAATACAGTTTTCCTTAAAAGGGAAGTGGCTAGATTGTGTACAAGTGTCTTCACTTCCTCTAGTAGTCCTCACGGATTGTGCAAAATCGCATTTTTATGCATGTGGTAAGCCCGAAAGGGGGTAAAAGGACTTGGCATGGTTTAGAACGGAGTTATTCAATAAAAACCTGATAAGTAGTAAGCTACCTCATAGAGCCAAAATTGTTAAAAGCCAAAATTGACTATAGGTAGACTGCTTGGAATTCTTTCTTGTGCAATACTTGTGGAAAACGATCGAGAATATACACTTTAGTGTGTTTTAGGGACATGATTAAACATTGATGTGTGTGTTGCGATTGTGTTCCATTTTCAAACAAAAAAATTCCATAAAACTGATCTTGCAATTTTTAAAATCTAAAATTCACAACCTGGTCAGTAAAGTGTTGCTTGTGCACATAGAAAACTCACCTGTCAGCAGTAAAGTCACACCCGTGACTGTTAAAATCATGCCTATCAATAGCAAAGACATGCCTGTTAAAGTTTAAGTGACGCCTGGAAAAGTTAAACTTACGCGTATCAACGGTAAAGAGTCACCTGCACACCTACAGTGTGCCGCCTAAGGATACTCCAGTCTTCGCGTACTAAAATTAAAGTCATGCCTACACTCAGGCAAGTGACACCCAAAAACACAAAAAGGGCAAATAGTGAGTATTTACAGAGGGGTTCAAATTTTTTTGATCACATGTTTAGATACCCTTTTTTGTGTTCTTACTGTTCCAACATTCAGCCTAGTCGTAAATCTTGGTTCTACACCATTTTTTAAAATTTCACAAGGATTTGACCACGGGCCCGATCGAATCTTATTTTCTGAGTGGTTTGTTCATGCTTGCTTTTACTAGATCCTATTACATCAAGAAAACTTTACAAGCTGACGGGACTTACCTAAGAGAAGAGCTTCCTTTCCTGGAAGATACCTTTACTGCTCCAAAAGTACCCAAAAAGCCCGTTCAAGAAAAAGAAACCAACATGATTTACTTCGGTGGCTTGGTTAATAATAACAATGGAGGTATTGATCCAAATGGAGGTATTGACCCGAATAATTAGAGTAATACCAATAGTGGAGGGATGGATCAAAATGCTCAAGGGATTGATACCACTAACTATAGGGCTAATGTCGAACCAACTACCGAAGATGCAACTAATGACAAGGTTGATGAAGCTATTTAGAGTCCATATTTCATAAAACTCATGGAAAAAGAAATGGCAAGAGATAAAGAAAAATACTTTTTAGATCTAGCCCAGGCAGGTCTTAAGCTTCCTTGTGATTATGATGTTAATCAACTTAGGCCACCCGAAGTTGAAGAAAGCCCCATTGACATTATGAACATGCAGTTAAGTTATTTCAAATGCAACTGGATACCATCAAGAAAAGTGGGACTCCTAAGCCCTTTTCTATCGAAGCATTGTGTCCATTCCCGTTTGATAAAAGTCTAGTCATGGTCCCATTCCCAATCAATGTAGTGTTTCCTAAGTATGACAAATACGAAGGAACGTCGAATCCACAAGATCACCTACGAGAATTTTGTGCATTGAGCTTGGAGTTCATGCATGATACCACCTATTTAATGAGACTATTCCCAAGAAGCTTAGGAGGTATGGCCATGGAGTGGTTTTTGAAACTACCATCCGACATTAAAACCTTATAAGAACTAGCTTCAAAATTTGTGGCACATTACTCATATAACATCAAGCATGAGGTCACAATGATAACATTATGTAATACCAAACAAAAGGATGGAGAAGTATTCCTCACTTTCCTACAAAGGTGGAAGATGGTATTTGCAAGATAGCCTAAGAGTGTACCTGAAAAGGAGAAGATGGATATCTTCATTAACAACTTGACCAATGAGATGAACTACCATTTGAGAATGCAATGTCCCAAGACCTTTCAAGATCTCATAAAAAATGGAGTGACAACGGAAGAAGTGTTGGTTAAAAGTGGAGAGTTTAAATTATATAAAGATAATAAGAATAACTCCAACAACAATAGCTCTAATAATAACAACAATCAAAATAAGAATTGGTCCAATAGCTATAATCAGTTTGGATTGAAGAACAATAATAAGGGAGTAGTTAATGACGGTGTTGTTGATTCTAGTAATTTAAAGGTGACTCCATTTGCTCTCACGAGAACACCTAATCAGGTGAACAATGCAAATCAAGCCTCCAAGGCAGCTTTCAACAACAATGCTAATAGTGGCAACCAAGGGAATAATCAAAGGAGTAACAAATCTTATAAATTCTTGGCACCAACTCCTAAGAGGAACTTCACACCTTTGGGTGAACCTCTCAAAAAAGCATTTAAGACCCTCATGGCTAATAACATCATTACTTTACCTAGCATTCAACCTTATGAGCCACAACACAAGCCCAGCTGGTGGAGTGAAAATAGCCATTGTGAGTACCATAGAATTCAAGGACACACAACAAATGATTGCTTGTAGCTGAAAAACATGGTGCAAGACTTGATTGATAGTGGCGTGATTACCATTGAAGCTCCTCAAAGTAATGAAGACCATACGGCTTTCAAAAAACCCTTCTATAATCATGAAAAAGGTGAGTCATCTAGTGGGAAGAAAAAAAGCAGCAACAACATCAATTTTGTGCCACCCTATGATAATGTTGTGAACACTATAGTGATTAAAGAGAAGCCCATAAAAGAGACATCTAATGTTATCACTAGGGGGTAGACCTCAAGGATTACCCTACAAGGAGTTGATCCTAAACCTATTGGCCCTCCACAATCCAACATTGTGATCAAGCAATCATCTATAGCAATAAAACCATATAGCTTGGTAGATCAGCTACAAAAGACTTCGACACAAATCTCTATCTTGGAGTTATTGAAACTCTCTCCAAACCATAAGGAAATTCTAGAAAAAGCTCTAGTAGAAACCAATGTTCCTACTAACCTAGAAGAGGAGAAGTTTTAGAACATGGTAGGGCATCTCATCACACATCATTGCCTTTCATTCTCCGATCATGATGACATGTCTGTCACACATCCCTAGAACTTACCATTGCATATAGAGGTTTTGATAGAAAGACATCGAGTCAAAAGAGCTCTCATTGATGGGGATCTGGCCTTAACATCTGTACTTTAAGCCTCATCAAATCCATAGGGTTATCTAAGTCATGCATTGACCCTACAAAAATAATTACCATAAAGGCCTATGACGAAGCTGAAAGAGCCTCCAAAGGCATGATTGTATCACCCATTCAAGTGGGACCTGTCAAGAAGGACACTAAATGCCAAGTATTGGATATGAAATTAAGTTATAATATTTTATTGGGGAGACCATGGATCCAAGAAATGCAAGCGGTTCCTTCCACGTATCACCAATGCATAAAATTTCCATATATGGGTGAAGAAATCACGATTGGAGGTGACTCAAATCCATTCCAATATTGCAATGCAGTTAAACCTCTCCATGAGCTATTTATTCCACATAACCGAGAAGGGATTATCCCAAGGGCTACCATTGAAGACGTCAAAATGGATGATCCCAAATTAACATTAAGTGCTACTTCAAGCCCTCCTCAAGCTAACTCAATGACAACAACTAAGGGAAATGAGAAAGTGAGTTACGAGGGTCCAATGTCAACTGAAAATTTAGAACAAGTATCTACACCAACAAATAAACTGTACAAACCCACCAAGGAAGAAAAGGATAAAGCAAAAGAGGATCATTACCAACACATGAGTGAGATGATGGAAACATTTGAAAAACAATGCAAAATCCATTCCAAGGGAGTAGGTGAATACTTCGTTTCCCTATTTGATCTACCCACATCTCCAAGATCACATGGGAAACCGTAAAAAATGCACCTTCCTCATAAGTATAACTCCTATTTTGTAGGGGAAATGGAAAAGGAAACATTTGACAAAGAGGAAGATGAAGTCCTCCAATGGCTTTATCATGATGACGAGGATACCTCAAACACCCCTGTAGAGAGAATCCAACATATCAATATTCAAACCAATCAATATGGCAAAGGTTTTGATATAATGAAAAAGATGGGATATAAGGGACGGGGACCCTTAGGAAAGAGAAATCGAGGCTTGTTAGAGCCTATTGGACATTCATGGAGGTCAAAAGAAGAGAAGTCAGGGGTAGGATATCAGCATAAAGGTGAATGTCCCAACCCAATGCATGATGCCTATATACATGTAAATATCATGGGAACCAAGGTCGATAGTGATGACTCTCGAGATTATGAATGGGATACCTTATCCGAGGATTCATGTCATGACAAAGAAATTGTCACTATACATTCATATGCTAGTGTTCCAAGACAACAAACTCGAGTTAATGAAAGACCCATCATGCAAGAACTTAACATAAGACAAGCACCCATTAATCGAGAATGGATAGAGGAATTTTGGGAACCCTTAGAGGAAGATAATTCAAACTTTAGTTTTAATCCGCATAGTGCATTTCCAATGCTATTTCTCGTAGAAGTCTTAGAGGACTCTAGTGAAGAGGACTTTGATCCTTCTTCCATGGACCATCTCGAGGAAGCTAATTGATGAGGTCTCATCTAGATTAGCGATGATAGAGACATGATATTTTCTTGCCTTTGAGTGACTGTTTTAAGGAAGATTCATCAACCTATGAGAATTCATCTAACAACATGGTCATCAAAGAACCATCAAGGACTATCACATAAGATGAAGGATTGACCTTTGCTTGTTTATGAAAACGGATACCTTGTCTATTTAGATCTTCCATATCTTAATACCAACATCCACTTGCAACATTGAATCCGTTGAAACCGGTATTCATACTCCCATAGTTTGGTCATCCAACTAGTGAGAGTTGTACTCGTTCCTACAGAAGTTACCAAAAAGCAATAAAAAGTGGTATTCATATCATCATGATGTGGTCAGTGATGGTTGTACTAGCTTTCTAGTCCCAAAATGCTCAAGGATGAAAATTTATCTCTATGACATTTCTTTGCTAAAAGTTGATGACACTTAGTTGCATTTCATTGCATTATCATGGTAGATTAAATGCATTGGTTTGTAGTTATTTTTCCAAGGACAAGGGGGTACATTAATAATCTTGGTTAGTCAAAACATTCAAAGAAAGGGGGGTTCAATCAAATGTCTTATTCTTGATTCTAAAATAACAAAAAGTGAGGTTATCTTTTGCATTCATACATAACATTAATCATTAATAATTATTCAGATGTCAGAAAAGAAAAAGAAAAAAAGAATCATTATTCATACATCATTTGCATACATATAATTAAAGATAGAGAATGCATACATTCAAAAATAAAAAACATAGGAGCATTCATATCCATATTTCCATAAAACATTTTGCATCCATCATTGAAAAATAGAGGAAAAAGCATATCAAAATTCATCTATCAATGCATTCATATATATATATATATATATATATATATATATATATATATATATATATATATATATATATATATATATATATATATATATATATATATATATATATATATATATATATATATATATATATATATATATATATATATATATATATATATATATATATATATATATATATATATATATATATATATATATATATATATATATATATATATATATATATATATAAAGATACACTGCATCCATAGCATAATAAAAAAAAGTAAATGCATCATAAACATCCTATAGCTGCATATAAAGATAATCTCATAACAAATCCATCACGTGAGTCAAGGAAGTATATCATCATAAAAGTGGTCATCCAACATCAAGGATCTAGTACATCAGTATATCAAGATACAATAACTCATGAAAGTGATACATCAATGTTTCGATCAATAAAACAACATAAAACATGATACAAATGATCAAAACTAGACAACTCTGTCATCCAATCATCAGGAACCCATAGCAGCACCCGACCCATCCCCAACACCTGATCCATCTGGACCTCTTCCATCCTGTCTATCCTGTGAGGGAGGAGCCTGAGAAGTGCTTGCTATGCTATGGCTCTGTGCCATCATCATCATGAACTGCTGCATCAAGGTAGCTACCTAATCCAATATGCCAACAATAGTGGATACCTCTATCCTCAGTGACTGAACCTCACGTGCTACAGTATCAATACTAGGAGCTGCCTGTGAACTCTGGCCCATATCTTGTGACTGGTGAAGCTGTGGAGGCACCTGCTATGCTGGACCCTGATCTTGTTGTGCTAAGGCAACTCTCTGTAACTAAACCAATGGATCCTGTCCACTAGGAATCTGTCTAGCAGCATCCACATGAACTTGTCTCTGTTGTCCCTGTTGTCTATGAGCTCTCTAACATCTATCAACTACTGCTCTAGGTGCCCGGTCCTATTGATCATGTCCTCTAGCTCTATCCCTAGCATGACCACCTCTCACTCATGGCCCATCTCATCCACCTGCAATAGCTCTGGGATCTCTCTCTAAGCTCATCGTCTCTGTCGTCTCCTCCTACCGCCACCACCACCACTACCATCACCATCATCATCCTCAGATCTCTCATCACAACTTGGGATAGGCTCAGCTGGATCAGTAAATCTAAGAGACCTATTCCGAGACCACTAGTCTCGAAACTCATGAGACATACCAGCATCAACAATACCTCCAAGCAACTCCCATCTGCAATATGCCAAACTTGCAATTTGATCACAAGCGAACTGAAAGTCTACCTGAGCACCCCACATAGATCGCTCTGCCTGCACCCTAGCATATAATGTTGTACCCTATGGCATCTCCTGTACTCTTCCATACTGATGAGAAACTTGACCGAAATAGAAATACTCAATCACAGTCATAGACATGTCGATCATCCACCGAGGAGAAAACATATATGGGAGCTCATCGTCATCCTCCCTCCAGTGCTCGCATCCTATATATGGCCACCACTGAACTTGATCAAGATCATCAACCTGTCGGCGCCAATACTCATTCTTGCCCAAATGATGCTAGAAAACCATGCCACTATAGAGGAAAGCATAAGGAAAACCACGTCATCAAATCCTGTCAGAAATTGGCCTAGTAATGGGAAGATGCTCCCATATCCATAACTGCAAGAACACCACACCTGCTGACAAAGCTGCACTCTCTCTATAAACAACCTCATGTAGATCATGGTAAAGCTAAGCAAGAACAATGAGCCCTAATTGAACCGCCGAGGTTGTGCAAGAAAATCCTCAAGTATCCTACCCCATCCAACTGAGAAGCCACGACCCCGCCAGTCAAGAAGTAGTAAACCACCGATCAAAGCACCAAGTACTACTGGCAATGTGGGGAATGAAGCAAACTATGCCCAAGTGATAGTATCATCAGTAATAGTGTTGTCTCCAAACACTCATCTGCAGACTGTGCTGTCATAGACAGAATCATAATAAACCATCTCACCGTGGCAAGGAATCAGTAACAATCTATATACATCCTCCGACGTGATAGTCATCTCACCACAGGGAAGGTGGAATGTGTTGTGGTCAGAGTGCCATCTCTCTGCCACTGCGGTAAGTAAACCACGGTTCATCTGAAACCATGGGATATCCAAAAGGAAACTAAGTCTGCATATCTCAATGACTCGATACTCTGCTGGAGTAAGAGCTGACCCAAATCAATGACCCATGAAGCAACGGTCCATATATACAATTTATGAAAATGTGTCTGTTTTGTAAAACAAATGAATCATATCATTGTACCATATCAATGAGTTATCCTAATTCAATCAGTCTATCAGAATTAGAAATCAAGAATCAAAGTAATCAAACCTAGTACCTGTGTAGTGTAAAAATGACCACACTTCTATGAACCATTACTTGCAAGGTTGCTCAACAATGAGGCCTCACAAAGCGGCTCATAGCTCTCTATGCATGGAGTTGCAAAGGACTTATGAGTTTTGCTCTCAGCTAGAGCTACAAGAATGTGACCTTGCTAGTCAACCATGCAATGAGAGATTCAAGTGAAGACAAGGGCAAGAGTGCCAATGTCCCCAAGAATCTAAATGAAAGATGCAATGCAAATGCAACTAGTATGAATGTGCAAGACTAATCTATCAAATGAAGTGCAAACTAAACTATGAAAAGAAGTACAATAGATTTCAAGCCCCTAATTAAGCTATGTGAGATCTATTCTATTTCATAAAAGGAAATCTAATCTATGATGCCATGATCATGCAACTAAGAAAACAAATATAAACTAGATGATGAAAGCAACAAGTCTTCAATGTCTTCAAACTTCAAATGCACCTAAAACCTGCAGCATAACATTAGCATAAAACATGGATATGCAAATGAAGGAGAGAGCTCTCCTTTTATAAGAAATGAGGTGAAATGGACCATGGAGATTAAGAGGCAAAAGTCTTAATCGGCGATGGAGGTTGAAAGAGGAGCAATCCATGTGCACAAGTATCCTCCAATGAGAGTGAAGTGTTGACTTTTGAGCCTCATGTGAGACAAAAGTGTTTTTTTCCCTTTTTATAAAATAGGAATAATGCTTTATTTGTGCAACTTAGGATAAGAGGGAAAGGTGGGGGCTTTTTATTTATTAAAAGGGGAGGAAATATTCCTTTTAAATAAATGAAGACTTAGGATAAATGGTTAGCCCATAGGATAAAAATCCAATATATGATCGAAATTAAGATTTGATCAAGAAATTGATATTGTTGAAAATATTGATTATTGATAAAAATGATTCAGGATTGATAAATCAAATAAATGGGGCCCAAAGTCTAGGCGACCATTTTTGGGTGCATACATTTGCCCCTCTTTGACTAATGTGTGATCGATTTGGGAACACATGTAGTCAAAGAATGAAGTTGCAATGTGAGATCGATTTGGGATCACAAAACAACTCAGATATGAGGTCGATTCGGGATCATATCCGGACAAAGCATAAACAAAGGCCTTTGAACATGAGGTCGATTCGGGATCACATTCAAAGTAAGAGATAAGAATCTCAAATTTGAGCAAAAGCTCACAAAAGATGTCTGAATCAAGAGAATCAAGTAATTGAGGATGAGAATCCCATAGGTACTGCCCCCTCGGAATCGAAATTGAAATCAGGTAGAGAGAAGAACAATGAATTGATAAGGATTTGATCAAATCAGAATAAAATCACAATCGAAGGTAAGGGTCAATAGGTTAACCATTAGGCAATGAAACATGCCCCAGTGAGGAAGTAGAAGAAAAGAGATAGAAGACTAGAAATAGAGTGGATGAAAGACTAGAAAATTTGAGAGACATGAAAGGAAGAAATTCCACTGAAAATCAAATTATGCCTCAAAAGGTCAGTCAACTGCTCAGAAGAAGGGGAAAATTTTTTGAAATGCGACTTGGATTTCGATTTCGAGTCCGAAAATGGATAAAAAATGATGTGATATGAAAGATCAGAAATGAAAGATATGATCAAGAAGAATCAGAAAATGAGCACAGTTGACCAACAGGTCCACGTAAGATGAAAAAAGGAGAGCTCTCTCCATATGCAAGGTGCAAAAACTAAACTAACACGAACCTAGAAATGCAAGCTACTATGAAAGTGGTTGACTTGCAAGGTCACAACGCTTATAGACATCTAATTATCATCATCAAGTGTTATTGGTAGCGTCGTAAGATCATACAATGCACACTAGCATAACTATGTGGATATGAATATGATCTTTATCAGATAGAAATGTGAAAATCTCACCTCGGCATCAAAGACATGTAGGTCCAGATGACTAATGCAGTGAGATCACCTAAGTTTGATATGGCGAGATTATGCTTGTATCAAGACACATGAAAGTCAGGATAACTAGAAGCATGCACTCGCAAAACAGTCAAGGATAATACCTTGTCAATCCATAGTGTCAAGTAGGACTAGCATAAATGCTCATGACAGTTAGGACCAACAAAATATACCCAAAAGCAGATAAAGAAAGAAAACATGTTCTCATTCCCTCAGTCTTCTAGCAATGCATCATCGAAAACTTCTCAGGGAGAGATCACTCGTCAAAGAAATCCTCATAGACAGCACACAAAGAAAAATAAAGTCAACATATCGTTATCGAGTTGATTGTTTAAGTGCGTGTGTGTTGGTCATAGAGTCAAATTCTGAGTATCATATCTGCAAATGAGAAATATCACGTCATACGAGACTGTTTGGGTAAGATACCTGATAAGTGTTAAGAAACACTCGACGCAAGGGTAGTGTTGAAAAACACTATTTGGGGTGGTGTTGAAAAACACCTGTTGTGAAATGCCCCAAGAGACAAACGCACCTAAAAGACCAATGCTAACAGTTATGCCCCCAAGACAAAGACAAAGACCAATTCCAGACTAAGCCAAATAAGGTGAAGGTATGAGGGAAAGGCTCAGTGTTGAGGACGCATGCTAACAAATAGGGGTGCAAAGGCCTCAAGTAGCGCCTGTTTCCAGGTTTTCACCACTTGGATTTATTGCAATTTTTTTATTTTTTAATTTTTTTGGATTTTTGCTACCAAGGCGCCTATTGCTAGGTTTTCACCAAGGCACTTTTTCTATTTTTTTTGAATTTTTGAATTTTTTGATTTTTTTATATTTTTTTCAGGACTTTTTATGCTTTTTAGGATTTTTTCAGCATCATATATCAATTTTTTTGGTATTTTTTCAAGATCAATAAATATGTACAAAGGATGCCCCCAGACAGAATAGGCATCAAACTTCCAAGCAAGATCACATCGTGTAGTCCCAATATCTAGAAATGTGGAGGACAAGATGGATGATCAAGCTGGTGAAAGAGATGGAAGACATGAGAATGAAGGAGAGTGAAGGGAAGAAATCCTCAAGGTCAAACTCCTCAAGAGTACCCAAGCTAGGGAAAAATTGTTGTCATGTAAAGCGCATTTGGACAAGCAATGAGAGGCTAGCATAGGATAAGTCACAAAAGCGCACTGCAAAAGAAAGAAGGATGCAGTCCAAAGGAGTAGACATGTCAAGAGGCTTCATAGCATCGTGTTTTACTTTTTATTTTATTTTATTAGATCAGGACTAGAGGGGAAAAGGATAGCGAAAGGCTAGAATGAATGGAGGAAAATGAATATGAAGGCTAAACATGAAAGGAATGAAAGCAAGATCATTGGAAGATAGCTCACAAGATAGCCAAATATTCGTGTATAGGTCAACATTGTCAAGATCAAAGATGGAAGATGAAATGGATGAAACATGTAGAAGAACTACGCATGACGCCTGATTGCCAGGTTTTCATCATGGTACTTATCCAAGGCGCCACAAGGGAGTGGTTTTCACCATAGGATGAATTTATTTCTCTTTACTTTTGCTATCAAGGTGCCTGTTTCCAGGTTTTCACCATGGCACATTTTCAATTTCTTCATCATTTTTTTCATTTTTTCTATTTTTTTGAATTTTATAATTTTTTGGAAGAAAGCAAGCTTTTTAGATAATGCTCCTTGAAAGGATAAACTATAAAATGTCAAGGATTCAAAATGATATGCTCAAAGATGCTAATAAGGAAAGGAAGATGACAGAGAAAAATGGAGGATAAAGATTTATATAAAGCGAGTGAGGTTGGAAGATAGGAGGAATAGGCAAATGAGGAAAAATGATAGAAGGTAGAAGGATAATGAATGAAAGGATTGTGAAAGGGTAGATGGGAAGGAAGGCAAGATCAACATCAACACACACACCTTGAAGGGTGGCGAGAGGATGGAGGAAACATGAATGAAGGAATACGTGAAGGAATATGGTGAACATATAGCAAAGGTTGCAGCTTAGGCGCATGGAATGGAATAATGTTTTTGGAAGAAGATGAAGTGGAAGCCTTTGGAAGCTTGAATGTCAATTTCACTTTTTGTTCAACATGAGACTCTTTCAAGAGAGATTGTGGAATCCATATAGCTTTAAGCTTTTTATTTTCTTTTGATGTGTTAGAGAGAATATCTTGAATGATGGATTTTGGAACCCATACTTGTCTTGTAGTTTTCTTCTTAGATATCTCTTTTGACTTTATATATCCATGTCGATTAGAAGAGACATGGTGATCTTCTTTTTTTGATGGATTCTTGTATTGCTTCTTTTTCTTGTTTTGAACATTCAACTTACTTCCAAAAGACTTGGGACTTGTGGAAGAAGGAGGATATGACCGGTTTAGATGGGTGGGTGGATGAAAGGGATTCAAGGGTATGCATCTATGTTGATCTTGAGGAAAGATAGGAGATGGAGGCACGTAAGGACCCAAAATGGATGACGAATTAGGAGAATTAGGAGGGGAAAGTGAAGGGACATAAGGACCCAAGATGGAGGGAAGACATGAAGCCCTTAGCAGTGGTGGAGGAGGTCCAAGGATGGATGTGGAAGATGCAAAAGGATAATCAATAAGTTCATCAGCGTCTATATCACAACCAAGGATATCAGCATCTTTAGAATGAGCATTAGGATTTTCAACAGGATCATGCACATCTTGAATAGGAGCACCTTCTTTGACAAGATTGTTCGTAGCTTGCGAAGACTTAGGAAGAGTAGAAAGCGGAAGTGAACATGGAATGGTAGAACAAGAAGATGGAAGACTTTGATCTTGACAAGGATCTTTGGATAGCGTAAGCGTATCAACTTTCTTTTGATTTTCAATAGGCTTAACATCAGAAGTAACAACACCATTTTTAATAACCTTAATGGAAGTATCATCTTTGGAAAGCGCAAGTGTAGTAAGGTTATTTTGATTATCAATAAGCTCAATAGTGCAAGTGGTAGCTTGATCTTTCTTAGGAGAAGTCTTAAGACATGGTGGAATGAATGAGAAAGGGCATAGAGGATCAAAAGAACCATGAAACGGATGAGAGACATCATGAAAAGAATTGGATGATATGGAGGGTTCCTGATCTTGATCTTTATTTATATTCTTTTCTTTATCATTTTTAGAGTCCTCTTGACATGGAGCCACTTCTAAGGACAAGGAAGCATGTTGGAATTGTATGGAAGACTTTGGAAGAGATGGCGAAGGACTAGCTGAAATAGGCATTATAGCAGATGAAGGCTTAGGCTCTTTAGGTTCGACATTATTGAAAGTATTTGCAGCCAAGTGAAGGTTATCTTGAGTATCTTTAAGAGGTGGCCCTTGAGGATAACTATAGGGAACCGCATGGAAAGTCTTAGGATCTTTGTTGGATGAAAGATTTGTGAAAGATTTAGAAGACTTAGCAGCTTTAGGAGATGTGTGGATATTGGAGGAAGTGGCGGATGGAAGGGGACCATCACAAGACAAAGGTTTAGCATTAACATGATCTTGTTGGAGAGTGTAATCTTTATTTTCAGCATGAGAGTTTTTAGACAAGACATGCTCATAGTATCTTCGTTTATAATCAGCACGAAAAGCTTTCCCTTCCTCAATAAAAGTAGATGTATCATATTGTTCACAACAAATATCATAATTTCTCTCAAAATCAGAATCATATGGATCACCATCACAATCTATCCAATAGGATGACCCTTTAGTAAGCCTAAGCACACGACGAGGAGGACTCTTAGGAATAGAGGTGCCATAAGTATTGCTACATTGTCCATCATCATAGTCATCATAGTCATCATAGTCATCAAAGGTAGGTGTGTCACTCTTTGTGGAAGAGACATCACAAGGACTATCATGTTGCTCTTTATGGTATGTCTTCTGAAGAGAAGTAAGACTCTTAGGAGAAGTAGAAGAAGAATGAGATTGTGAAGAAGAGGAAGGTGAAGACCTAGTGGAAGAAGAATACTTGGATGATGAGGAATTCAAATAATGTTTAGAAGAGTCATGATAAAATTTGGAAGATGAAGAATGTGAATAGTGTTTAGAAGAATCATGATAAGACTTAGAAGATGAAGAATGAGAATGATGTCTGGAAGAGTCATGATAAGACTTGGAAGGTGAAGAAGAATGAGAAGATTTAAATGATGAAGAATGTTTGGAAGAAGAAGATCGTGATATGATCATGTTTATGATTCTAGCAAAGGCATCTGATTTAATCATCCTTTCTTTTATTTTTGCTATAAATTCATCACTCATGAGAATTTTGGAGGAACAACACTTTTCGAATATGTCAATGAGCTCAAGATCATCTATTCTTAATAAAGGTTCCAAAACCAGATAGTCAAGATTCATGGTTATAGAAGAGGAAGAATCAAGCATGGAAGAAATGAATAGAAGAGATGACTAGAAGAATGTAGACTAGATAATAAGAGGAAAGGAATCAAGAAGAAGAAGAAGAAGACTAAGAGCCATCTTGTGCAATTGATACCATAACGTTCATTGAGATGTTGAGCAACATGACAACACCTAGGATCTAAGATCTAGACTGACCAAGGAAGACTGAAAATAGAAGACCCTTGGTAATAGGATGACCTCACAAAATGTCAACACCAAACTAGGATAATCAAAGTTCTCTATTGTCCAAAGAGAAATGAAAAGATGGAAGGGGCTTTACCAACACTGTCAAAGAGGTGCTTCAAATCAAAGGATGAATATCCTTGCACTTTTGAATCAGGAGGTTGGACTAGGCCAAAATATAATTGAAATTGAGATAAATGAAAATGATTTGGACAATAAAAGTACTAAAATTCTCCAAGAATGTGACTAACAATTCTAGAGATAGTCATTCTCACCAAGAATGGACAAATGCGATACTGATGTTGATTTTGACCAATTTGTGCAAAATTTTAAGTTTTTAAGGTCCGATTTCAAGTTTTCAAATATGAGGGTGAAAATGTCTGATTTCAATCACAATTTTAACAGCATTTGGATAGGTTTGCAAACAGTAGGGGATCAAACATGTCTCCAAACACTTGAAACAAGAGCAAAAGAAACCTTGCCAAGACAAACACTTGTGATATCAAAATTGAAAAAGCACCCTATGAATGCTACCGATTGTTTGTATGTTAAGAACGTTTACACTGGTATCACACAATCGAAGACACTTCAAGCAATATCTACCTACAAGACAAGGCTCATTACTTATCAACTTAGCCCACAACTTGATGCCCCCTTGCATCACACCAAGTGGTTGCCCATAAGAGATATTGGCTTTGTGATGGAAGTGTCAAACAACACAACCAAAGGGACACATATGGTGAGTATCTTGGGGTGATCCGGGTTATTCCACTTGGATCAATCCTTGCACTAAGAAGATAAGCGGCTAAATAAAGGTAGTTTCTAAACTAAGGTTCTTAGTAAGGATTTCCGTTCATAACACCCCTCTTGCTCCTCATAAAGGATTAGGACCTCGCGGCCTCAAGAGTACCTTAAGCATTCTTGCTCAATGCTTTCCCCATGGTTGCAATCCCATGAGCTACTCACATCAAGTGAAGACAAGTGTTATGTCTACCAAGGTTTTGTGTCCTCGATAGCCTTGAGATTATAGTGAGTTGGAATCACTCGCCACCAAGGAAAATGATGACAAGGTTGTCCCCACTTGGGTCATTCCTCTTGATTGCTCAAGAGCAGGCCCGCTAAAGGATTTCTATACTAAACAAAAAGTGGATTAACTCTTGAGGTTCAAGGTTTTTGGTTCACCACAAGGGTGAAGAGCATACTCCCCTATCTCAAGAATCTCTCCCAAACACACCAAGCAAAGTTCATTTACCCTCTTGTTTTCAAAATTCAAAGATGGGTCAAGATTTTCTAGTTCACCAAAATGGTGAAGAGCATACTTCTCCTACCACCCAAGAATTCCTACAACAAGATCTTAAGTGCCTAATAAATGAAACAACTAGTTTTTGCCACACTTAAAAAGGAAAGCAAATAAACAAGCAAGATTTTTTTTCTTTTTGTTTTTATGCTTGGGCAGCCCTACAAAAACCATTAGTAGCCCTCTTTGAAATGCGTTCTTTTGACAAATTTCAAGTAATGAGAGCACCTACAACCACAACTTGTTAGACCAACAAGAGTTAGGAGAATCAAAATCCAAAATCTACCAATGATTAGTACATGAAAAATTAGATAATCTGCAAAAATAACTGATCAAATGATAAAATCTGAAAATGGAACCATCATGGTTGGATTAGGCTCAGAAAGACCTTTCCAATGATATATCACACTTAAACTTTTGATACCATTTGCAAAATTTCAAAAAAAATGGGCACCCGTTTTCCAGAGGCACGGATTTGAAAACGCTAATTTTTTTTAAAAATTTTCAAAAAGCTAGCAAAGAACTTGAAATTTGCAAGATACAAAATAGTTCACTATTAGATCAGGCGATATACCTCAGACTTCACCAGTATCGGGCGATACTTCTTCCTATATCCAGGCGATACTTCCCCAGTCGGGCGATACTTCGCACGATGCTAGATGATACTTCACCCGATGCCAGGTGATAGACTTCAATATAGGCGTGCGATACTTTTTCCGTGCGAACTATCGCGCCAAGATAGAAAGTATATCGCGCGATACTTCTCAGAAGTGTCGCGTGATAATCTGAGACAGAAAACTAGAAAACGCAGATTTTTTTGAAAATTAATCTGAAAATGATGAAAAATGCATCAAATGAAAGGACAAAGCTATCTACTCTGCCCCACGGTGGGCGCCAGAAATGTGTAGTGTAAAAATGACCACACTTCTATGAACCATTACTTGCAAGGTTGCTCAACAATGAGGCCTCACAAAGCGGCTCATAGCTCTCTATGCATGGAGTTGCAAAGGACTTATGAGTTTTGCTCTCAGCTAGAGCTACAAGAATGTGACCTTGCTAGTCAACCATGCAATGAGAGATTCAAGTGAAGACAAGGGCAAGAGTGCCAATGTCCCCAAGAATCTAAATGAAAGATGCAATGCAAATGCAACTAGTATGAATGTGCAAGACTAATCTATCAAATGAAGTGCAAACTAAACTATGAAAAGAAGTACAATAGATTTCAAGCCCCTAATTAAGCTATGTGAGATCTATTCTATTTCATAAAAGGAAATCTAATCTATGATGCCATGATCATGCAACTAAGAAAACAAATATAAACTAGATGATGAAAGCAACAAGTCTTCAATGTCTTCAAACTTCAAATGCACCTAAAACCTGCAGCATAACATTAGCATAAAACATGGATATGCAAATGAAGGAGAGAGCTCTCTTTTTATAAGAAATGAGGTGAAATGGACCATGGAGATTAAGAGGCAAAAGTCTTAATCAGCGGTGGAGGTTGAAAGAGGAGCAATCCATGTGCACAAGTATCCTCCAATGAGAGTGAAGTGTTGACTTTTGAGCCTCATGTGAGACAAAAGTGTTTTTTTCCCTTTTTATAAAATATGAATAATGCTTTATTTGTGCAACTTAGGATGAGAGGGAAAGGTGGGGGCTTTTTATTTATTAAAAGGGGAGGAAATATTCCTTTTAAATAAATGAAGACTTAGGATAAATGGTTAGCCCATAGGATAAAAATTCAATATATGATCGAAATTAAGATTTGATCAAGAAATTGATATTGTTGAAAATATTGATTATTAATAAAAATGATTCAGGATTGATAAATCAAATAAATGGGGCCCAAAGTCTAGGCGACCATTTTTGGGTGCATACAGTACCACTTGTTCGTGTCTCTGTATCCTGAGAACGAAGAATCAAATCCTACCTATCATTATTAGTTTTCACACTGATTAATCAATATCCCACTATCAGATCTATCCTATCAAATTAACGTAATCAAATATTCATTGGTACTACTATCCTGATATCCTCATCACTTGTTTTGTTAAACTACAACAGACCTAGTTATCTAGGAATTCAAATGATCAGACGATGACATAAAAATTTTGATTAGAAAAGCAAGTTGGAAAGTTGAAATTTTTTCACAAAAACCTATAGGCGTCATTTTCCTAGTACCAAGTGGCACTTTACCTTACGCAGTAATAGAAAGGTGTTACACGGAACTTTATGCTTATCACGTGGCAATTCAAGGATTACGCATCACTTCTTAATGCTAGGCGTAACTTTAAAGAGCCTAGGTGGCAATTAAAAGCTAGGGTTTCCTAAGCGGAAAACAATAAGGAAAATGGCAAGGAAATAGGGTTGTTACGTGGAAAAAGATTAGTGTCAGGCAACACCAGAAGATTGTTAGGTGATATTTTATTGCACAGAAGCGTGAGTAAAAAGCACAGAGGCGTGACTTCACAGGACTACTCGTGAATTAACTAATCCTAGGCGTGAATTTGCAAATTTGAAATGCACGAACATGAAAAAGATGTAATAAATGATATCAACGAGCAATAAATGCAAAGATGACATTTGCAATGACTCACCGGATGTCCATAGTTAGGTGGACGCCAATACCGACAACCTTGCTCGAACCGATGCTGTTTGATAGAGACAACCATCATGAAAATCAAAGCAGGATCAGAGCAAAAATCTCAAAAGTCAAAAGTAAAAATGAATAGTGAATCAAGGTTTTTCAACCTATTTAAGCTAGTTTGACCTAATTTAGAGGCAAAAAATTGAAATTAACTTTGAGAAGCCACGACCCCGCTGGTCGGGAAGCAATAAACCACCGATCAAAGCACCAAGTACTACTGGCAATGTGGGGAATGAAGCAAACTGTGCCCAAGTGATATTATCATCAGTAATAGTGTTGTCTCCAAACACTCATCTGCAAACTGTGCTGTCATAGATAGAATCATAATAAACCATCTCACCGCGGCAAGGAATGTATAACAATCTATATACGTCCTTCGGTGTGAGTCATCTCACCGCAGGGAAGGTGGAATGTATTGTGGTCAGAGTGCCATCTCTCTACCGCTGCAGTAAGTAAACCATGGTTCATCTGAAACTGTGGGATATCCAAAAGGAAACTAAGTCTGCATATCTCAATGCCTCGATACTCTGCGGGAGTAAGAGCCTGACCCAAATCAATGACCCATGAAGCAACGGTCCGTATATACAATTTACAAAAATGTGCCTATTTTACAAAACAAATGAATCATATTAGTGTACTATATCAATGAGTTATCAGGTAAGTCATTCAATCTATCAGAATCAGAAATCAAGAATCAAAGTAATCAAACCTAGTACCACTTGTTCGTGTCTCTGTATCCTGAGAACGAAGAATCAAATCCTACCTATCATTATCAATTTTCACACTGATTAATCAATATCCCACTATCAGATCTATCCTATCAGATTGATGTAATCAAATATTCATTGGCACTACTATCATGATATCCTCATCACTTATTTTGTTAAACTACAACAGACCTAGCTATCTGGGAATTCAAATGATCATACGATGACATAAAATTTTTGATCAAAAAAGCAAGTTGGAAAGTTGAAATTTTTTCACAAAAACCTATAGGCATCATTTTCCTAGTACCAAGTGGCACTTTACCTTACGCGGTAACAGAAAGGTGTTACGCAGAACTTTATGCTTATCACGCGGCAATTCAAGGATTATGCATCACTTCTTAAAGCTAGGCGTAACTTTAAAGAGCCTAGGCAGCAATTAAAAACTAGGGTTTCCTAAGCAGAAAACAATAAGGAAAATGGCAAGGAAATAGGGTTGTTACGCGGAAAAAGATTATTGTCAGGTGACACCATAAGATTGTTAGGTGACAGTTTACTGCACGGAAGCATGAGTAAAAAGCACGGAGGTGTGACTTCACAGGACTACGCATGAATTAACTAATCCTAGGCGTGAATTTGCAAATTTAAAATGCATGAATATGAAAAAGATGTAATAAATGCTATCAACGAGCAATAAATGCAAAGATGACATTTGCAATGACTCACCGAAGGTCCATAGTCAGGCAAATGCCGATACCGATGACCTCGCTCGAACCAATGCTCTCTGATAGGGACAACCATTGCGAAAATCAAGTAGGATCAGAGAAAAAATCTCAAAAGTCAAAAGTAAAAATGAATAGTGAATCAAGGTTTTTCAACCTATTTAAGC
This sequence comes from Chamaecyparis obtusa, assembly GCA_027943335.1. Lineage (NCBI taxonomy): Eukaryota > Viridiplantae > Streptophyta > Pinopsida > Cupressales > Cupressaceae > Chamaecyparis > Chamaecyparis obtusa. The sequence continues at coordinate 2,567,878 of BSBK01000594.1, forward strand.
TAATTTGACCTAATTTAGAGGCAAAAATTTGACTTTGACCTATATTAACCTATCAAATGATCCAACCGGAACAAATGAGAATCATAGCATATCATTAATGTTTTTCAGAAATGAAAACATATTGTAATTCATCAATTAATCAAATTTTTCAAATCATGAAATCAATATGTTTTATTTCTGAGGGGGCATTAGAGTATCAAATTGGCATCAAACATCATTGAAATCTGGGGCATATCAAATTTTTCAAATCAGAGGCATATCAGGATATCATATCAATCAGATCAATATCATATCAAATATCATATCAGGCAGCAATCAGTTTCATATCAGTGGTAGATTAGCAAATCAGGACCTAAAAGCGATCAAGACTAAGAATCTTTGAATCAATGTACTTCACACATCAATTCAAAGAGGGACATTTGTAGACACTCAAAAATGGGCAAGTGCTTTTAAATAACAAAAATCATCAAATTGGCTTAAAGTAATCAAAATGCACTAATTCTCATAAAAAAAGGGATCAAATTAAATAAAGTTGGACAAAATCAATTAAATCAAAAGAAAAATTAAATGATGACATTAAATAATTAAATCAAAGCTCAAAGGGGTGAAAAACATTATATAATTGATTTTGATCAATTAATTGTATAGTTGTTTAAATAAAAAATCAAAATGAACCTATTCCCTACATGGCTAAATTTAATTAATTAATTGAATTTAATAAATCTTAATATCTTTCAACAAAGGTTGAGCAACCAATGAGAATTGAGGACAAAAAGACACAAATCCCTCAAAAGGAATTGAATCTCAATCACTCATTCCAAACTTTCAATCTCATCCACTCAATTTTGTCCTTTTGTCCAAAGCTTTGAGACAAGCATTTAAATTGTCCCCAATTTGAGAACAATGCAAAGTATTTGACTCAACCAAAGGTAAATCATGGTTAACTCACTCTACCCACTACCCTTGGGATTTACTATAAATATGAAGCATTTTGAGAGCAATAATCATCTTAGAAATTCATTTGTAAAGCATCCTTATTATGGTCAATTTTATAGCATTTGAGAGCATTTGAATTATATTTGTATCACATTATCAATTTGAGAGTTTGAGAGCTAGATTAAGCATTGTAGCATCATATTTTCTCATTTTAGAAGTGTCAGTAGTGGAGATTGAGTTGAGAGCTTCACTTACCACATCTGATTAGAGAACCATGAGATGTCATGGATTTTAGTTTCAATTCTTAGTTAAATTTGTATTACATTTTCTTTGAATTGTTAGTTAAATATCCTAATTTCATCAAGGTGTTAAGCATACAGACACAATTAGAATAGAAGTTTTGTTTATATATTTAGAAAAATATAGAAACTTTTTATTTTTATGTAAATTTTAGTTTTGAATTTTTCCTAAAACTAATTGACAATTCCTTTAAAAATCAATAGAACTAAAATTTATTTTAGAATTTAAAATGATTTGCATGTATAAAAAAATTATAACAGTGTTTTTTCTTATATATCTAGAAAAATATAGAAATATTTTATTTTTATTTTTATTTTAGTTTTAGTTTTAAAAAATGTAGAATTATTTTAATTTTAGAATATAAATTTATTTGCAAGGTAAAATAGAATAAAAATGTTAAAAAAAAATTGAAGGGTTTTAACAAGATTTTAATTTTAGATTTTAAAATAAAAAAGATAAAAAGTTAGTTTAATTTTATCATTTGAATTGGTTTGATGCAAAAATTTAAAAAATACCATATTCATATAAAGTGAGATGAGATGTGGATGAGATTAATTAATGCCTAAAGAATATAACTTTAACTTTAATAAAAAATAGGCTAATAATATATTTTGTATAAATGTAAGTATAATAAAAAATAGAAATGTCAAATTATTATTTGATAATAATATTTTAAATTATTATTTATCTAATATATTTATTAATTAAATATATATTAATATCACCTTAATTAATATAATCCTAACCCTAATCTAATTATAATTGAACCTAACCCTACACTTAACCCTTACCCTAATGAAACCATAATCCTATTTGAATCCTAGGTAAAAATATAACCCATATTAAATATTAATCTTAATTAAATTCTAACGCTCATATAATTAAGTCATAACCCTAATTGTAGCCCTAATTGAACTATATTCCTAACCCTAACTATAACTAAACCTTTGTAATCATCAAACTATATCTATAATCAAACCCTAACTATAATTAAGTTCAACCCTAATCATAACTTAAATACTTCCCTCTTATTGAAATCTAACAATAATATAACCTTAAGTCTAACTCTAATTGATCTTCAACCAATAAAACTAATTTAACTATAACTCTATCCCTATTTGAACCATAACCATAATTTAACAAAAAATATAACTATATTCTTAATCCTAACCAAACCGTAATCCTAACCCTAACCAAACCCTTCTCTAAGCCTAAATAAAACCTAATATAAATACTAACCTTAACCATAATTAGAACTCTAACTGTAACCTTAACGTTGACCCTAAAATTTATATCAACCCTAACACTAACCATAAACCTAACTATAATACTAACTCTAACTAAAACTTAACCCTAACCCTAACCCTAATCTTAACAATTTCTCTAACCTAAGAGTGATGCTAAACCTAACTATATCACTAACCCAAAACCTAACCCAAACTCTAACCATGATGCAAATGAGCTAACCTTAGCTATAACCCTAATCCTAATCCTAACACTCACACTAGCCATACCCCAAACCATAAAACTAAATGTACCATTAACCCAAAACCTATCCCTAATCACCTTAAACCCTAACCTTATCCCTAACTATAACTATATCTCTAACCTACGAATGACACTAAATCTATATCATCAACCCAAAACCTAATCTTAACCCTAATCATGAAGCAAACCCTAACCTCAACTCTAATATTTATCCTAACCCTCACTCTAACCTTAACCCTAACAAAACCCTAACCAAAACCTAATCCAAACACTAACTTGAACCCTAACCCTAAACATAATATAAACCCTAACACTAAACCTAACTCTAACTATAATCCTAACTTTAACCATAACCATAACCTAAAGTCTAACCCTAACCATAACCCAAATATATCTTAAGATTACTAATCGGTGCGTAATACAATTCAAGTTAGAAAAAGTAATTATATTATATTAATTTATTCTATGTGCTATGTGCGCTGCAGCTGCTACTAGCTAATATATACTCTATATTTAAATATGTCGAGATGTATCGAGGCGTTTAATTTTTTCACCATTCACCTTAAATAAAATTTAAGTTGAAAAAATTAAATGCCTCGATACATCTCGGCGTATTTAAATATAGAGTATATATTAGCTAGTTTAGTCCACCAAGAGTCTTTTTATAGAGGAAGATAGAACCGATGAAAATTGGACGCTTCAAATTATCAAACAACTAGAGCGACCTTCCCCATTTCTTGGCTGTCATTTGCTTTATAAACAAGCATTTTCAACATCAGATATTGGAAGGGCCAAAATTATCGTCATAACAAATTTACAGGTGGGAAAGCAGAAATGAGCTTAGATCATGAGCTCATGTCCATCATCTTCTGATGAAGCCAAGCCTTCAAAATCTATGATAAATTCATTTGGGAGAAATTTAAAAGAATGTTTTCAATCTTTACTAAAATCTGCCTTTGACGAGTTTTGTAAGGAGTTTGATTACATAGAAGCCCATTTAGTTAGACTGGAAAGAGAGAGAGGAGTAAATGAGGAGAAGAATCTAGCAAAAAAACTCTTGAGCAGATATGGGAGTTATGCACATAAATTTCTACAGTGGTGAAAAAGGAGTTTGTCCAATTTGTTGGGATCCATGGACTGAATTGGGAGAACATAATTTCTGGTATGTTGTAGATGCAAATGGGTCTCAAGTTATAATTTTTTGTGCTTTACATGTCAAGTCATACAATTGTCCATGAGCAATACAATAATACCGTAATAAGCTCAGTACTTCTTATTTTTATTCAATAGTAGAAGGGTCATTTTTTAGGTTGTGTTATTGATTTGTACAAATACCTTATGATGTACATTTTGAATAGACATCCTCTATTCTGAAAGATTTGCTAGGATTTTATGGGTCATAGGCATCTAACTCTGCTCTACTCCGTATATAGTTGAAAGTTTCTTTTAAGAGATTGATTAAAAGTTCCATGATATATAGGGGAGAGATTTTTGTACTTGATCATTATTCAAAGTTCTATTTGTATGATTTGAAACATTTTGTATTTTATACATTTATTTATTTATTGATTTTATAATTATAAAATTTGGTTAAAATTCTATAATACTAAGAAAGTCAGATTTTTTTGTTGAAGTGTTTTCTAATTATAAAATTTGGTTATAGTTCTACAATATTAAGAAAGTAATGTTTTTTGTTGAGGTGTCCAAAATAATTTTTCATTAAATAAGACAGATAATCGTGCATTAGGTAATGTTTAGTTGTGCATTGATGTGCCATTACATTATTGATCGATTTAAGAATTTTGTTTAGAGATGTATTCACATGACTATTTAAGTGTTCCACTAAGAAAATGAATTTGATCAAATTCTTTAACCACTATCACATAATTGATTGCTATAGATCCTTGTCTGACAACATCTATATAAGAAACATGATGCACTATTAATCAAAATTTAGAATTAATTAGAAATTGAAAATAATTAATTTTTTAAAAAAAAATTGTTTGTGGAAGGTTAGAATTATTGAATTTTTTTTGCTCGATAATAAAGTAAAATAATTATATTAATAGTCAATAACATCAAATACAAAATTTCAAATATTTATCGTATCAGTCATGAACATCTATTAAAAAGCCACTATGTTCTATACACCATCTACTACCAGACAAATTCAACAAACCTCTCTAACCTCCTCATACTAGACTTAGTTCTACTGATGCAAAATTGTCCACTTATAGGACTATGATCATTGTTTGTTACATCATACATCAACTTCAGAACTATAAAGAAAATGCAGACAAAACATAGATATGGAAGCAGTACGCAAATTAAAACACATGTGACATTGTCTCTTCCTCGCCGCAAAAGTTGAGCATCCCTCAGGCACAATCAAATCCTCACCTTTACGCTTCATGTAGCTTGGAGTTGAGCTCACACCACAAAACTTTCTCACTGTTCGCTTCCCTATTCCTCTCCCTAACCTTCTCTTCAATCTCTTTTTCTTTGACAAAAAAATTCAACTTCTCCCATTGCACTTTCACCTCCTTGATGTGAAATTCCTTGCTCATTGTTGTGCTCCAAATCATAAAGGGATGGAAGCACTGATTGGAACCTTCCATCAGCCTCCAACCTTCATGCAATACCTTAAATTTGACCCCAGGTTCTATGAATGCAAGCATTTGCACAACACCCCCCATCCAGTGTGGCTTCCCCACTACGCGCATCATCCACAAAGCCTCCTCTTGAGATCCCAGGAGCACATCCCACTCATAAAAACATGAAGAAACATCCACATTGACACAATACGGATAATCCACCTCCAAATACTCCTCCCCTAACAGGACCTCCCGCATTCCTATGAATCTGGCATCTCCCACCTTGAAGATCCCTTTCAGCCAATGACAAGACACCCTTCCACAGAACGACCTCTACAATTTCAATGTCTTCAAGGTAAAGTTTGCCTCCATTTTCCTCTCTACACCATAAATTCACCGCATACCATCCTACCAAACAAAAACTCCTCTTGAATTTTAATAATGTTGCCTTCCAGATACTTCTGACCCCAAATCTAGCCCCAATCTCCTCAATATGAGTTCGGATAGTTCACATGCATCAAAATTAAAAGACACCTTGCCACTCCATTCCCTTCGATACTTGCTAATCATTAGCTGGAATGGAAAACTCCATCATGTGTCTAATCACCTCCACAAATTTATGGTTGGGTTTAGAATAAGTGTGTCAAAAATTAATCATAATTAAAGCCTCCCTTAAGAAACACATCACATACGCCAATTCCTTCCAATGCCTCTCACCATCCCACATACCACATCTAACTATTTTGTCTATCTATCCTGATCTAAGCATTCTCCCCTTAAATCTCTTAGATCTTCTATAAATTCCTTGTTTTCTGAATTTGATAACTTGACTCCTAATTTTGATAAAACATCAGCATCCAAATTCCCTTCCCTTCTAACATGGGAGACCCGAAAATCCTCAAAAAGCTCTAATTTTGAACGTATTAGTTTAAAATATTTCTTTAGATGTCATGCATTCACCTCCCTATTCGTGATTGCCTCAATGGCCAATAATGAATCTCCTTCCAAATGTATCTCACTAATGCCTTCCCTTACAGCTTGTTGAATTGCCCAATATGTCGCTTGAAGTTCTGCCTCATTATTCGTCCCATTCTTCAAACCTTTGGTGCCAAGGAGTAAAGAATTGTCTGATGAATCTCAAACAATAAACCTTGCACCACAAGGTCTCGAGTTACTTTTTATAGGCTCCACTAGAAAGTTCACATAGGAGGTTGGAATTTTTTGGTAAATAAGTTAAACCTAATTTTACTACATTGAGTATATGTTTTTATCTTAACTATTTTGATTATGTAAAAATAGGTTTTGAAAGGACCCGAAACCTTATACAAGAGCATAAAAAAATATGGCAATAGAAGGCCAATACAAATGTGGTGCCCCACCAAACAAACCAAAGGAACAAACCAAAGTTCCTACCAAATGAACAAAAGCCCAAACCTGATACAACAAAGGATGATCAAGATTTACATTTTCGCTCGTCCTTATGTGAACGTAAGTTCATATCAAAAGGAGTGGAAGGTTTAAATTGTTTCCCTTCACTGTTGTCCATCCATCCTCCACCTTTTTAGTAGCCTTCTATCAATCCAAAGAAGAGCTAGACAAGCCCACAAAAGTAGAGCTCGTAACTCCAGCACCCAAGACAACATCTGGACCAAAGACAACATCACCCACTTCGGAACTAGAGACAACATTAAGAGAAGCAAAACCAGCAGCATCCACAGATAGGGCCGTTGAACCAGAGACAACACCAGCAATTTGGATAGGGGCAGCAGTAGCAGCGCCAGAAGGGACAACATTAACATCTTGAGCCAGAGCCACAATAGAGCCAGCACCAGAAACATCAGAGACATCTTCAGAAGCAACTGAAGCATCAACAAAGGCTCCAGCCAAAGCATGATCATTCTGAATAGGGCTCGAATTTGAGCCCCCTCCCTTAGAAACTTTCTGAGCCGTATAATGATGGTCAAACGCCCCCAACCACCAAGAAGGAAATTTCTTTGATTTAACCTTGTTTGAAGAACACCCCGCAGTAAGATGCCTAGTCATGTGACAAGTCTGACATCTGAACGGAATACCCTCATAATCCAGATTCTGAGTCCAAGACCCTAAAGGAGAAGCCAAAATTATCTGCTTAGGGAGACCCTTAGAAACATCAACCTCCACAAGAATACGAGCATAAGTAGTCTTAAAAAATTTAGAGGAGTCTGAATCCACCATTTGCAAATCCCAATCTCCTCACCCACAGTTTCCAAAATCGAATCCAGCCAAAGATGAAGGGGAAGATTCGACAATCTTACCCATAAGGGTATTTTATTAAATGACTCCGAGAGAGGATCAAACCCCTTATACCAAGGTTTGGCCATCAAGGGAAAACACCCCTCCCAAGTGAAACAACTATCACACAAAATCATTTTCCTATCATCATCATTTTCAAAGTTAACAATAAAAAAACCCCTTGCCACAGGGTATATCTGAACCGCATCGGATAGAATGGGTTCCCAATGCTTGGAGATCCAAGCATGCAAATCAAAAAGTGAGGGCTAGAAACTCCTAAATTGAAATATAGCAGCATTGGAAGAGAAATCATCCACAGTTTTAAAAATCTCATCCAGTGTTTCAGAATCCAGCTTAACCCTAATGGGTTTAAACATACCATAACAGGTTGCACAAGAGGAGCCCGGGAAACCCCCCTACCAACAGGAGCGGAACCATGGATTCCCACTTCAAAGGCCACAACATCGGCGTAGGAAATCGCAGCACCAGCAGATGCAGGAACAACAAAACCTAAACTGGCAGCAGTAGCACCCAAAATCGCCTAAGAGGAAGACCCAGGCAAAGAGCCACTAGACGCAGGAGCAACAACTCCCAAACCATCAGCAGTAGCTCCCAAAGACCCAGGCAGAGAGCCAACAGACGCAAACAGAGGAAGCATGACACCAGCCCTGGCATCAGATGCAGCCACAAAGCCCAATCGTTCAAAAAAAAATTGAGCAAGAGCCCGCGCGGAAGTAGGAGCGGCAGTCATCAGAGCGTCAGTAGTGTGCCTATTTTTTTTATCTTAACCATTAATCACAACACAAATTTCTTTTTACTTTATTTCCTACTTGATTGTCCATATATCTTTGCAAATATTTACTTTCGTGGTCTTGATTGAAAACTTCATATTTATCTTGAAATGCTAATGTATAGTGCATAGATGAAACTTTATAGTTTGATTGATTGACCAGACTTTTCTAATGCTTGATAAAAAAAATTTAAAACATAATGATAATTTTTTTATTAGATAACATAAACAAGTGTTATGTTTGACAATGAACTACTATCTTAGTTGGTAGTTATGTAAATTGTATAAAATAATAGTTAGATAGTAGTACTCTGGTGAAATTCAATTATTTAATACTTTTTTCAATAATAAATTAGTTATTAAGCTGAGAAGCTTCCTACAGTGACATCAATTTTCAATGTAAACAATTTATTTTTTTGAAAAAATAGATAGCCATTTGCACATCTTGTGATGTGAGGTGGATGATAGAATTTTAAGAGATACGGGTATGATGAAGAGTTAGTGGTGGAACAGTTACGTGCTAACATATGGTGGAGCAGTTACGTGCTTATCCCCTTCATAAAACATGTGTTTTGGATGTTTGCAATTTGATTGGCAGTTACAAAGAATGGCCTCCTTGCGGACTTTAAGCTTTCGGTAGAGCACATTCCAATATATTCAATTTCTTCAAAACGTTACATTCCAATATAATCAAATTTTAATATGAAAATTAACTACTTAAAATGTGTCATTAGTTACAATAGAAAAGAAGCTTAGAATATGAAAAGTCATCAGTTACAATAGCCAACAGTCTTTGGTTACAATAGAGGACAAATCGATCCTCTCATATATTGTTCACTGTACAATTCATACTTACATAGTGTTTGTGACAGCAGGTTCGATACATTTGCATTTTGCTGGTAACGATCACCATCCCCTCTCTGTTACAAGTGGTTTAGCAACACTTTTAAGCTATTTTTGTTTTCGTAGTTGTATTCCTCTCTAGATAATCTAATTATATCGTACATTTTAGTTTGCAGGAGAGTTGGTCTTGATCATCGCAGAGAGGAGTAGATTGTGTGTGAAGGTAGGAGAGTTGATCTTCATCATCGTACAGAGCCAGAGTAGATTGTGTGTGAAGGTACATTATACATTCCCAGACCATTTTATGTGTCTTATCTCTATCTGGTAGCACTGATAAAATTGTCACTATATGCTTCATGCATTTCAATTTGTTTTGAGTCATATACAATCCAGTTATAAATAATATATTTCATGTCCTCTTTATATAAATCCTCTAAAGAAAATGAGCGGAACTAATCAAAAGAGTTAGCATAAACAAAAATGTCCAAAATTTAAGGCATCGTAATAGGGAAACCTCTGGTAGATAATGGACGAAGTCTTCGTGCTGCACAAGCATCTTTTTTCTCCCATTCCCAAATAGAGTGTGATACACCTGTGGATGTTATTTATGTCATAGCTCTTTATTTTATAAAATGGGGACTTAACATTTATGTCATCAATTTGTCACCACGAGATCAAATAATCTCTTTTGAGACAGGCCAGTTCAGGCACGCCCAACTAGGAAGGGCCACCACGTTTATTTTCTGCCTTTTGTGTTTGCAACATCACATTTAGTGTACACAAGATTTTCAAAGTCTATCAGATCGATAGGAATAGTTTTTGGAAAAATTGGGTATAATTTTTTTACAGTAATGTTTGAAATCACATTAAAGTTCTGGTCTTTTATTCTAATCTCGTAAAATCTCAAGATAAACAAATTAAACACACTTATAAATTAAACATAGTTTTTCCCAGATTAAAGTTTACATTTCAACATTAAATTTGACAAAAAAATTCATATACCCACTCTCATGTAACATGATTTGAATCAAAACCTGGGTTTAATTTCTTAGTCAGGTGAATACTCAAATTGATGTGTGGTGGATGCTATTTTGTCAAAGCTTTTTATATTGCTGTAAACATTAGTAAATATTATTTCTTGGTTGATGTGTGTTAAAGCTCTTAATATTGGTGAGATCCAATGTAGATATTATTTAGGTTAAATCTCTATATATTGTTGCGATCCAATGAAATCCAAAGGGGAAAAACCATAAGAAGCTAGCATCAATATAGATATTATTTAGGTCAAAGCTCTGCGTTATGAATATTATTTATGTGAAAGCTCTTTAAAGTGTTGTGATCCAATGCAAAGGTTACATTATTAAATATTTTCCTCTTACACTACCAATGTTTCCATTTATTATTAGGGTATTGCAGAGTCGATTCTTATATCAATATCTTGCTCTAGGGAAAAGCTTGTAATAGAAATTTACTTTGTCTTAGTAATTACTTTTTAAAGTTACTTATACAGTTAATGAAATTAAATAGAAATAGCAATTACTTATGTTGTGATCCAATGCAAATGAATAATAATATTGCATTTTAATGAGGTTTAAGTGGTAATAGAAATTAACTTTGCAATGAGAATGAAAAACACTACCAACTAATAGAATTCAAATTTTTTTTTATATTAGGTTATGATTTTTGGTATTTTAAATCTTTTTAAGAACGTGTGAAGGAAAAATTTGAATCGAAGGGTGGGATTAATCCTCTTTGTTTCTTGCAATTTAGATGATTATTCTTCATTATTTCTATAATGTATTAGTTTCATTTATATTATACTTCTATAATTTTATAATTTTATAGGATTAATCCTCTATGTTTCTACAATTTAGATGATTACTCTTGCTTAATTTTATAATATATTAGTTTCATTTATATGGGTGACCCCACAATAGTGGGTTACACTTTTTTAGACATTCTGATTTTTGCTGAAATGACACATTTTTAATAAAATATGATTATTTAAGCCTTGAGAGGTTCTATTTGAAGGAATTAATTACAAATGGTTAGATCAAAGGCTCTTAGATAGAAAAAAATATTGATATAACATCTATACTCCTCATTCGTACTTGCAATGGAGTCTCCTTCGCACCTATTAAAATGCTAACAAAAAATTACTTTGACTTCATCTTTTGGGAGATAAAATTAATCCATCTGAAAAACCTATTTATGTAGTAAGGTACTACTAGCAAAAATCTTTCCAATTATTATAGTGTTAATATACATTAAGTTTATTATGACTTTGTATTTTTAGTTTTACAAAACATAGATATTTCATCGCATGTCTACCTCTATGTTTGATGCTTATGGAAAAATAGTAAATGAGGAAAAAAAATTCTAAAAAATATCTATGCCCTAGGTATTTAAGTTCACTTTCTATTAAAAAAAATAAAAATGAAATTGGACAAATGCATGACAAGTTATAAGCTATGTAGTTCAGGGATGTCAAAATTACAGTTTAGTCAACTTCAAACATTAATAAAATATGAAATAATCATGATAATATCATCAAACCAATTCAATGCCCTCCGTATGAATGTTAAAAAACTAATTTCAAAAGAATCACATTGATATCTATTTTATGAAAAAAGTTATGCTCTATGAAAACAATGTAACTCTTTGAAAATGACATTTTCTACAACATACCAGTTTTTGTGGGAGAAAGAAAAAACCATTCAAATCAATTAAAAAATAAAAATAAAAAATATATTTAGAATCTAGACAGAAAATCCTAAAAGACTCTAATTTACTTCATCTTCTGATTTTAAATGGTTTAACAACAATATGCATCTGAATCTGATTTTTTTTCTCAAAATGTAGAGTTCAGTGTCCATTCAGGTAAAAAAGTGTAACCCACTATTGTGGGTTCACCCATATTATAATTTTATGATTTTAAAATTTTATATTATAAGTTTATAATTTTATTAAGCTGATAGACTTCCTACAGTGGCATCATCCATCAATATAAACATTTAGACAATATTAAGTTATTTCTTTGCAAATTCATCATTTATTTGGGAGCTAATCTTTAATTTTGTGTTTGTGAGTGAGCATGTACAAGTGGAGGATGAGAATGTGCTCACAATAAGCGGAGAATGAAAGGAGGAGGAAGAGCAAGATGTCAAATTCATCCAGAAGGAACGCAGACTCACAAATTCATGCACAAATTTACTCTTCCTTATGTCTGCAACATGGACGCCATTTCTGTCAGCTATCATGATGGAGTGTTAACTGTTACTGTCCCAAGCTCCCTCCTCCTGAGCCAAAGAAACCCAAGACTATTGAAATTGATATTGCATAGGGGTTTACAAAATTGGAAGATTATTTATTTTTCCCACTAATTACAATCCATCTTAGCTCAGTGCTTTTGCGCTTTGATTAGAATATATATATGTGCTCGTGTATCTAATCCAGTGTTTTATTATGTTTTACTTTATTAAGATAATATTTTTTTATCGGTAAAAGGTCGGAGCCAAAAAAATTTATTAATCATAAGAAAGTATTACAAAAACCTCGCTTAGTGTAGGCGCTAGTAGGAAAGAGTGGGGTTAAGAAAACCTCCAGCCTTTCCTGGGACCTTAGTCCGGATTCTGATACAAGATGTTTTAAGAGGGCATTCCCTCATACATTAACTTATTTGATGAACATAAAGATTAAATTTTGTTTAATGATCCTTCTTATCCTTGATTGGAGTAAGTGGCTTTTATTATTCTTTTGCAAAGGATGAAGGTGGAAAGTCTCCCTTAGATTGAGACAGATTCTGCCTTTAAATTGATATGAACCTATAACAGCTCAACTTCTAAGCTAAGATCCGCGTTAGTATATCAAAAATTATTAAAACTAATTCTAAAATTTTGATAATAAGGTTATGTATCTTAGTGTTACCCTTCCAAGTGTATCTCAAAATAGGAGAAGAGCCTCCTTTGACTATTCCAACCTGCATAACTATGCTAGAAACCTTGCCTTGTAATGGTTTAGCTCCTAGTTTATCCATGGTTGTCTACTTCTAGATGGAAGAGATAAGAGGCAGTGAAAAAAAAACTTAGCATTTTAACATTAGTGTCACGATCAAGGTCAGTAATGGAAAGTCAACAGAAAACATAATTTAAACCATGCTTTACTTGTATTGTAAAGAAGATCCTAAGCTTCAGATATTTAAGTTTGACATATCAAGTGGCATATAGTGTAGTTAAAAGTATAGGCAGCTGAAGTAAATTAACTTATATGCTCTAACACTTTATCTAATCCTTATTCAGTAATCTAAAGGAGAGATCAATGTGCGTGTGTGTAAAATATTCCTAGATTAAAGCATCTAAAAACCCTCTTACTACTAAGAACCAAAAAAATACATTATCTTATCTAAAAAAGATTCTTGAAGATGATTATCAAAGGAGAAAATAGGAATTGCCTAAGAGTCCACACTTCAATTCTGATTTAAAGAAAAGCATTGCGTATTCTAGAATATATTCATAGTTATGTTCTATCATTAGGGTTTCTTGAGGACTTTCGGGAACCATGCCAGAGGTCACGAGTAGAGTAGTTTTCCTTAGAATCCTGAGACTATCTGCCAAAATAATAATACGCACCATCTAATACATAAGAATGTTTGGTAAAAAGATATATATATATATATATATATATATATATATATATATATATAAGATCGACTGAGGAAAAAGGGGTCTCTCAGTGTAGTGAGAAAAAATAGTTAGAATAGATAATGCTCAAGATCTCTGAAAATAAGTAATATGGAAATAAGATAAAGGACACATTCTATCTGATTCACAAGACTTCTGAACAAATACACATCTCCTAAATCTAACCAAATATCAGTCATTTTATTCCATAAAACCCTAAGGAGGAAGATAAAATGCTAATCTTTCCCAAGCTGAATAAACAAAATGCCATAAGGGTTCCTGACCCTGAAGTCACCATGAGGTTTCTTGTGTTGACTTCAAGATAAGAGATCTTTATGAGAGATTGTGTCTAACCAGAGCTAAAGCTAATTTGGAGCCTTTAAATAGCTACCATTCTTGAACAAAGATTCTAAGAAATGACAGTGGTCGTTGTTGATATCTAAGGAAAGGGAAAATGTCTGATTATGTCCATCCATATTGCCTTCCATAAATGAATCTTCATCATTAGAGAGAGGAGCTAATCATTCCCTGGGGCATCAATGACAGGTTACTTATTCTGTCATTTTGTTTAGGTACATGTGTATGAAAGAAGTCTATTTTAAGAACACAGTAATCTTAACAACCATTCTTTGTTTTAGGATAACCCGATTGCAGACATTAGGCAAACTGTCGATTTAATCAATCTTAACTGAGAGTAAGAGACAAACCCGAGCCACCCTGCCTATATAATATATGAATATATATATTTTATATATTTATATATGAATATATATGTATGTGTGTGTGGAATTATATCTACAAATATATATATAAAACCCATAAATGAAAGAATGAAAATTCAAAAATATCTCTAATTATATATATAAATTTATATATGTGCAAATATAAGAGAAAATATTTAAGTAAATAAATAAATATAACCATATATATAAAGATATATATGATTATGTATAAATATAAATATATATAAATATATATATATATATATATATATATAAGAATATATATATATATATATATATATATATATATATATATATATATATATATATCCATATGCATATATTAATCCATATATATGTATATATAAATATATATAATTGTATATATATCCATATATGTATTTATGTGAATATAATACAACATATAAGAGAATATCCATAAATATATCTATAACTAGGAAAGAATATATATATCTATATATATTTAAAAACTAGGAGAGATAATATGTCTACTAAAATATGTTTGGGACTGTGAAATTACCTTCTTTTGATGGCTAGCTAAACAGACTAGAACAAAACAAAACTTTTCCCAATTGTAAAAAGTTATTGAAGTGCAAAAAATTTAAGAAAGGATTACATTCCCGATAATATTAAATTCTAGTCTTGCTGATAAACAATCTTACAGTAAAAACATATTCGATAAACAGTCCTTGAATATTAACATCGTTTGAATTTAATCCTAAGCTATATACTAAAATTAGGGCAAAAAAGAAACTAAACTACACTAACCATTTTAGTTATTTTGCGATTCTTTTCGGAGCTCGTAGCAGCTCCATCCTTCACCCTTTTTCCTGATGACAATGGCGGTTTCTTCTTCTAGCTCTGTGGGTTTGGCATGGCCCGAGAGGACTTCTTGACGTCAAGGGAGATGATATGTAGATTCTCCTTCTTCACTTCATCCCATGATTTTAGGATGTCAAAACCCTCTGCCCTCCAGTAATCCAACCTCCATTTTGACTCCATCTCCTCTTTTAGGAGCTCCTTCTATAGGTAATCTAGGTTCCTCGACATTTCTGGCCTGTTCATCAAATTTTCCCTCATCCTTGAAGGTCATCATAGGAATCCTCTTAGAGTTTGGAATTGTCTTCAAGTTCCCAATCTTCGTTCTCATGGTAGTCTCTAGAAAGGGAATAGATAGATGGTTGTCTATGCTATAGACCATTTTATCCAGCCCTCCCAGAAGACTCTCTTCAAAGAGGATTTTTGCAGCTTTGACAACTTCTTCCTGCTTCCAACCAGCGAAGGAGGAGAGGGCGACAAAGATTCCTATTATATTTCCATTGGTGCGATAAGTAAATTCATTGTCAAAGTGGTTATCTCCCAACCTCTTTTCCGGTGGCCTTCTTACCGATTCAGAGATGGGGTTCAATAGTTGGTTCCACCTTTCAGGTTTGATAGCTCCCCTAAACATCATAGCTCTACTGTCAAGGATAGCAAAGGTTATCAGCCTGGTTTCCATTCTGAAACAAACACACCCCAAATCATAAGCAAAGCTCTTCTTGAGGAGAAGTTTCTTGTCAAGCTACGCGTCTTCTAATCTTATTAATAACTACTAACTAAGTTAACTTTTTGGTTCATGATTACTGTCATAATTCCTATCTTTTCATCATTTACTCATGAGCCTTATGCTAGCATTTGAATCTGTGCCATCTCTGCAGTGATGCAAATCCCTCTTAATCTTGTTATCCTTGGAAAGGACGGAGTAAAAATCCTCCCTTTTTGGCGGACCTTGCTAAAAGGCCAGTGGGGTTCTAGTATGTTCAGAGAGGATGAGAGCCCTCTAAATGTTGTTAGTGCTTCTTGGATACCAGTTGGTTTGGCTAATGATGAAAGATCGTGATCATTAAGTGGTGAAAGGGATCCAGGCCAAGTGGCCAATAAATGAAAGAAAGAGAGAAAATTTAATTAATCACAAATGTGCGAGAGTACTTAAAGAGACAGGTCTTAAAGGTATATGTGCTCGAAAAAGTCTCCCTAAATAATTCTCGATCTCAATGAAATTTATATTTAATGAAGCAATTTTAGGTGGATTAGTCGAAAATATTATTTCATTTTATGAATATGAATGAGCATACCATTCCTTGCGAATCTATATTATAAATGTCAATAATCATTTATAATTACCTAAAATTTCCATGTCTTTATGAGCTTATATCCTGATATATATAAAATAATACTAGTGAGAGGATACTAAAAATATATATGTATATATAATGTCTGTATATATGTTTTTCTCTATATATGAGTACAATTTAAAAGAATATTTTTGTGCTAACTCGGTTTGTCGTAGGGATCAACTACTCACATTGTGCAAGGAAACAAATAAGGGCTCAAGAGTCCTAAAATTTGAAGTTTTTCTTATTGAAGTATTATACCATCTGCACCTAGATTTGCTAGTTCATCTCCTCTCTTATTGCCCTCTCGATATATATGGTTAATAGGGATCTTCTTAAAGGATTTGCAAAGGTTTAAGGCTTTGGAAAGGAGGGATTTTAATCTTCAATTTGGTATTGCTCCTTTCCTAAGCGCATTAATAATGATTGTCGAATCTCCTTCAATTTCTAGGTGTTGTAAACCCATGGAGGCACATTTTCATAGTCCTCTAACTAAAGCAAAAAGTTTCTCCCAGTTGTAAGTTTCACCCAGTTGTTAGTTTCAATTCCGATGGGGGCAGCCAGGGAAGAAATTTCCTTCCCTTCTTGGTTGTGAATACAACACCCTATTCCTGCTTTCCCCAGATTACCTCTAGATGCCCTATCAAAATTAAGTTTGAACCAGCCCTCCATTGGAGGGCTCCATTTACATTCTATTCTCTTGGATAACTTGTTTTGATCTCCTAAGATAATAAAGGGGGGGACAGAGAGACCTATCCATTTCCCTCGCATTTTTCCATCCCAGTGGCTCATATAAAGGTCCATTTTTTGAATCCTATAAATTATACAGTTCATGTTCTCTATGATGGTAGCTTTAATCTTATTACATAGTTGCCTCCAATCCAATTTTTTCCCCTTAAAGATTCTTCTATTCCGTTCTTTCCAGATCTCCCATATTAAAATTGAGGGGGAAGAAGTCCAAAGGTTGGCATAAACACTATATTTTTTAATTGTCAGCCATGCCTGAAGCATTGGAAGGAGAGAGAAGGGAAAAGTTGTTGACCAAACCAAGTTCCCTGTAAGCCACTTCCAACATTGATTCATAAAAGAGCAATTCACAAATAAATGGTCAATATCCTCTTCACAATTCTCACAAAGAGGGCATCTACTCGGACCTAAGAAGCCCAACTTCTTAAATCTTTCTGCAGTTAAGAGGCTATAATTTAGCGCCATCCACGTGCAGAATCCTGCTTTAGGAAGACAACCTTTATTCCAACATAGGTTGATTGGAATATCGGTTTTGGGCCTTTTGTAACTTTGGGAAATGAGATTTTAACCATCTTTAGTGTTATATTCACTGTTTTTTATCCATCCCATACTGACGTATCATTAGAATTATTTAATGAGATCTTCCTCTTGTTAAGAATTTTTGTTACTACCTTCTCCTCTACTAAAGATATCCTTGATCCTTTCAAGGATCTCCATACCCATTCTTCTCCATTAAAAATGATGTAATCTTTGAGGAAGATTCCAATCCTATTCTTTAGATAATTTATGAGGGAGATGTTATCTAAACACTTAGATAATGTTTCATATCCTCCCCATGAATCATCCCAGAAAAGAACTTCCTCACCGACACCTGGGTTCCAAGTTAATTTTTTCATAATAATGTGTTTGCATTCTAACATGAAATTCCAGATTCTTGATCCTTTAGGGGGATTAGTTTCTCTGAAAATACTAATGGGGGACTTACCTCTTAAGTATTTGTAAATGAGGAGTTTTGCCCATTTAGCCTTATGGTTTCTAAATAATCTCCAGATTAACTTGGCACCTACAACACTCCCTTGATCCCCAAGTTTTTAAGACCCACTCCACCTTCCATTTTTGGTTTGCAGATATTCTCCCAAGAGATCAAGGGGATTTTCTTCTTTTCATTACTCCCTTGCCAAAAAAAAATTCTCAAGTGTTTGATGATTTCTGATTTTTTGTTAGAGGGAAGATGTATACATGATAATTGATAAGTTGGCATGGCTGCCGAGACTAGCCTGACCATAGTTGCTCTTCCTATTGAGGATAGCCATCTACCTTTCTAGGAATTCATTTTGTTTTTTTTATTTTTTCAATTATGGGGTTCCAGATATTTGTGGCTCTGTTATCCTTAACTAGAGGGAGACCCAGATATCTGCAAGGAAGCCTGCCTTGCTTAAAATTGAGGATCTGACAAATATCCCTCTCAACCTTCTTGTTAGTATTAAAGAAAAAGATTTCCAATTTTTTCGGGTTAATTTCTTGTCCCAATGCTTTTGTATATGATTCCAAAATCTTCTTAAAGGATCTAGCCTCCTTTCTTTTACTGACTCCATGTAACAAAGTGTCATCAACAAAATGTTGATGTGTTGTAGGGTCTAAATTGTTGGGGATAGTTATTCCTTCAATAGTGCCGCTTTCATGTTATTTTGAGATAGCCCTACCTAATGCCTCCCCCATAATGATGAATAAGAAGAGGGAGATAGGGTCTCCCTGTCTTAGCCCCCTGGATATGCCAAAAAAATCTTTTGGGGTTCCATTCACTAAAACAGAGATCATAGGAGTAGAAATGCATTCAAAAATTAAATTAATCTGGCTCTTGGAAAATCCAAAAGCTTCTAAGCTCTTGCATAGGAATCTCCAATCTACTTTGTCATATGCTTTCTTGATATCTAACTTGATGAGCATGCTAGGATTCTTGTGTTTTGGATCAAGTGGATGGCTTCTTGTGCAATGATGACACCATCAAAGATGGATCTCCCAGGAATAAACCTTGTTTGTTCCCTGCTTATGATCAACGAAAGAAGTTTTGGCAGTCTAAGGGATAGGGTTTTAGTAAGAAGTTTAAATTAAGTATTGCATAGTGCAATTGGTCTAAAATCATTGAGGGTTGTAGGCTTATCTTTTTTGGGAATAAGAGAAATGAAGGTGTCGTTTACTTCCTTAAGTATTTTCCATGAGTTTCTAACACCTTCTAGGGCTTCAGTGACTTCCTTCCCTATAAAGTGTCAGCACTTCTGAAAGAAGATAGCAGAGAAACCATCTGGCCCGAGAGATTTGTCAGGATTCAATTGCATAAGAGCAGTTTTAACTTCCTCTATAGTGAAATTTTCTGTTAAGGCTTTGTTATGTTGTTTAGTTATGACTTTAGGTATATTTTTAAGAAGTTTTGTTTGATTATCCAAGTTATAATATTCCAAATTGTTAAGAATGTTGCTAAAGAAATTTATTGTTTCGGTGGTGATTTCTTTTGAGTCACTAATGGTTTGTCCCTTCTCGTCTCTAATACTAGATATCTTGTTGGTATTCTTCCTTTGTTTAGTGTTGTTATGAAAGAATTTAGTGTTTCTGTCGCCTGCTTCCAACCAAGTCTCTCTAGACTTTTGTTTCCAAAATATTTCTTCTCTTGCCAGTATCTCCTCATAATCCATAAGTAGATTTTTTTCTTTATAATAGAGATCTTCATCCATTCCTGCCTGAATGACTTGAGAATTGACCTCACTCAATTCTTTCTCTAGGGTCAGTTTCCTATCAAAGATGTTTCCAAACATAGTCGAGTTCCATTCTAACAGTTTTCTTTTGACCCATTTTAGCTTATTGACTACTATGAACATCTTGGATCCTGATATGTTGGGTTCTAACCACCATATCTCAATTAGATTTAGGATTTATGGGTCTCTGAGACAAGCTTGTTCAAATTTAAAGGCACATTTTTTTGGTTTAGATTCTGTCAGGATGTTAAGAAGTATTGGATAATGATCAGATCCAGAAACTAGTAAGATCTTGGCTGCAAGGGAGAAATCAAAATTGGTCAGACTACCTTTGAGGAAGAATCTATCTAATTTCTCTGCTATGTTGCAAAAACCTTGTCTTCTATTGTTCCATGTGAAGGAGTTGTCCTCTCTAGGGATTTCAAGAAGGGAGTCCTATCCCTCCAAAGGGTAAAGTCTTTAGCTTCCAGGGGGAGTGAATTAGTGCCCCCTCTTTTTTCTGATCTCTTTGTTATCACGTTAAAGAATCCTCCCAAAATCCAGAGTGTATCAGGCTCTTGATTAAGGTAAGATTCAATTGCATTCCACACTGAAAGTTTCTCTCTATTTTGTATAGGACCGGAAACATTAATGATGTTAAAAGTTAGATTATTTCTAAAGTTCCTAACCATACCACTCATCCAGAATTGTTTTTTCTTTGTTATGTCAAATTAAATGCATCGTGGATCCCAAATGATGGCCAGACCTCTAGAAGCTCCTATCTCTGGTGAAGCTTCAAGTTCTCTAAGTCCTAATTTCCTTTTAAAGTTTCCCATTTCAATGTTATCTAGCTTAGTTTCCAGTATTAACATTATTTCTGGATTATAGTTTTTAATGCAGCGTTTAATTAATCCCTGCTTGTTAGGGGCATTCATGCCCCTAACATTTTGAGAAAGGACATTCGTGGCTCTTTGGGAAGGCTCTTCCCCTTCCCTGCATTAAAAATTGATGCAATTTTAACCTGACCTGTTGCTTCTCCAGCTAATTCTCTTAATTTTGCATTTGGCTTTCTCCCCCTTTTCCTTGTTTTTTTAGCACAATTAGAAGAGCTTTGATTGTCTATAAGGGGAGTAATGCCTAGAGATTCTAGGCCTTGTGATTCCTTGTTTTTAAGATCAATTAACATCTCTTCCACTGTTCCTCCCAAGGTCGCTTTATTTGATCTGATACCTTCAATTAGTAGTTCCTTCTGAAGATCTAGTTCTTCCTTATCACAAATCTCATCCATGAATTGATCCATTCTTCTGTCAATGATTCCCCTATAAAATCCAAGATTGTGTTAACTTCTTCTTGAATTTTTTTATTGTCAGATTTTGACATTTCTTTAGGTTCAAATTCCTTAATAGGGATCTGTTCCATACAACTTTCTACTGTATCCTTTAAGGGGATAGCTAAAACTTATCTAATCAAATCGTCCTTATTCTTAACCATTCTTGGAGACTCACTTGGATTTTGACTCTTTGATGTATTGACATCTATCTTCCCCTCATCACTCATATGATCTTGTGATTTTAACTCATTTGATACCTCGATAGCTATGGCCACTTCTCCATCCAAGCTTTTTCTGGCTTTGTTGCTCAAATCAATTTCTACAGTTATTCTCCTGTCTTCTGTTTGATTAATCGCCGGTAGTTGAGATACAATTTCCTTTTCAAACATGTTGCCTTCTGGAATGAGTGCTTTTGTAGCCATGGGAGTTGATTATTTTAGAGTTAACTTTTTCCCTTTCATTAGGTTTGGAGGGACTAAGGAAAGGGTTCTCGTGTTAACTGTAAATTCTGGGGTCTTCTGCCTTTCCATAGTCTCTAAATGATATTTCTCTGGGAACTTAATTGAGAAGCCACCTCCAACTTCATTTAGATGGATGGCCACTTCCTTGGGAGGGTCTACTCTTGGTTGAATTGATCTAATGTTTCCATAATCCTTTTTGAATTCTTTTACTATTTCTGACATAATAATAGGGTTTATACTAAACTTTTTTGAACGACTCTGAATCAGAATAGGAGGACAGGTTTTAATTGAGATATCCATCTTTACTATGATCATATAATTTGATTGAGGATACTTTGTTTTCACATCTCTTACATATTGCCCTAATTTATTTCCTATATGCTTGAAAATTGTTTTGTTAGAACATTCTAAGGGCATATTGATTAGTTTGATAGCTCTGGATACTATAATGCCCTGCAGATTATTAGGGTTGAAGGATAGGCTCCAGTCCAATACTATGAAATTAGACCCTTGATATTCAGGACATCTATTGTCCAAGAATTTTTCCTTAGTTTCTATGTTGAAACAACAAACAAACATAAATTCATCTGGGAGAAGCGAAATACTTACCTGGTCTTTGAGCTTTTCGAAGAGCCAATCTGCTATCCTGATTGCGGGAACTCTGTACCCCTTCCATCTCAAGAAAACTCCCTTAAGTCGCATATATTCCTGGGAGAGATCCATGATGTTGTCCTCAATTTTAATTAGCATGGGTAATTGTGATTTGATTATGCGATGGGGGGAGAGTAGGGAGAAACTTTAGGGTATTGAGATGTTTGGCGAATTGGTTTAGGCTGATAAGGCATTTCTTTCTTATGCGGTGGAGTGTATGTCTTGATCAGGGATTGAGTAGACTTGAGGATCAATTTTCTGTGGTATTCATCAGGGACATGATCTGGTGTGGGAGGATCCTTTTGATTTCTGAGAGAGTCGAAATTGTTCTTCAAAAGCAGGGGTTTGGCTACCAGGGTAAGGGCAGGACAAGGTCTCCTATTGCTCTTCTAATTACTAACCTTAATCAAACCTTTGTCTTCTTCTTCCCCGCCTGAGGGCTTGCTAGGGCACGGTTGTTCTCCAGCCAATCTACCTCTACCCGCAGTAGAGCGAGTGTCCTCGAGCTTCTTTGCAGACGAAATCCTAGATTGGAGAGCCCTTCCTACCCTTGTAGATAGTGGACTGATAGTGTTTTTTGAGCCAAGTATAATGTGGGGGGAGAAACTTGGGCGCCAGAGCATAATGAGTTTTTGAAAACACCTCAAACTGGCGATTCAGAGATTCGATGCTAAAGATAAGATGGTTATTGCGAAAAGGAAGAGGCAGAACCATATTTTTGATTCAATACTTTGTTACTTTTTTATTAAGATAATAAATTTAATATTTTCATTGTTAATTTTCATAAATGTTTGGAAAGTGGCTTAAAGAAATTAGGAGATCCCATGTTTTATTTTCATTATCAATTATTTAGGTAACTATAGGTACATCTATTCACTATAAATTACTTTGTTTATTATAAACCAATTTGTTAGCTAAACAAATAGTTAAAATAATAAAATTTTAACATTTTTCATTATTTAGTGATTTTATTATATTTCACAAAAGAGTTGAATTTAATGATGTAATAGTTGTGTCAATATGTAATATATGTCTTTTCCAACAAGAATTAAATTGTTAAAATTGGAGTTTCAAATATATATTTCAATATAAACAAATACTTTAGATTTAGAAATATACTTTTCTATAGAAACAAATACATTACTAAATGACATATTTCAAAAATAAAATGGATAAAATTAATTGATTTAACAAAGCCTCATATGTATGCATGTCGCTTCCACTAGAAACATAAATTGTTAGAATGTAAAAATCCATTAGATCATCATTAAAGGAACCATTGAATGACACAAATAAAGGATACAATCTACTCTTTAATTGTGTCTTAAGAAATTATATACAATAAAAACCATTAGATCTAAATATTATATCTAGGTTAGGGTTATATGATAAATATTGCAGACAAATATTAGAAATATGACTATAAATAGTGTTATAATCATGATTACAATTAGAACTAAAATAGGATTAAAGTTAGAATTTTAAATAGAGTTAGGTAAGGATTAGGATTTTAAATTCAAGTTAAGTATTGATTATGATTGTAGTTAGGGTTAGAATTAGGATAAGGCTCCACTTATATCAATGTTATGGTTTAATTAGGATAATAGTTAAATAAAGATTAGGGTTAGGGTTCAATTAGGGCTAGTGTTCAATTAGGGTTATAGAAATATTCAAATCAAAATTCTTTTACCTCTATTTTGAACAATTTACCCTAGAAAGATTTTACAAATATAACCATAAAAATGGCATGAGCCTAAACCATGAACCCTAACCTTCAACCCTAATCCAAATGATAAGACCTAACCCTAAACATAATCATAATCCTAAATAAGATCACAACTCTAGAACCCTAAACACAACCCTGACTTTAAGCATGGCATAAACCTAAACCCTTAAACTAACTTTGATCAAAACAAAAACCCAAACATAATATAAAATCCTAAACCCTTAAACTAACTTTGATCAAAATACAAACTCAAAACATAATACAAAATCCTAAGCATAGATGCAAATCCTAACCCTAATAAAAATCATAACCCTTACCATAATACTAAACATTATGTAAAACCTTACCCTAACCATAATATTAAACCTACCCTTAATCTTAATCCAAACCCAAAACATAAACCCTAACCCTAATAAAAAAATCTAACCTAACCATAATATTTTCTATGATGTAACCTTACCATTAATATAGTCCTAACCCTAAACTATAGTACTAATCATAAATCATAAAACCTAATCCTAATACTGATCATGGACACAAATGCTGACCATGATCGTAATACTATTTATAAAACCATAACCCAAACATTAAACTATAAGGGTTTACATTAATATAAATTATAAATTATAAACCCTAATCCTAAATGTAATCCTAAATCCAAACCTAAATCATAACCTTAACCCTAACCATAATATTAACCATGATGCAAATATTTATCCTAACTATTTTCATAATCCTAACCCTAATTTTATCCTTAAACATAAACCTTAACCATAATACTAACCATGATGCAAATATTTATCCAAACTATTTTCATAATCCTAACCCTAATTTTATCCTTAAACATAAACCCTAACCCTAATCGAAATACTAACAATGATGTAAATCCTAACCCTAACTATATTCCTTATCTTAAACCTAAATACTTACCCTAATCACAATCCTAATCCTAAAAAAGGTCATAACCTGAATGCTAATCCCTAACCCTAATGATAAACCTAATCTTAAAATCCCAAACACTAATCCTAATGGAAACCCTAAATACTAAACCTAAACCCTTATCATAATGTCATATATATGATGTACACCCTTACCCTAACCATAAGCATAACCCTAAACCAAAAAATATATTTCTAAACTGAAATCGTAGATTGTAATTCTATCCCTAACACTAACCATAATCCTAACCCTAATTTTAAAAGGTTTCCTAACCCTAATCAAAACTCTAATAATGATGTAAACCGTAACACTTACCATAATCCTAACCCTAAACCTAAACCTGAACCCTTACCCTAGCCATAATCCTACCCATAATCTTAAAAGTAATCCTAACCTTAACCCTAGCCCTAAATTTTGACCCCAATAAAAAACCTAACCTAACGATAATGTTATATATGATGTAAACCCTTAATCTTAACCTAAATCCTAAACTTGACCCTAACCATAAACCAAAACCATAGCCTTGACCAAATCAAAATCTTTACCCTTCACCTAATTATAATTCCATTCCCAACCCTAATAGTAATTCCAACCTTGCCCTTAACACTTACCCAAACCCTATTCCTAACCTGAAACCTATTGTAATTATAATCAAAACCCTAACCCTAACCATAATTCTCCTCGTAACCATGACCATATATCCAACCTTAACACTAAGCCATAATCCTAATCATAATAATAAATCTAAACCCAACTCTAACCCTAATGCTTACACTAACTGCTAACCCTAATCAAATTAATTAATTCAATGTGTTAATCAATCCCTACATATAATCTCTTTATTTTCTCACTATATAATTTACTATTGTAGATTAACTATAATAAAAATAATGATAATATCTTTCATTATGCATCGCAACTAATACTGGCTTTTCTATATATATATATATATATATATATATATATATAATGATAATATCTTTCATTATGCATCTTAACTAATATATATAAAAGCTAGTTTTTAAAACAAAGATAGCAATGTAAAGTTGTACCTTTTCTAATATAATTATTTTGAGAGGGTCCAATACAAAGGTTTCTGAACTTTACTTTCTATTTTACATTGATTTTTAAAAATATAAATACGCTAGTTATAAAATAAATTGATTATTATTAAGAAATTGTGATTTATAAACATTTGAATATTATATGGAGGGAAAGGTCTCTCGCGCTGATTTTTTTTTTTGGACAATTTTGTCAAAAACAAAAATTGACATCGTGTGCAATTTAAAAAAAATCATTACTAAAATTGAAATTAAAATTCTTCAGATTCCAACGATACAAAGCATAAAAGCCTAAATATTTGTGATATTGCTATCAGGATTTAACTGTGTAGTTTTTCGAGTCAAACTCATTGACCAATGATTCATGAGTAGTGGTTCACCGAACCCATCTCTCATGAGAATGAAATGGAACACTTAGCAGTCATTGGATTTAGGTGATGCTCACAGAGGTGAAGCACCGGGACTTCCCGGGAGGTCACCCATCCCAGTACTACTCCAACTCGAGCACGCTTAACTACGGAGTTTCCTCCATGGTTAAACCCAATCTACTTGCATCCTCATTTGCAAAACCTTCACCAAGTGTTGTGCCTTATGAACCATTCATTAGAAAGCCCCTTAAGCTCATCAATTGATAATTAGGAGATATTTTCCACAGCAAGTCAAATTGTGGTATTGCTATCAGGATTTAATTGTGTAGTTTTTTGAGTCAAACTCATTGACCCATGATTCATGAGTAGTGGTTCACCGAACCCATATCTCATGAGAATGAAATGGAACACTTAGCACTCATTGGATCTAGGTGATGCTCACAGAGGTGAAGCACCAGGACTTCCCGGGAGGTCACCCATCCCAGTACTACTCCAGCTCGAGCGCGCTTAACTACGGAGTTTCCTCCATGGTTAAACCCACTCTACTTGCATCCTCATTTGCAAAACCCACACAGAAGTCTATGGAACACCAATTTAGCACTCTCAAACCCACACAGAAGTCTATGGAACCGACCATTTTGTGATTTTCTTCTGATCCCATACTCTTTTTTGTAAAGCGCTTATGTTTTCCTTACTACCTCGTTATGTCCTTCCCTTCGGTACCATAAGTTACTCATTTTGAACTGTTTTGATTTGTCATCATTTTTAAAAAAAAAAATAAAATCTTCTCCTCCCTACTGCGAGTCCTTGCCAGAAGTACGGAATGCTAGAACTACGTACTTTTGTTGATTTCCCTTTCACCAACTGTTATTCCCCTTAGTACGGCTTGTGTTTGTATTCCCTTGTGGACCACCGTACGGATGCTTATTAAATGCTTGCCCAAAACGTTATTACTTGTTTATGAAAATATGAAGCACTTGCCTTCAATGTTGTACTAATTCTCCTCACACCTCTAATGTCATACGGATTCGATGCATCCTCCAGGCTCATACGGTCTTTAATTACATATGAAACATGCACATGAAAATTGTCGTACGAATACCTTGTAGCAATTATAAAATGACAATTATAAAACCCCTTTTATGATGCTTCTGCTGTCCTACGGCTGTTCTGTTTATGTCCTTTTGACCTGATTGTACGGTATATATGCCGTACTGTCCACACTTGCAATGTCGTACGGTCCCACCTAAATACCGTACGGTCTACACTCGATCTGATGATGTCGTACGGTGCATGCTTACTCCGTACAATTGAATGGGCCGTACGGTAGTATGTTCCCCACGTCTTTTAAGTGTCATACGACCGTACAGTTTACCTTATGCTTCTCAATGAATGTCGTGCGGTTTGCTTGTACTGTTTACAGTATTTGAATTTCCGTTCCTTATCGCTTAGAAGTTTCTTCCTTTTGTTTGTCGTATGGCCATCGGTTTGGACTTACAAACTATACGGTACCTTTTTTAAGCTTCCTTCACTTCGCCAAGTTGTCGTACAGCCATACGGTCTTTATTGCTTTTTTTTTTTCTCTTTTTTTTTTTTAAAAATTTCTCGCCATTGTATGGTCATGTATAGCCGTACGAGTGTTTTTCAATTTCCTGTCTAGAGGCTTCTCTGGTCGCCCGTACGGATGGCTCTCGGGTCGCCTGCATGACCACTTGAGTCATTTTCCATCCTCTCAGTTGCTTTGTCCCTCCTCTCTGGTCCATCCTCTCCAAGGAAGGTTTCAATTTGGTCCCGTTGATGGCGTCATGTATGCGTTCGTTGAGAGTCCATAACTTGACAGCCTTGTTGTAGTCGACTTCCCGACATGTTCCTTGCTTAATCTCATTATGCAGCCGTTCCCTCAAGCTTTCCCTGTGGTCGAGTCTATTTTCAATGGCCATCCAAAGGCTTGGAACCATAAATTCTATAGGGACCATAACCTCTTGCCCGTACATAAGAAGAAGGAGAATCAAGAGTTTGAAGGTTACAGTCTTCCACACAAGATTCCAGTCGTCTCCCATGGCGATGGTTTTCGGATTTCTCTCATCCGTCTCCGTACCCAGATTCAAACGTTTCACCGTCAATTCTTCGTACTTCATAGCCTCCTTGTTTTTAAACTGATGTGAGAGTATGGTGTCCATTGTAGCTTCTCCTTCCTTATACTCCCCGTACTCTGGAGGATATTGATCTGGCTCTTCTTCTTCGACGCTTAATACGTTACAGGAGGGTGATAATATCTCATAGTCCTCTTGTTGCCAATGGAACAATCCATTTAATGAATCTGTGTCATCCTCCAAACAACATCCTCTGAGTTTTAGTATGCCTTCGGCATCTGGATCCATCCCCTCTTTGCCTTCATCTCGTGGGTCATTCTCCCCTTCGGATTCGGATCCCGAGGAAGAGGCAAGTTCCTCGCTCACCAATTGGGTCCAGAGATCAATAGTAAATTTCTTGCTTCTGCTCTCCATCGAGAGTGTATTCCGTTTCCAGTTATGGTTTGCCTTTGCTGCCACCAGCCATCCTCTTCCGAGTATGGCATCATACCCTTTCTGTTTCAACGGAATGACCACAAAGTCGAGCACAAATGGTTGTGCACCCATGGTGACTTGTTGTGCCATCAACGTGCCGAGGGGTTTAATCCCGTGCTGATCGGCACTTAGCAGATTAAACGTAGTGGCCACAGAGTGGGCTTCCCTAGCTTTTTCCATGTGTCCTCCGGAAGGACATTTACCCCGGATTCGCCGTCTACTATAGTATCCGTTAGGATGGTGCCCAGGATGCCCATCTCCACCACGGCTGGATGTCTGCCATTGTTGACGGCAAGCAGCATTGGATTTGTCACCGAGCTTCCCGGTACAGAAGCGTCTGTGTGCTTCGCTTTGGGTTTATCAACCTTTGTACCCAACATCACTGTCCCCAATTGAGGCATGGTGTATAGGAGGTCCTCCAGCTTGACAGGCACCTCCAGTTGAAGCATCTGTTGTACAATGTTCCTCTCCGTGTCTGTGCAGTAGGGACCAAATGATTCGTGTCTCTCCCCGTTGGGCTTTCATCGCCCTTTCTATTTCCTCCCTTGCCTCCGCCATTCTCTGCTTCTCCATTCGGGGATGGGGGTAGCGGGCTTCCTTCGCTTGTCCTTTAGTAAGAGCAAGTATAGCTTCTTTAATCCATGTGTTACCTTTGATATCAATCAGATTGGCCCCTACGCCAGACTTCAAACAATCGACATCTTCATGGTTATCGGGCCCACACCACCGACATAGCTTTTGAGGGGCATCATTATTACTACATTCCCTTGCGAAGTGACCCCACTCGTTGCATGCCCGACATTGAATCATTGGGCGTCCCTTCGCATCGTACTGGACTCTACTTCGGGTGGAATTATTATTATTCCCTCTTCCGCCTCCTCGGTTTCCCTGATAGCCTCCGGAAGATGCGTTATTGTTTGAATCTGATGTGGAAGGCTGCTCCTATGTATAGAGCACTTGCTGGTTACGCACCTTCAAATTGTATGGGCATTCCTTCGTAGAATGTCCCATAATCTGGCAGATGTCACAGAATGCCTTCTTGGGACAGGCACCCTTCGTGTGGTCGCTCTCCTTACAATCCGTGCACCACAGTTCATCATCCTTGCTTGTTGTCCCCTTCATTGTCTTAAACTCTTTTAACATCTGTTCCATATCCTTCTTAAGGGCCATGACTTTCTTCTTCGGCTTCTCGTCGCTGCCACTCTCCTCTTTAGACGTATCATCTTCGGATGACGAAGATCTATTCTTCTTTTTGGCCGTCTTATCTTCACTTTCTAGGTCCATGGCCCAGTTGTATGCATCATTGTAGGATGTCGGAGACACAATTTTCATCTTTCGTCATAGCTTAGGATTCAGGCCCTCAACAAACCACCTCTTCTTTAGGTCGTCAGCCAATTGGCTTTCCATCTTTTCGACTAATTCCTTTAGCTAGCGGCTCGTACAGTCTCCCTCTTCCCTTGCTTCGTTCCATAAATCTCTGAGACTATCTCATTATCGTCTCATAGTAGTCGGAATTCCTTCTCGAATCCCCCCTTCAGGTCATCCCATGTGGTTATGTTCGTTCTATCCAGATCCGCGTACCAGTCAACAGCCACGCCTCTCAGTGTGGCGGGGAACTGCCTCATCCATTCGTTCTGGTCAGTCACCCCGTTGGCTGCCTAGATGGTTTCACATGTACGGCAATGCCGTACTGGATCATCCTTTCCATCATTATGGAATTTTGGCAACTTTTCCTTATGTGTCGTCATGGTTGGTCGGGCTGATTTTGGTTGTTGCATGCGCGGTGGATTTTGTGCTCCTGCACCGCCTGTGCTAGAACCGACGCCCATGTTCTCTTGGCCGATTACTAATGGTACTTGTATCTGTGTAGCGGGTGGAACTGTATTGTGTGGAGTCGTTGGCTCTAATGACAGGTTCACCTGCGCGTCTCGTGTGCCTTCGATTGTACCTTCCCGTGTGCCTTCGGCTGTGCTTCCCCGTGTGCCTTCGGCAATGCGCTCACCTTTGTAGTTCCCTTCCTCCGCACGCTACGTGCGGTTCAAGTCTTCAAACTGCTCTCACTCTTCTTGAAGCAAGACTTGTCTAAGTCATGTTTCTTCGAGTAGTTCTTCTCTACTCCACACTCTCCGATGTTCCAGCGAGATGAACGATTCCTAGTCGGCCCCTCCTGCACCTTCCGTACCACTTCCAGGGTTCCCTTCGGGCAACCCTCCGGCAAGCTGGTCTTTGGCAACTTGCCTCAGCCTACACCGATGTTCACGCTGTTGCGTGGAGATCAAAGCCTTCTGTGCGTCTTCCCCTTCGTTATCTCGTGCCTTTTTATTTCTATCTTTATTTAAGACATTGGGCATAAATCCTTCCCTCAACTCTCTTCCCGAGTACATCTAGGCAACAGAGCCAGATGTTTGCCCGCTGGGGTAAACTTAGTATTGCACAGACATAGTACAAGAAATATAATAAACACAGAATGTATCATAGATAATAAATACTTTCATTAATCATTCCATACTGGCAAGTACATTTACATCGTAATGATCATACAATCATATCTCCCATGTCCAACCTCCGAGAGAGTATATAAAGTACCCAAAGGGCCACGACCGAAATGTCGTGACATAACTGTCTAACCTCTCGGTCACTAACGACCGAGAGTAACATAATACTTTACTAATATAATAACCCGTACATACAATTATCCCGACAACAAATGATATGGAAAGACATCAAATTGAAGTTTGTAGGTTTCAATAATTTTTTTCTGTATATCATTTTGTAAGATAATTGTTTTGCAGAAACTCAAATCGAATAGTATGGATTAAATATATAGATGGTATATAAGCAACTATAGCTCATATTATTAAGAATTTCTAAGTAAACACAAGCACATCAATTGAAAAAGGACAAGGAACAAAAGATTGTTGGTTCTTGCTAGGTCTAGAAAGGATGTAATATATGCAATTGGATCTTCGTCATGAGTAATACCTTCACTTGTTTGACTTCTCATGTTTGAAAATATAGTTGCAAAGATCAACACAACTTTAAACTTAGGGATTCCTTGTGATAAGATCTCAAGAGTCATAATGTTTCTACAGTGATGCATACCTCAACTGCTTGGAATGCTAAGATACAGGTCTTTAGAGGTTCAGAAACAAGCAGCAAAGGCAATATATGCAGGATCACATGGTGGTTTGGTAGGAAAACAGGTGTTGATGAAGATATATGTACGATTGAGGGCATTATTCCTAGTTTGTGCGAGCTGATGCACCTCAAGTACAGCCATGAAAAAGGAGTTAATGATCATGTTACTCAGCATTACAAAATTTATGCAACAATCCACATGTTTTCCATAATGATGCAGTTCCAAAGATGATGATATAATGTGGAACATATTGCTTATATCTATTTTGAAATATTGCTATGATTTTAGAGCATTTGATCAGTTTGAGATAAACGATAACAAAAGACAACAAATTTAAATTTGTAAATTTTAAATTTCTTTTGTATATATTTATTATTTAATTTGATATTGTTGTTTTGCAGAGACTTAAATGAATAGGAAGGATGGATGATCCAGACGGTGTAAAGGCAAATCTAGCTCAATTTTTTGAGCATTTTCTGGTAAACAAATCCACGTAAATTTGAAAGAGCATATAAGGTGATGTGTATATTGAGATATTGTAATTGCTGTCAAACTAAACATTGGAGAAGTATTACAAAGAGAGTTTCTGTTCCAATACATGTATACAATAATACTGAATCTCAGATCTCTGCCAGCAGCATATATACTATATATAACCGAGATTATATTACCTTCGATACTCTTGGAGTTGTGATAAAAAAGTAACGCGAGTTTGTTTGTTAGAATCAAACACGAGTTTGTTTGTGTGTTAGAATCAAACACGAGATTATATTATAGCAGAGAGAATCTGTGTGTTAGAATCAAACATGAGTTTGCTTTATTTTCAAGTTCAATGTGCTCATTAAAAACAGAAGTAACCGGTGTTGAGAATTCTTAGCGTGCTTCCAACTTATTTTTGAGAATAATTTTATATACTCTACACTATATGTAAGAATGTGTTTCAGATGAATCAGGGAAACACAACGAAGAATGTATGCCAGTGTACAATGACGTTAATGTTTTCTTTTATAGCGATGGAATAAAGGTTTGTTGACATGATTTCTGAAAGATCTGCATCATTGCAGCAATATCTATTAAGAAAAGTATTAAAGAATGAAATAGAAAAAACAATATATATTTAAGCAGTCATTTAATATAAAAGACAATGAGTTTAGAAAGACGTAAGATTGAAAGTTTTTGGTAGGAGGATGCATTAGCTCCTCTTATTCGATTGGTAGGTGAAAGGTTTGGGTTTGCAAAGGCTTAGAAACCAGAACTAAATGCAATTAAGCAGGATGAGAAGGTGGTTTTGTAGCAGAACAGGTTGGGAGGAACATATATGTGACTGAGAACATTCTTCCTTGTTTGAATGAGCAATTACACCTCAGATACAAGCACAAAAACTAGCCAATGATCATCTTATTAGAGCACTACAAGATTTGTGGAAGAATTCACCTCTAATCATAATGATGCAGTTCTAAGGACAACTTGAGGAAATTTATACAGGAAATACTTTAATGAGTGGATAACAATCTGTCAGTTTACGGGAAATGATACCCAAAGACATCAAATTTATGTTTGCAAGTTTCAGGGGATTAAAAATCAAGATGGTATATGGGAAGCTATAGCTCATTTTATTGACCATTCTCAGGTAAATGTATGCACATCAATTCTTAGTTACTGGTTCAGGTTTCAGGGATGGATTCGGGTTCGCGAATCCGGTTTGTGGATTCGTGAGTATATATATATATATATATATGCATTATATATCCAAAAATATAAGAGAAATATATATAATTCTAAAACTAAATCATTTCATACTATGAATCTATGATGCTTGATCATTAAAACTTCAAATAGCATACTTGATCATTGATCTATGATTCTATGTTGGCGATTCTAAAGAAAATCAGCACATTGAATTACTGAATTACAAAATGACAATTCAAAATGAAAATATTGTTCATTAAAGTTTGAGACATGATTCAATGTTCAATGGTTCATCAATCAAATGGATTATCAAAAAAATCTGTATCAATGGGTTATAAGCAAAAAAAAGAATATAAAAATGTGTTTTAAAAGTCATTGTTTAACTTTTCTGCCTCCTACACCCGCGGGTCCTTGAGGATTCGCGCGAGATCCTCAAGGATCCGCCCAGATTCATGTCGGATTTGTGCTGGATTCATGACGGATCTGGGCAGGGTCCTTCCAAATGCCTGTGGATCTGTCCGGATCCGCGAACCGCGGATCCGAACGCATCCACAGGCATTTGGAAGGACCCTGCCCGGATCCGTCACGAATCCGGACCCGGATCGGACTTGGACCCGGATCCGGGCCTGTCCAGGCGAATCCGATAACTAAGCATCAATTCAAAAAGAACTGGGAAGAAAAGTATTATCAGCTCTTGCTAGGTGTAGAAGGAATGTAACATATGCTATCATTTCAAAGTCAAAAGCAATATCTTGTTACACTTCTCAAGTCTGAATGTATAGTTGGAAAGGTCAATGCAGCTTTAACCTTACGGATTCTGTGTGATGAGGACTAAAGAGTGAGCGTGTTGCTATGGTGATGCATACCTTGACTACGAGGACTGGTAAGGTGAAGGAATCGGGAAGCTTAGAACAAAGTAGAAGAGGTAATTTATGCACGATCACATGGTGATTTGGTAGCAAAGTAGGTTGGGATGAAGATATTTGTATGATTGAGGGTGTTATTTCCAGTTTGTGGGAGCAAGTACAATCATGAAAAAGTAGTCAATGGTCACCCTAATTGAACATTATAAAATTTGTGTAATAAATCACACAGGCCATAATGACGTAGTTCCAAGGATTTTGATATAGAACATATTATTTATAACTTATCTACCTAAAATTTTTAAACAGAAATATCATTGTGTTTGGATACCATTTGGTCTGTTTCAAATTTCTTTTTCTATATATTACTTATTTGTTTTAATATAATTGTTTTGCAGACATGATTGGAACAACAGGGATGGATGATTCAGATGGTGCATGAGCTACTCCATCTAAATTTATTCAAGATTTCTAGGGAAACACATCCCCACATAAATTGAAATAAGCATCCAGTCATGTTGACCTCAATGTCAAAGAAAACCTGGCAGCTTGTTAAAATGCTTATTAGCAAGAATGACAATTAATATCAAAAAGTGGTTATAAATCAAATATTGTTATATAAAGCATGAATTCATTCTGTTTATCAATAATTGGTAATGATCATCTGCAACAAATCAAAGTGAGTTGTGGGGAATTTTTAAAGTTTTAACCTTGATTAACTAAATTCTGTGTTCTTCATTTGAATATTTAGTTGGGAATGCAAATTTGATTATTTCTTACTTGCCAATAATTATTTTTGGTTTTAAGACAGGAAAGCATGCATGAGTGCTGCTATTGTCTAGTCCTCTACTTTTCATCGATGGGAATAACACACTCTTAGGAGAATTTTATACAAAAGATATACTGAGTTTAAAACACAGGTTTATCAGGTTGGTGAGAATGCATTGGTTGTAGTTCACAACATTTCTCCACGATGGAAATAGAGTTTTCATTTGGACTTTGATATCCTCAGGTTTGCATTTGCAAACGTTTAGAAACAAGCAAAAAAGGCAATTATGCAGGATGACTTGGTGGTTTGCTAGCATAGCAGGTACGAGCATGAAAAAGTAGTCAATGATCATCTTACTGAAGCATTAGAGAAATTGTGGAATAATTTACTACTGGTCATAATGTTGTAAATCTGAAGACAATTAGGGGAAACTTTTACAGGAAATACTTATGTGAGTGGATACCAATCTGTCAGTTTGAAATAAATGATATGGAAAGACATTGAATTCAAGTTTGGAGGTTTCAATATTTTTTTCTGTATATCTTTTTTTAAGATAATTGTTTTGCAGAGACACGAATCGAATAGTATGGATGAAATATCTAGAGGGTATATAAGCGACTATAGCTCATATTATTGAGAATTTCCAGGTAAACCCAAGCACGCCAATTGAAAGAAGACAAGGAACAAAGGATTGTTTGTTCTTGCTAGGTCTAGAAAGGATGTAATATATGCAATTGGATCTTGGTCATGAGCAATACCTTTACTTGTTCTACTTCTCATGTTTGAAACTATGGTTGCCATGGTCAATGCAACTTTAACCTTGGGGATTCCTTGTGATAAGGACTTAAGAGCGATAGTGTTTCTACAGTGATGCATACCTTGACTGCTTGGAATGCTAAGATATTGGTCTTGAGAAGCTCAGAAATAAGCAGTACAGGCAATATATGCAGGATCACATGGTGGTTTGGTAGGACAGCAGGTGTGGATGAAGATATATGTACAATTGAGGGTGTTATTCATAGTTTGTGGGAGCAGATGTAGCTCAAGTATAGCCATGAAAAAGTAGTCAATGATCATCTTACTTACCATTACAAAATTTGTGCAATAATCCACACACTCGCCATAATGATGCAGTTCCAAATATGATGATATAATGTGGAACATATTTTTTATATCTATTTTGGAAATATTGCTATGATTTTAGAGCATTTGGTCAGTTTGAGATAAATGATAACCAAAGACAACAAATTTAAATTTGTAGGTCTTAAATTTCTTTTTGTATATATTTATTATTTATTTTGATATCGTGGTTTTGCAGAGACTTGAATAAATAGGAAGGATGGATGATCCATATGGTGTATAGGCAAATCTAG
Organism: Chamaecyparis obtusa; assembly: GCA_027943335.1. Taxonomy (NCBI): domain Eukaryota; kingdom Viridiplantae; phylum Streptophyta; class Pinopsida; order Cupressales; family Cupressaceae; genus Chamaecyparis; species Chamaecyparis obtusa. Next base: position 2,605,087 of record BSBK01000594.1, read on the forward strand.
CTCAAATTTTTGAGCATTTCCTCATAAACAAATCCACATAAATTTGAAAGAGCATATAAGGTGATGTGTATGTTGAGATATTTATCATTGCTGTCAAAGTAAACTTTGCAGAAGTATTACAAAGAGAGTTTCTGTTCCAATATATATATACACTACTACTGAGCCTCAGATCTCTGCCAGCAGCATATATACTATATATAAGTGAGATTATATTATGTTCGATACTCTTTAAGTTCTGATGAAAAGTATCTTCAGTCTGTATTAAAGAAGTCCCTTGTATATCGTGGGTTTCTATAATGATTATGGCATAGAGAATCTTTGTGCGTTAGAATCAAACACAAGTTTGTTTGTTTTCAACTTTCATGTGCGCTTGTCAAAAACAGAAGTAACCGATGTTCAGAATTCTCAATATGCTTCTAATTTATTTTTGAGAATCATTTTATATACTCCACACCATATGTAAGAATGTGTTTCAGATAAATCAGGGGAATGCAACGAAGAATGTACACCAGTGTACCATGGCATCAATGTTTTCTTTTACAGTGATGTAATTAAGGTTTGTCGACATCAATTCTGAGAGAGATGCATCATTGCAGCCAAGTCTATTAAGAACAGTATTAAAGGATGAAACAGAAGAAACAATATATATTTAAGCAGTGATTTAATATAAAAGACAACGAGGTTAGAAAGACGTAAGATTGAAAGTAGTTGGAAGGAAGACGTATTCGCTCCTCTTATTCGACTGGTAGGTGAAAGGTTTGGGTTTGTAAAACCCTTATCAAATGCAATTAAGCAGGATAACACAGTGGTTTTGTAGCATAACAGGTTGGGAGGAACATATATGTGACTGGGAGCATTATTCCTAATTTGTATGAGCAATTACAACTTGGGTACAAGCACAAAAAATTAGCCAATGATCATCTTATTAGAGCATTACGAAATTTGTGGAATAATTCACCTCTGGTCATAATGATGCAGTTTTGAAGACAATTAGGGGAAATTTATACAGGAAATACTTCCATGAGCGGATAGCAATCTGTCAGTTTGAGGGAGATAATACCCAAAGACATCAAATTTAAGTTTGCAAGTTTCAGTTTTGTTTTTCTATATATATTTTTAAGATAACTGTTTTGCAGAGACTCATATGGACTAGTAGGGATCGAAAATCTAGATGGTACATGGGCAACACTAGCTCATTTTATTGAGCATTCTCAGGTAAGTGCATGCACATCAATTGAAAAAGAACTGGGAAGAAAAGTATTATCAGCTCTTGCTAGGTGCAGAAAGAATGTAACATATGCTATTAGTTCAAAGTCAAAAGCAATATCTTGTTAAACTTCTCAATTCTGAAAGTATAGTTGGAAAGGTCAATACAGCTTTAACCTTACAGATTTTGTGTGATGAGGACTAAAGAGTTAGAGTGTTGCTATGGTGATGCATACTTCGACTACTATGACTGGTAAGGTGTAGGAATCAGGAAGCTTAGAAAAAAGTAGGAGAGGCAATTTATGCAGGATACATGGCGGTTTGGTAGCAAAGTAGGTTGGGATGAAGATATTTGTATGATTGAGGATCTTATTTCCAGTTTGTGGGAGCAAGTACAATCATGAAAAAGTAATCAATGGTCCCCCTACTTGATTATTAAAAAATTTGTGGAATGAGTTTGGCATGTTAGAAAGAAGTTAAATAACTTAAGCAGTTTGAAAGACGGTTTGAAACTAATCTTTAGTGCATAACTATAGTCAATTGGCCGATGTCCTTTCGAGATATTATATATGCAAGTTCTTAATTTGAAAGTTGCTAAAGTTTGTGAAAATGAAATTCAAGTGTGAAGTACCAGGGGAATGTCTTTCTATTAGAATACAATGTTATGTTTATGAAGTCAGTTTGCAGAGGGTGTTAAGAAGATTACATTGTGTATATAATATGGAGCATGCTGTATGAAAAGGAGGGAGAGGTAATATTGGTCAGTCTGATTATAAAGCAAGATATCAGGTTTCATATTATTACCTAATGATATATGACTGAATAGATCTGAAAATGGTGCTAACTGCAAAGATCATCTTTAATTCTGTTTTGATTTCATAAGACGATGGTTGATATATATTTGCAGTAACAATACAGAGGTACATCATGATTGTCATTTCAGTCTGAGTTAAGTTTGCAGGGTTTGTAATTGTTATTTCGGAGATTAAAATCATTTTCGTAGCAAGAATGCTTTGCTTGAATCCAGTTTACAGGAGGAATATTGGCATACCAGATTGAAGTCAGTTTTTCAGTGATATTAGAGAAATTTTTTATTGAATCAGAATCTCATTTTGTTCAGAATTTGTGAAAAGAAGTAACAGAATTGTAATTGTTTGTATTCAAGTAAATTTTGAGTTGGTGCTCAGGCTGATTGAGTAGGTGCTCAAATTGTGAAAGAGTTGATGCTCTAGAACAGGGGTTTGGTGACTCTGTAGGGTTGGTACCTTTAAAACATTGTAATTCGATTAATTTGTGAGGCAGGATTAGGACAGTAGATCCTAGCAGCATTTCTCACCATGGTTTTTCCATCCTAGGTTTCTGTTGGTTTGTGGTGGCTGATCAGGCAAGTACTGTACACTCGCCATGTATCGTGGGGTTAACTTGTCAAGCATTTTTGAGTTGACTTATCAAGCATTTCCCTAGGTTGACTTGTCAAGTATTTTTAGGGTTAACTTGTTAACCGACATTGTAAATCGCCTAAAGGGCCAATATATAAGAGGTGGTGTAATGTGAAATGCATCAGACTGTAAATTGATCTTTGCTGGATAATAAAATAAGTCGACAGCTGTTTCTGGTGGATGTAGCCCATATCGGGTGAATCACATTAAATCTGTGTTATTTGCTTTTTTTTGTCTTCTCTATTTTTGTACTCTCTTAATATTGTTTATTGCTCATATCTGACTAAAGCCTAACAGTTTCCACATCAATTCGTGCGCATTGTCTTTAGTGTGTGATGTTTCTTTTTAGTTCTAATTTTGGGTCTTTCATTTCAGTATTTAGTTAGAAGCAATTCATCAAAAGAATTAACTGGATAAAGTTTTAAGATCTACAGTGTACTGCAGCACTCTATGAGGTTGAATCTGTAGTTCTTTTTTTTAAGAGGAGCTTAAGTAGACATTCAATATTATAATAATTCAAATTCAACACATGGTTCAGAACACTGTACTTTGTAGTGCATAAAGTTATTTGTATAATGGACAAGTCAAAGGGTTATTACTTATTTATGTAGGCAAGTTTTAACTAACTTGAGGATTTTTTTTAATTCGTAAATAAAGTTTTATTAATTTAAATTTTTTTATATAGTTCTCCTTTACAATCCGCAGGCCATCAAATCTCTTGGTCTTGCTGGACCAAAAAAATCTCACTCAGCAGATTGGAACTTGCCAACAAAGACCGTCCTCCACATAACATCGTTGGAAAAGTAGCACACCCTCCTCTGATTGGAATGCTGCGCTCAGCCTATCTCCAGGTCTGATTCCCCTGTTATTCCAATTGCAGACATACTTGCAGATTTCCAAGTATGATGTGTACTCCTCTCAAAGGGAGTATTTGGAGCACCTATCTACCTCCACTCTCACCTCATATTCATTTCAAAGAAATTCATTCCATCAGCCACTTGATTAGCCAGCATATCCACCTCTCCACATTAGCTTCCCTATAGGTATGTTTTGCTATACCTAGATTGAATCTCCTATATAATTCCAAGGCAACATCTAGAATCGTCTGTAACTTCCAGCTCCGAGTTTGGCCCTTTCTAAGAGCATTGAATCTGTAGTTCTTTTTTTGGGAGGAGCTTAAGTAGACATTCAATCTTATAATAATTCAAATTCAACACATGGTTAAGAACGCTGTACTTTGTAGTGCATATAGTTCTTTGTATAATGGACAAGTCAAAGGGTTATTTATGTAACAAGTTTTAACTAACTATGAGGATTTTTTTTAACTTCGTAAATAAAGTTTTATTAATTTAATTTTTTTTATATAGTTTTCCTTTACAATCCGCAGGCCATCAAATCTCTTGGTCTTGCTGGACCAAACAAATTTCACTCAGCAGATTGGAACTTACCAACAAAGACCATCCTCCACATAACATCGTTGGAAAAGTAGCCCACCCTCCTCTGATTTGAATGCTGCGCTCAGCCTATCTCCAGGTCTGATTACCCTGTTATTCCAATTGTAGATCTACTTGCAGATTTCCAGTATGATGTGTACTTCATCCTCTCAAAGGAAGTATTTGGAGCAACTATCTCCCTCCACTCTCAACTTACCTACTTTCTCACCTCATGATTCATTTCAAAGAAACTCATTCCATCAGCCACTTGATTGGCCAGCATATCCACCTCTCCACATTAGCTTCCCTATAGGTATGATTTGCTATACCTAGATTGAATCTCCTATATAATTCCAAAGCAACATCTAGAAACGTCTGTAACTTCCAGCTCCGAGTTCGGCCCTTTCTAAGAGCATTGAATGTGTAGTTCTTTTTTTGGGAAGAGCTAAAGTAGACATTCAATCTTATAATAATTCAAATTCAACACATGGTTCAGAACACTGTACTTTGTAGTGCATAAAGTTATTTGTATAATGAACAAGTCAAAGGGTTATTTATGTAACAAGTTTTAACTAACTTTGAGGACTTTTTTTAAATTCGTAAATAAAGTTTTATTAATTTAAATTTTTTTATATAGTTGTCCTCTACAATCCGCAGGCCATCAAATCTCTTGGTCTTGCTGGACCAAACAAATTTCACTCAGCAGATTGGAACTTGCCAACAAAGACCGTCCTCCACATAACATCATTGTAAAAGTAGCCGACCCTCCTCTGATTGTAATGCTGTGCTCAGACTATCTCCAGGTCTGATTCCCCTGTTATTCCAATTGCAGACCTACTTGCAGATTTCCACGTATGATGTGTACTTCATCCTCTCAAAGAGAGTATTTGGAGCACCTATCTCCCTCCACTCTCAACTTATCTACTTTCTCACCTCATATTCATTTCAAAGAAATTCATTCCATCAGCCACTTGATTAGCACAGCATATCCACCTCTCCACATTAGCTTCCCTATAGGTATGATTTGCTATACCTAGATTGAATCTCCTATATAATTCCAAAGCAACATCTAGAATCGACTGTAACTTCCAGCTCCGAGTTTGGCCCTTTCTAAGAGCATTGACGACTATCATGGAGTTTCCTTCTACCTTCAAATTGTCAATTGTCATTTCTAATCCTTTCCTTGGCCCCAAAATTAGGGCCTAGAGACCTTCTTCATTATTGGTTCCCCTTGCTAGAAGCTTTGCTATCTTGCAAAGGGGCTTTCCTTCCCCATCTTTGATTATACACCCAATTCCTAAGACCCTCGGGTTTCCCTTAGAAATTTTGTCAAGATACATTTTGAACCACCTCAACTGAGGTGCCTTCTAGGTACCCTCCCTTCTCAATTTCTGTGAATCAGTCCCCCCATGTCCCTTTTACAAGTGTGATTGTCCTTGCACCAAAAGATCAACTTGTCAAAGCCCAATACAACGACTAGACTAATAGAATCCATAGGAGGCTCTTAAGCCATGTCACAAACCCAAGGGCTGCACAGCACAAGGAGACCAAGGACACACACCTTGCAACAGTCCCACTACTTGAGGGATCTTCAATCCATATCATTGCTTCATCATACATGCATCCCAGTCATAAAATTTTACATTATGAAGGGAATGTTTTGTAATACCGTTGTTATTCACTTCTACAACAACTGCCTCTACTTCGTTGAGAAAGGTCAACAAACACAATTCCTTGTCTTGGAAGGTTCTCTAATTTTGTTCTTTTCCATAATTCTCAAATTAGAATGGAAGGCAATATAGACCACAGACAAGAAAACATAGCTTGATTGTTTAAGCATGGCCAAGATTTGTACAAGTTTAATATATCATTTAGGAGATGAGCAACCCATCACAGCCTTTGCACACAACCATCTCCAGCACTCTTGGGCAAAGGGCAACTCAATAATAGGTGATCCATTTTCTTTTGCACTCTTACAAAGTTTGCATCTAGATTGGCCACAAAAACCCATTTTTGCAAACCTATCTGCTATTAAAATTCTTTTCTGCAATGTTGCCAAAGAAAAAAGTACCAGCTTTGGATAAGCAGAGCATATTCCATCATAACTTCATTGGTAGCTTCGTGTCAACTAGTTCCTATTCTTTTTCAAAATATTTGTAGCCATCTCTAAAGATATAGTGCCTTGTCTTTGATCTATTCCGAAGGATAACATCTTGTCTTTTTTTGAGATACACCATAATACTCCTCATTAATAGTCCCTTGCAACAACAATGCATCTTCTCTCGGCATGCCCAAATCATCCAAAGGCTTCCAAATCCAACAACAAACCCCCCCAATCCAATCTTGCTCCAAATTGTCTCTAACTCGAGCTCCCAATCTAAGTTTTAGGATTTCCTTAGATACAAAGCCCTTTAACACATTGTCTAAGCAAACATGGCCACCTCACAAGACCCCCTAGAATAAAGCAGACCTGCCACCATGAATGTCCCAAGTGAAGAAGTGCAAAGTCAATTGTCTGTACACTCTCGTGAGGTTTCACACTCTTTAGCCTTTAGGAGTATTAGTGGTTAGTATCTAATGCTATACTCCTTGGCGTCATCTAGATATTTACTTTGTAAAACCTTGGCCCATTTATCTTTCAGCTATTGGAACATTATTCTCATTAATTTAGCTCCCAATGCCTTATTTTGTAGTAGATGTTTATGAAACCCAACACCTCCAACTGCTCTTGATTGGCACACCTTATCCCAACCTACTATTGCTATCTTATTTTTTCATCATTATTTTGCCAAAAAAATCTTATGATTCGTTAATTTAATTTCTGATTCGTCTATAAGATGAGAGTGGGAGGCAATACATAAGGTAAATAGGAATTGTGCTGATGAAAGCCTTCAGCATTGTGATTCCTCCATCCCATGAAAGCCACCTCCTTTTCCATGTGACCAACCTGTTAGATATCTTTCTTATCAATGAATCCTAGAGTGTATTTCTTCTAGAACCTTTGGCTAAAGGCATCCCAAAGTAAGTTCAAGGTAGCTGCCCCTTTTTGAATCCCAATAACCTGGTAATCTCTTGTTCTTTTCTTGGTGTGGTGAAGAAGAAGAACAAGAACACCTTTGATTTTTCTTTGCCCGCCGCTTATACTAAAGCGAACGGATATAAAAATAAAATTTCATCAAAAAAAATTTGCTTCTTGTCTCTTGGCTGCTCCAAAAACATCGTGTCATCAGCAAATTTTTGATGACAGATTGGTGGGAGGGAACTAATGATCTGCACTCCTTGAATACTGTTATTCCTTGCTGCATTATTTAAAGAACTGCCCAATGCTTCAGCCATAATAATGAAGAGGAAGGTGATACTGGATCTCCTCCCTGAAGACCCCTAGAGGCTTCAAAGAAACCATCCAGAGAGCCATTGATAATCACTGAAATTTTTAAGTTGATAAGCTGAAAGACCTAGTCAATCCATTGTTCATGAAAACCAAAATCTGTAAAGATCTTCGTGAGGAACCTCCAATTTACCTTATCATAAGCATTCTTTATATCTAGCTTAAGCATCATGCCTGTTGTTCTTACTTTTTGAAGTGACTGAATGGATTCTTGCACTATAATTATCTCATTTAAGATAGATGGCCTGGGCACAAAGCCAATTTGTTATTTGGAAATGATGTTTGGGAGGATCCTGTTTAGCCTATTTCTAGAGTCCTCAATAGCTTCTGTTATCTCTTTCCCAATTATATGCCAGCATTTTTAAACAAATACAGCGTGGAACCCATCTAGCCCTGGAGCTTTATAAGGGTGTAATTGCTCCAGTGCCCTTCTAATTTCAGTTTCCAAGAAGGATTCCAACAACATCTTATTTTGCTATTTCATGACTAGCCTAGGTATGACTTGCATTTTTTCTGTTTGGGACAGCAAGTTTAAACCATCCTAGTTATTGAGCAGATTCATAAAGTAAGAGACAGTTAAATCCTTTATCCTCTCCAAGTTTTCCACTACTTCTCCATCATTCAATTTGAACTTTGAAATTCTATTTACATTCCTACAACATTAAGCACTACTATAGTAATATCTTGTGTTCTTGTCCCTATCCTCTATCCACATTTCTCTTGACATCTGCCTCCAGAAGGCTTCTTGCTTTGCCAAAATGTATTCATACTTGCCCATTAGCTGTTTTTCTTTTAAAAACCAGGTTTCATCCATTCCAGTAGTCAACACTTACTCATTTAGCTGCTCCATTTCTGCATGTATGATCTCTTGGTGTTGAAGGTGTTTTTAAATGCTCTTTGTTCCAATATCTTAAGCATTGTTTAATCATCTTTAGCTTGGACACCACCTTAAAAAGCTTAATTTTAACTTTGGGCCCCTCGCCCCACCATTGTTCTATTAAGCTTAAAAAATTCAGATGCTTAAATCACATATTTTCAAATTTAAATGGACATCTCAGTGCCTTCTTGTCTTCCACAATACTCAATTCAATTGGAAAGTGATCTAAACAAGACCAAAGTTTGATTTTGCATTCCAACCCATAGGGGAAAGTCCTTAAGTCTCCACTCCAAAAGTATCAATCAAATTTCTCAACTGTATTACTAAAGCCAAACCTTTTGTTGTCCATGTCAATGCTCTATTACTTGTGGCTAAATCTGTTGATTGGTGTCTCTCCACGGAATCTTCAAAATCTGATTGGGATTGAGGTTTTCTCTTTGCCCCCTCTTTCATATCACTACTTCATAAGATGGCATTAAATCTATGTACCTCGAGGTGTCCTCGCATTTCCAAGACATCCCCGTTTTTGGGACGAGTCAAATAAACCTAGGAATGTGTTCTCGGGTAACTCTACATTAAACTTACCTCCCAAGACATGAAAATGATTTGGCCATGCTAGAAGAATGTTTTCTATCTCTATCCACGTAGCCCTCTTGCTATGCTAATGCAATCCACCTAACAATAAACATTTGTTAGCAAAAAATGCAAATTGGAGGTAAGGCTCCTTATCTTGCAGCTTAACCAATGTTTTCCTTTAGCTACTCTTTCCACTATCAATGCTTGAGGCCTCCATAGAGTACCCAATCCTCTGAAGTCTTTCTTAGCTTGTACCTAGTCTTCTTACCAAAATTTAAATTTTTGCTTGATATTTTCTCCTTCTGCTATTGATAATTTAGTTTCTTGCAAAAGGAAGATATCTATCTATATTTTCTCCTACTGCTCTTCTATGGTTGCGTGTTCCGACCCTTCTGGTAGAGCTTGTTGCTAGTACGCCTAGGTTTTTGCCTTGTTGGGCTCCATGGGGATTTTAATTGATTGCCCACCCCCCTTTCAGTTCTCTCTGGATGCTCCTACCCATCTCCTCCCCTCTTAGCAGGAGTTGAATGGGCATGTCAGACTTGACATCTACAAACAATATATTATCACGACACGAAGCAACCCTCCTGGGGGGCTCCGTCCGAGGATGGCCTTCTATGCAGGGCACTATATGGAAATTCCGGATGGGGTCACTGTGTGCCCTCTGTACTTAGGTCACCACAGGAGTCACACTCTCTATATTTCTTTGGGATCTTTCAAAGTTGGTTCCCACCGGCTCCGCATCCAAACTGATCATCACATTGATAGAGCTGACCGAACCTGCCGCCTTTGCATCTTGATGGAGGTCGAGACCAAGACACACTTCATCTTCCATTGTCCCATTTATTACGAGGTCAAAGGAAGGTTTCACTACTTGTTTAGAGAGTGCAGATCCCTCTCCTCCTTCAAACACACCGATCAGTGGTGTCTTGCTCTTTATTTACAGGAGACCACACGACTTCATGATTCCACCCTCCAGCTTCAATTCCTGTTGAGCCAGAGCTTAGATCATCTTATCACATCCTTTTTCACTTCGGTGTCCCCAGCCTGAGGCACAAAGCGTCCTCTCGATCATCCTTCCTCCGATCACACCAGGACTATGAGACCTCATAGAGGCCACACTCGACAGCACAACTCCAGCTCCAGAGCTACTCAAAGGCGACTTGGGGCTCTTGCACATTCTCCCCTCGAACCGTACCCTTCGGTGTTGGATTACTTCTCGGCCGAAAAGGGCCTCTAGTCACTCTTTCTAGCTCTTCTGCTTTCTACTTTCTTGTTTTGTTCTTTCCCCGAACACCGTTTGGTGCTCCCATTGTTGGCGATTGCCTTTTGTATGCTTTCAGTCCCTTAGACCCTTTTGGTGGTCTCTTATTGGACATTAATAATTTATCTTATCTTATCTACACACTCTAGGTGGCTCTTGACCACCTGTTGTTTGTTAGGGGCATTTAATCCCCTAACATTCCACGAAAAGAGCTTCATTCCCCCTGGGAAGGGTGTTTCCCTTCCTTGATCTAAACAATCTTGTAATCTTGACTTGGCCTTAATCTCCATTAGTGGTCCTTTTTGCTTGATTGGTTTTCCTTCCAGTCCTCTTCCTTTCCCCACAGTTTGATTCCACCTTTGTTGAATTCTTGTGAGATATGCCCAATTTCTCAAGACATTTGTCTTGCTTCTTAATACCTTCATCCTATAGTTGTGTATTTGGTGCTCCGTATTTTAACTTGTTTACAAAATCATCTTTTGTATTTTAATTGTTCTACTAAATCATCTTGGCAATCTTTCCCAATATTCCCTTCTTCTGGTATCAATTCATTGTCTTCAAAAATTCCCTCAACATCGTTCGGAAAGTTTGGATCTTGAAATAAGTCTCTATCTATTTCATGTTGTGTTTTTGTCATTGACTCTTAGCTACTTATATCCTGTTCATTCTCTCACACCTGGCGCAACAACTTGTAAGTGCTTACCATGCATAGGTCTCTGTGTTTCTGTTCCTTTTGGGATACTTGTTTTGTTTGTCGTCATTGGAAGGCATAGCAGTGGCATCTTGACTGTAGTATCTTGCAAAGGTATTTTCATTTCATAGAAGCAGTTACTGTTCAAATGCTGTACTTTGCTGGTCTTTTATAAAACAACCGTGTATGAAGTGGCGTCGGGTGTCTGTATAATGCATTGTAAAAATAAATACGACAGATTAAGCAAAACCGCATTGCTTATGAATAAATCATTTGTTTTGTTCCAACATAAGACACGTATATAAAAACCGAAGTATGCAGCGTAACAAAAGTTGGTCGAAGACAAAAAGGGGAAAGAAATGTAACGAGCTGGAGATGTCGAGTATCATTTTTTTTTGTGAGCATAGGATTTTTTTTATTAGGGAAGTATCAAATGAAACGGTTAGGTGTGTGACTCGAGAGCATGACAGTTACGTGTGTAATTGTAGATGTTTCAAAAATGACTAAGGCACGGTTGGTTGAGAGGATAGACGAAAAAAATAATCTGGAGGGTAGATATGCAGAGAAAGACATCCATCACTTATACACAAAAAACGTAGTAGAACAGGGGAGTTGGAATCCCACGAAAAGCTATGTGTAAATGGAAGGGGTGTATTGAACAGTGTGGTGAAGAACAGGTTTGAGAAAAGGAAACGACAAAGGTCTTTAGTTCAGGATAGGCCGTGAAGCCTCAGTAGAGTGGAATGTATGTGTTGAAAGGTGTCGGGTGTAGAAGTGTTCAAAAGAATCAATCTAGGAGCAGTAAAAAGGGTCGGCCTTGTAGAATATAGTTTGAGACTGTGACAATGGATTCTTGGTGTCCAAATCTACAAGAGACCAATATATATACAGGTTGAAGCTGCAAAAATATAGAACAACATATGTTTAAAAGGACAGAGAGCAGCGCATCTTTAAGGGCAAACACAAAGTTCTTACTTCAAGTGTGTTATGAATGGAACACTTGCAGACTGGTTCAGAGACAAGGAACACATAGCTATCTGAATCTGGTTAAGATGGTGTTATAGTTTGTACAACGTTTTTAGAGGTGGTCGGGACATCACTGTCGAGAGGACATAATTCACAATATTTCTAAATATATACTTGAAGATGTCTGCAGCAAGGTTATTGAACGCTGCCAAACTGTGAAGGAAAGGTGACTATAGGAGTGAAAGGGAGTTGCGGGCTGTAGAATATTTTGAGGGAGCAGTCTTAAGAAGAGAACTTAGAATACTTCCAAGTGCATTGATTTTTGTATAAGTCTTGGGTCCTTACATTTCAGTAAGGCCACAGATATTTCTCTAGTTGTTATAATCCAAGAACTCTTGGTTTTGACAAGGTTGTAGCCTTGTGCATGCTGGTTGAAGCCAGTTCAATTTGTAGCCTTACCAGACAGGTTGGAGCCTGTTCTGAAGTATACTTGTGTGGAGAGTTGTAGCTCTCAGTGTAAAAGGGTAGTTGCCCAAAGTGATTAGAGAAGCTGTGGTTTTTTAACCCTGTTGGGTTTTCCACATGATAAAATCTTGTGTGTCTTAAACTCTTTTGCATGTGTGTGTCTCATCTTTAAATTCTGTGTATTAGATTTTGAAAAGTTGATTCACCCCCTCCCCCTCTCAGCATTTCTCCGTTTCTCAATTGGTATCAGAGCGGGTCACTCTCTTCCCATGCTTAAAAGCTTGAGAATTTGATCCTTGTGTCCATCATGTGTGCCTTAGAAGGTCTAGCTACAAACTGTGCCCCTCTCTTTGATGGAAACAACTTTGCTTTCTGGAGTGTTCGCATGAAAACTTATATCATGTCTCTTGGCTGTGATGTCTATCTCAGTCTTGTAAATGGCTACACAATTCCTTCTACTCCTCTTGCAGATGCTGATGGTAAAAAGGAATTTGAGAATAATGCCAAGGCCATGAATGCAATCTTGTGTGGTCTATCTGAAGTTGAATTTGTAAAGGTCATGCACTGCGCTACCGCAAAAGAGATTTGGGATAAATTGCACAATGCATATCAAGGTGATGACAAAGTCAGAAAGGCTAAAGTTCAGACTCACCGGGCTGTATTTGAAGGTCTTCGCATGAAGGACAGTGAGAACATTGCCGCATATTTTTTGCGTGTTGATGAAGTTGTCAATGCTTTAAGAGGTCTAGGTGAAAAGGTTGAAGAGAAAACTGTGGTTTAGAAGATTCTTCGTTCTCTTCCCATGAGACTTGACGCTAAAGTCTCTGCTGTTGAAGAAATGTCAAATTTAGACACTCTAACTGTTGATAAGCTACATGGTATCTTGACTGCATATGAAATGAGGACTATGGTTGAAGGGTCTTCTAAAACTGAATCTGCATTTAAGGCTTCTAAAAGAAGCAAGGACAAAGAGAACAATCCAAGTGAAGGCTTGGATGAGGACTCCAATGAGGAAATAGATTACCTCATTAGAAGGCTAAAAAAAGGCTTTAATGAAAACAAAGACAAATCTGGTTTGAAATGCTTCAATTGTGGAAAGCTTGGTCACTTTGCCTCTAAGTGTCCGCTTAATAAAGAAGAAGACTGCAATGATGAAAAAGAATTCAAATACCAAAAATCTAAGAGGTTTGCCAAGAAGAATTGCAAATCTGAAAAAGGACAAGAAGGTGTTGTTTTCAAGAAATGACAGCGATGATTCTTCAAGCAGCGAAAGCGATTCTAGGATAAGTGAAGTCATGTTCATGGTTATTGATGATGTAGCTATTGATGATGCAAGTTCTGAAGAAATTGGAGATGATGAAGATGATGAAGTAGACCTTGAACTTGAACTGATTTCAGCTCTATCTGAGATTAAAAAACTGAAAAAGAAAAAATCAAGTCTTGTGGATCTTCTTCAAGTTGAGAGTGCTGAAAAGCTGAAGATTGCTACATCTCTTAGAGAGGCTGAAACTCAGCTTGCTTATTCTAAATTGCTGAATGAGGAGGCCAAAAAGATTCGTGAGGATTTGGAAAATCAGATTCAAATAAAGGAAGATAACATTGCCAAGTTGGAAGCTGAAATTGTCGCTATGAAGAACATTGGTAAAACTTCTATGCTTTCTAGTGAAGAACTGTCTTTCAGCAGTGGTAAGGTTACACTAGATGACATTCTTGGCTCTCAAAGACCCACCAAAGATAAAAGAGGTATTGGCATGCAATCTGATCCAAACTCTTCATCACCGAAAAGTAGTCAGCCTACTCCTAACAAGGTAAAGAAACCTTTTTTCTATGGCTACTGTTTTGCGTGTAATTACTTTGGACATAGAGCTGCTGATTGTAGAGCTGTTCCATACAAATATTATTATCAGCATGAAAGAAATGTTTTTAGGAAGTACAACTTGATTTGCTACAATTGTAATAAGTTTGGCCATACATCAAGATTTTGTAACAGCTATAATGCAGATTTGTTTTATAATGTTGAGCCTAAAAGAAGAACTAAAGTGACTAGGGTTTGGAGAAGAAAGGTTCAAGAGACTCCACCTCAATAATTGGTTGGTCTGGTTTCAGCAGAAGCACTTCATTGTTGTATCTTTTGGACTGCTGGTATTGTTGTGTTTTGTGGTCATTGATGACAAAGGGGGAGTAGAGCTTAAGGGGGAGATCCGTTCAGATTTTGTAGAGTTGCTTCAGTCGGTTCAGTTTTATGGGGGAGTTGCTTCAGATTGGTACACCTGCTCTGGGGGAGTTGCTTTCCTTTTGCAATTGGTTTCAGTTGTGCTTTAGTTGGTTTTCCATTAATGACAAAAAGGGGGAGAAGCACTTCATTGTTGTATCTTTTGGACTGCTGGTATTGTTGTGTTTCATGGTCATTGATGACAAAGGGGGAATAGAGCTTAGGGGGGGGATCCGTTCAGATTTTGTAGAGCTGTTTCAGTCGGTTTAGTTTTATGGGGGAGTTGCTTCAGATTGGTTCACCTGCTCTGGGGGAGTTACTTTGCTTTTGCAATTGGTTTCAGTTGTGCTTTAGTTGGTTTGCCATCAATGACAAAAAGGGAGAGATTGTTGTGTTTTTGTCATTAACTCTTAGCTGCTTATATCCTGTTCATTCTCTCACACCTAGCGCAGCAACTTGAAAGTGTTTACCACGCGTAGGTCTCTGTGTTTCTGTTCCTTTTGGGATACTTGTTTTGTTGTGTCGTCATTGGAAGGAATAGCAGTGGCATCTTGACTGCAGTATCTTGCAGAGGTATTTTCATTTCATAGAAGCAGTTACTGTTCGAATGCTATACTTTGCAGAGAAATCATTACTTGACAGCATACATCTTTTATTACTCTCAGAGACACCAAAAACTAGCTCATCGCAAATGTGAGATGTGAATAGGGACAATTGGTGAATGATTGTTTAACACGGCTCGGGTATGATTCAAAACGGTAAGTTGATATGGGATGTGTGTCAATCTACGACGGTGTAACACCTGGTATGATATTCATGGTGTGTGTATTAGAGTTAAAAACCATGGTGACTGTGTTGGCAAAAAAACACACACCATAACTGTTGTCTGAAGGTGTTGTAGTTGATTATCTAGTATCGGTTGGTCTTTTATAAAAGAACTGTGTATGAAGTGGCGTCAGGTGTCTGTACAGCGCATTGTAAAAATAAATACGGTAGATTAAGAAAAACCGCACTGCTTATGAATAAATCATTTGTTTTGCTCCAACGTAAGACACGTATATAAAAACCGGAGTATGCAGCGTAACAAAAGTTGGTCCAAGACAAAAAGGGGAAAGAAGTGTAATGGGCTGGAGATGTCGAGTATCATTTTTTTTCGTGAGCACGAGATTTTTTGAATTAGGGAAGTATCAAATGAAACGGTTAGGTGTCTGACTTGAGAGCGTGACAGTTACGTGTGTAACTGTAGATGTTTCAAAAATGACTAAGGCACGGTCGGTTGAGAGGATAGATGAAAAAAATAATCTGGAGGGTAGATGTGCAGAGAAAGACATCCATCGCTTATACACAAAAAACGTAGCAGAACAGGGGAGTTGGAATCCCACGAAAACCTATGTAAATGGAAGGGGTGTATTGAACAGTGTGGTGAAGAACAGGTCTGAGAAAAGGAAATGACCCAAGTCTTTAGTTCAGGACAGGCTGTGAAGCCTCAGTAGAGTGGAATGTATGTGTTGAAAGGTGTCGGGTGTAGAAGTGTTCAAAAGAATCAATTTGGGAGCAGTAAAAAGGGTCGGCCTTGTAGAATATAGTTTGAGACTGTGACAGTGGATTCCTGGTGTCCAAATCTACAGGAGACCAATATATATAGAGGTTGAAGCTGCAAAAATATAGAACAACATATGTTTAAAAGGACATAGAGCAGCGCATCTTTAAGGGCAAACAAAAAGTTCTTACTTCAAGTGTGTTGTTGATGGAACACTTGCAAACTGGTTCAAAGACAAGGAACACATAGCTATCTGAATCTGGTTGCGATGGTGTTATAGTTTGTACAACATTTTTAGAGGTGGTCAGGGCATCACTGTCGAGAGGACAAAATTCACAATATTGCTAAATATATACTTGAAGATGTCTGCAACAAGGTTATTGAACGCTGTTAGACTATGAAGGAAGGGTGACTGTAGGAGTGAAAAGGAGTTGCGGGCTGTAGAATATTTTGAGGGAGCAGTCTTAAGAAGAGAACTTAGAATACTTCCAAGTGCATTGATTTTTGTATAAGCCTTGGGTCCTTACATTTTAGTAAGGCCACAGATATTTCTCTAGTTGTTGTAATCCAGGAACTCTTGGTTTTGACAAGGTTGTAGCCTTGTGCAAGCTGGTTGAAGCCAATTCAATTTGTAGCCTTACCAGACAGGTTGGAGCCTGTTCTGAAGTATACTTGTGTGGAGAGTTGTAGCTCTTAGCGTAAAAGGGTAGTTGCCCAAAGTGATTAGAGAAGCTGTGGTTTTTTAACCCTGTTGGGTTTTCCACGTGATAAAATCCTGTGTGTCTTATACTCTTTTGCATATGTGTGTCTCATCTTTAAATTCTGTGTATTAGATTTTGAAAAGCTGATTCACCCCCTCCCCCTCTCAGCATTTCTCTATTTCTCATTTCAAGGGCTACTTTGTTCATGTCTATATGTTGGCAGTCAAATCCATAAGTTGTTTCTTTGTATCTGCCTCCATGTTATCTTCTTCCATCGGTTTTTCTTTAAGCCCTTTCTCAATTTCTATCCTACGAATCACTCTAGGAGAGGTAACGTAAGCTTCATCCTTTTCTTGGTTCACAGATATACTCTTTCTTGCTAGATTACCCTTAGAAGAAAAGGCAACCATTGAACTTTTTTCCTTTCACAAGAACTCTCTCTGACCTCCCTGAACTTTTCTTCTTCCTAAATATTTTCTTCCGCATTGCACCTATCATTTCCACCCACTTCTCCAAGTAAATTTGAAGAAGAGGCTTCTCCATTTTTTTTGGCCATCTTTGCATGAGCCTCATCATTACCTTCTAGCTTTGTCTTTCCTTTAATGCAGATATTTGCTACTTGCTCCAAGGTCTTAAGCTTGCTTCCTCCCATCTTTGACCCTAGTTTTTCTAAATCTACCTTTTGTTTGCAAACCCCTAGTTTTGTTACAATTTCCAGCTTTTAACAGAAGGCCACATTCCAGATCTATCGCCACAGAGGCTCTAGCATTAGACATCTCTACTCCTTGCCCCACTTTCTTGTTTGATTTGATGAATGTGCTTAAGTCATCCCCTATTATCCGCATAATCTCATAGCTTCAATAGTCTATGGGTAAGTTATTGTGGCTTACCCAAATTGGAGTTTTCCCCAATTTATGGGCTATGGTTAAATTTTGACTTCCAATATCTTTAATAAAAAGGCCACATCTTCCATCATCAAAGTGTTCTCATTCATGATTTTTCTTTTCTAATCCTCGGAGGTACTTTCTAATAAAAAAAATCCATTAGCAAGAGAGCTTCATGTTGACACCATTGCTTTAGTTATCTTCCCACCATTTTGGATATCTATTTGTGATGCCCCATCTCTAGCCCTTTTTACATAAAAAGCCCTTTCCATTAGCTATTGGTTCTCAATAATGAGTAATAACTTTACTTGTTACACTTCTCAAGTATAAAGCAATATTTGCAAAAGTCAATGCATTTTTAACCTTAGGGATTTTGTGTGATGAGGACTTAAAAGAGGAAGTGTTGGTACGGTGACACATGACCCCACTTCTCAGACTGCTAAGGTCTAGGGTGTTGAGAAGCTCACATTTAAGCAGCAAAGGCAATTTATGCAAGATCCCATGATAGTTTGGTAGCATGCGTGGTTGGGATGAAGATGTATGCATGGATGAGGGTGTTGTTCCTAGTTTGTGGGAGCAGCTGCAGGTCAAGTACAAGCTTGAAACGTAGTCAATGATCTCTTACTTGAACATTACAAGATTTGTGCAATAATTCACAAACTAGCCATAATGATGTAGTTCCAAAGACGTTGATATGATATGGAACATATTATTTATAATTCATCTATCTGGGAAATTTTTTTATAAGAAATATTGCTTTGATAGGATACCATTTGGTCAAATTTGAAATAAACGATAACCAAAGACATCAAATTTAAATTTGCAGGTTTTAAATTTAGTTATCTATATAGTTAGTGTTTGTTTTAATATAAATGTTTTGCATAGACTTGAATGTAATAGCAGGGATGGACAAGATGGTGTATGCGCAACTCTAGCTCAATTTATTGAGCATTTCTAGGCAAACATATCCGCATAAATTGAAAAGAGCATGTAAGATAATATGTACTGCAGCCCCCTATGGGGTTGTGTCTATACCTCTATTTTCGAAAGAAGCTTTAAGTAGACTTTCAAAGTCCTAAAATCATTTCAATTCAAACTTGCATGGTTCGTAACAGTCCAGTGCATAAAACTAGTTGTATAAATGACAAGTGAAAAGATTATTCTCCTAAGTTGCCGGTTCGGGTTCGGGGATGGATTCGGGTTCGAGAATCCAGTTCATGGATTCGTGAATTTTTTTTTTCCCATTATGAGTCATATGGATTCGTGTGTGTGTGTGTGTGTGTGTGTTTGTGTTTGTGTGTACAAAAATATATATATACAAAAAAAAAAGAGAAATATACATAATTGTAAAACTAAATCATTTCATGGTATGAATCTATGATGCTTGATCATTGATCAATGCCAAATGTCAAAGTCTTCATAACTAGGTCTTAGGTAGTCTTTGTTGGTGGCTGTTTTCAAGTCCCTAGGTCCGGCAAATGAGGTTTGAGTGATTTTGGCCTATTGGGAAATCATGTCTGTCTGGGATTTGGGCGAGAGCTAAGCTAAGTCTGTCATAGAGATGGGGTCGAAACCAAGTGATTTGTGATAAAACAAGTTAAAACCCTTTGAAAATCCTTTTGCCAGCTTCAGTTTGACCTTAGAAAGCAATGATGGATTGTGGGAGGTAACCCTGCTGAAGGCTTGCTGAATCTTGAAATTTGGCTAAGTCTGGAATTTTTTGAAAACCCCCAAAATCTAGAATTTGCATCTTAACTCCTATGAAGCTGGAACCTATCTCAAACATCCTGGAAAGTATTTATACAAATATAACTTAAAGTATAAGAAATTATTTGTATAAATCCTCCCGCCCCTCGAGTAGAAAATTGAGTCAATTTAGGGTTAGATGAAAAAAAAATCAAAAATGGCATATTAAGTGCTTTATGCCTTCATAGGCCATGGGTCCCTGGGGATTTGCGTGGATCCGCGTGGGATCCTCAAGGATTCGCGTTGAATCCCCCCGGGTCTACGCCAGATCCGGGCAGGGTCTGTGTGTGGACCTGTGGCTTGCGGATCCAAATAGACCCACAGGTCCACACATAGACCTTGCCCGAATCAAGCGCAGACCGGTCCGTGAATCCAGACCCGAACTGGACCTAGACCCGGTTTAGGGGGCCAAGGTGCAAATCTGGCTTCTCAGTTATTCTCTTAACAATCAATGAAGAATTTGTGAAGGATATCAACACTCTTTTTGGTAAGATTCCAAGGCTTTAGAAATGTGAAATGGCCACTCTTAGCATCCTACACTTTGTTGGTGCACTTAAAGTTAGAACATCTCACAAGGCAGCTTTTGATGCTTTACCTACTCGTATTAAAAGAATCATGGTGATTTATTGACTGTTTCTGAATCTAGAAGAGCACAAGCAATGGTTACAAACAAGAAGGGGAAGAATCACCTGTATAATTACTATTCATTACGATTCTCTGCCTTCTGTGGCATTGTACAATCATGCATTCCTAACTATAAATCTCTACTAAATACAGTGCCCAGTACTTGTGCATAAGTAAAACTTGAGATCCAACCTATCAAACATAATCCCCTAAAGGAATGGTATGATAGAGAACCCTGACTGTTATACACAAATAAAACACAAACATGAAAAGCATCCAATGATGCTTTCTACAGCTATTTAAAGTCCCATGCTGGAGAAATCAGTAGAGATGACTTATAGCACATGCACTTTTCTTTGTTTGGCCTTTTCCTACCATGCAATAGGCACGATCTCTTCACATATGTGCACAGTAAGGGAGAGATTCGATTACAACCTAAGCTACAAGAGCCAAAAGCTAAATTCCCAAAAGTTTAAATCCTACTAAGATAGCTTCTCGTATGTTAAAACTACCCCTAAAACATTAATTTGGGTTTGCTAAACTGATAGCCAATTGCTTTAGAGACTACCTTAGATCCCCAAAAGGAGGAGAGAAGCAATCCATCATATGCTTTACCTAAAACATGAAATTAAAAATAGACAGCTTAACCTTTTTGAGTGGGACAATGCCGACGAATGTGCAAATTTAAAAACTATAATGCCTTCCAAAATAGTTATTGAGTCTGAGGTTTACCTGTGTAGCGACTGGAATCGATTACTCCGACAAAAAGTTGCAGAGCCCAAGCCATCTCAAATTATTCTCAATGGCTTCGATTACCTAGAAAATGGATTTAAAAATAGACAACTTAACCTTTTCAGTGAGACCCGCCTGACGAATGTGCATTTCTTAAAAAACTATATAATGACTCCCAAAACAATTTTTGGGTTTGAGGTTTACCAGAATCGAATGCTCCCACAACGAATTGCAGGGGCCCAAGCCATTCCAATGACTCCGCTTCTTGAAATGTTGTGCAAAGATTTGTCTTTTTAATTTAACACTTGAAAAAATGAGACAAAAAGATTGCTGGAAAGAAAACCCAAAAAAACTTTGAAGCCAAAAATCACCACTGTAATGTTAAGGGGATTATTTTTCTCTAAGTTAATTTCTATTATCAATTGATGAAGAAATTTCACTAGGCAAAAATGTTACAGACTGGACAAGGCCTTGATAACCCTGATAACCCTAAGTCCGCGAGTTGTTGGTGTTAGTTAATTCCAACTCACCGTTTCATTTTCAGTTTGATTCATAATTTGTGGATGGTAATTGTTTCATTTTGTCCTCCAATTGCTGGGTGAAAGAAGGGTGATTACCAGTCATGCATTAAGTCTAACTTAGTGAACTGTCCTTTATTTCCTCATTTTTCTCTCCACCATGATTTGCTATTGTTAACTGTGGCTCTTCATTAGCAGATTCAATTTGTATAAATCTGCACTATGTGTGAACACTAGTACATTTGGCCTAGTTTTTCAACCAAAATTTTCGACCAAAAAATAAGAAGGTTTTGCTTGGTCAGATTATAGAAGGAAAACTTTTCTTTTTTTTAAATTTATGCCCGTGTTTGTCGAAATAGTGACAAATTCCATGGTGGTCGAAATTTTGACAAACACAGGCATAACTTATTAAAAAAAAAAGAAATTTCATTTCTCATTTCATTATTTCATTTGCAAAAAAAAAAATAGCAACGCGCGCGCGAATCTACTTGACATCGTGGGGTAGTAGTAGGAGCTTGAGCTCAATCTTTACATAAGGTATGTGGCAGAGGATTATTAATTCGTGCATTCTTCTTTGCTTTGCTATGTATTGAACAAGAGCTTCCTTAAATGTTCTGCGGGTTTATGCATAGGATTGTGGCATTTGGCTTTACATCTGCCAACTGCATTTGTTTGAAAGCTTTACATGGGCCTTGGCCATGGTTCGACATTTTGCATACATGTCTCACAGAGCCATACCTGTTGCATGCCATAAAAAGTTCTTCCTGCATGCCCATGCCTGTTGAAAGGTAATATTTATAAAAATGGGCAGAATAGGGTTTGAATTTGTTGCAAGGTAATATTTATAAAACTGGGCAGAATAGGGTTTGAATTTTGAAAATTTATCAAGCTAGAATAGGGTTTGAACTACTTGCCCAGTGATCATGGGACTTTCCGATTCTATTTGGTAAGTGTTGATTGTCATTTTTTTAAAATAAGTTCTGCCTTAGGCAGTACCCTTTTTGTATTCATTTTAAATAAAGATTACATATGAGGAAGAACCTCCAGATTACAACCAAAAGTGATTAGTGAAATAAATACATTATTCCCTAACCAATTTCTACCAATCTTGCTCCTATCTCCTCCGAAAAGAGCTTCTCATTTTCTTGGAGAAAGGCTCCAAACTTCACCTGATCGTATTCCTTAACACCTGCTTTGAAGGCTGATCACGCCTTCTTCATCAATGTCTTCTTTCCTTCATCTTCAAATGCAAAGAAACCCAACAAACCATTGCTTGTTAGTTGGGTATCGATGTTGTCCATTGCCTCCACCACCTCTAGGTATATTTCATTGCCACGATTCTACGAGCTAGTCCCATACCATGCAGAGGGTCCCCAAAAATCTGTATGATCGGCTGGAAAACCTCTGCCACCAGAATGTCATCATGGACATGGCCACCAGACCAGAAGTCACCCCCCAGGATTGACATCATAGTCACATGCTCCTTCTCCTTCGCCTTGCTAAAAATCATTTGTATTTGCTCCTCTGGTGTTTCCTGCAACGCTTCCACCTTGCTACATCGACATGTTATGCCCAGGTGATTTGCTGTTGTGTTGTGAAAAAACACAAGAACAGAGGAGTATAAATAGAACCATCTGCATCCTTATCGAAGTGCTTTCGCGACAAGACAAGAACTGACTGCAACATTGTCCAAGTTCATGAGATCGATCATGGGTCTCTCATGTGCACCATCAAAAGCGTCCCTTCTCTCTGTCCCAATATCTTAACTGGATCTCCTTCGCTGCATCAAATAACTTGGAAGGACCTGCACCTCTATCCGCTTCTGCAACAGTCTTCCTTACTGCTAAATACTTACTGATATTTGGAAGTATGAGGCAACTGACTCATGGGTAAATGCACTTTCGAACATCAAAAATAAAACTCTCTGTCGTTACCCTATGCCTTTCCTTGTGAAAGTACCTTGCTCTTCTGCAACTATGTCCTGAAGATTCTTCAACATGTTTTCAAGGTGATCAACAAATGCCTTGTTGATAAGGTGGTTGTCCACAAGATTGTCATTCTTGATAACATGTGAGCTTGGTAGTGATTGATGGAGATACTCGATATCTGTCATCCTTGATCATAACACATTCTCATATTGCATTTCTTTGATGTGCTCCTTGATGCTAAATAGGCAAATTATCTTATTGAAAGAGTTCACGATTTTCTTTGATACATTTGATGCTTATTGACTATTTGTGGAAAGAATATGAAAACTATCTACTTGAACTCTTACTTGCTATGTACAACTTGCCACTATCTCCTAACTATCTTGAGGTGCTCAAGGTCTGCCACCCCTTGACCACATGTGTTTTGTTGCTATTATGTTACTAGGTTAAAGACGGGGACATCACACTATCTATAGAAGACTGTCATGAAACACTCGGTCTTGTGACTAAATAGAAATGTCCTTTTTGAAACTGTCACATTAAGAAGTATAAAAGGTTATGTCTTTCATGATACACTGTTGAGAGGAATGTCACATTCATGTTCCTTTCACCTTGTCTGCAGTAGTTTTCATGTGTTGTATGACTATCCTTTAGGTCCCTTTACATTGCTTTGTCATTTTTCTTTGTCTTTTCAATTGAGATCATCATATCAACCATTTTATAGTCTTTGACTCAACTATGTCTAAGAAATCTTCCTTTCATTGTCTGTGTGTCTATCATTCTTTCCTTACTGTGATTCAAAATTGAACCTTTCTAGTAATCTCTATCACCACTGTCATATTTTCATGACTTACACCCACTATTATTCATCCTCACAGTCATCATTCCAAAAGGACTGCTTTATTTCTATATCTCTATCATTAATAAAAAATCGTCACCCTCAATCTCTTCAGTTAGACTTGATTTGTCTTTAGATAAAAGGTCTATATCATATGCACTCGGATTGTCATATTAATTTCTCTTAGTTGTCCTTTAACATCATAGCTGTCATTTAAATCTGATGATTTAGGGCCTTTGTTCATGCAAACACTGTCCTCTTATTTTCCCTTTATCATTGATGTTGTTGACTCTAGAAGACTATGATGGTTACAGTGTTTTCTATCTTCTCTTTGTGCTTGTTTCATGTCTGATACACTTTCCTTGAAGATCTCTATCTTCTTTTGCCACTCATTAAACCCCTACTCAATGTTGAGAATCTCCTATAGACCTACATTTCCATTGTAACACTTAGTACATATAATTCAAGGCTATCATTTGGGCTCTACAATCTTCCCTTAAAGGAATAAATATAAGTGAGGGGTAAAAGGTGAACTTCTCAATTTTAGCATAGGTATCACTCTACCTGAAGATGGTTGTTTAATGGCTGCCCTTCAATAGGACACTTGACTGTACCTATTTGAACATAGTTCAAATCCAAAAGTCGGCATTTCTAGGATTGTTCAGCATTGTCCTAGTCAATCCATGTTTGTATGCTTGCTGCCCATACCAACCTGTATCACCTGCAATGTTTCCTTGCTTATGAAGAGGAATAGTATCACCAAAACACATTATTATCTTTTCTTTATCCCTACTAGAAGAAAATGGATTCACATCCAAAGAATGTTGGAATTTTGGCCTTGGAGGTCTACTTTCCCACTACGCATGTTCAACAGGTAAGTTAGTTCCTGCACTTTTATTGTATTCGGCTATATATTTGAACTGTGTTTATGGGCCCAAAATGCTTATTTCCCATCTAGTGGTCACTAGTTCGATTCCCACCAAGTGCTTAGTTTAGTGGCATATTACTTCATGAACCATAGGTATGGGATGTAGTAAAGGGTATAGGGATGGGAATGGCGATTGGAGTGAAATTTTAACATATTAGATCATTGTGGATTACGAGTCATGATGAGATTGTGATCAAATGCATTAGAATCCTTATGGAACATGTTGAGAGAGGATATGAAATATTCGTTGTGGGTCTATTGCAAATTGTAGTAGATTTTAGAAGCACTTAAGAGTCACGTTCTGGAACCTTGTTAAATTAATACTTCTAATCTTGAATTCTATTCTCGTTACATGGAAAACCTAATATGGAATAAGTTTAATGCAGTCACTCCATTCATGTTGTAGCTATTGGAAGTTATTCAAAGCTTCTATTCAAATTGAATAATATTTCAACTTACGCCTCTGGCCAAAACTAATAGAATGCTTATGCTATGTTCATTGTAGTAGTGTTGTTTTCTAAACTCACAATAGAGATTCTTCAACATTGTGCCATCTTCATTATTTAAGTGGAAGAAACAGAATTTTAAATCTAGTGGGAGAATAAAAGCTTGCATAGTCTTTGAGTGGAGAGAAGATTCTTTTGTATGTCTTTGCTACACGTAAGAGTAATATTGTTGTTGTATTCCTAGTCATACTTGACATCCTTCAACATTTTTGCTATCTTCAGCATTTAAGTAGAGGGTAAAGAATTTAAAGCTATAGTGAGAATCAAAATGGGCATGGTCTTTGAGTGGTGAGAAGATTCTTTTGAGTAGAAGCTTTGGAGGCACTGTAGATCAGTCCATATCTTTGGTCACAAATGTATATAGGCAATGCAGATCCTACATACCAAAATTTCATCTTAGTATTGATTTCCTTTTGTTGTGAAATTCAAACCCTATAATTAGGAAAATGTCAACCAATGCAAGGATTGCAATGAAAATTTGGAGAAATAATCAAATGGACACAACTCGGAAATTATGAACTGTTAGGAATAAGGTATCTCAACCTTGGATAATTCCTATTCTTATTATTTGTTTTGTAAAATGTATTTCTTGCAAATAATGTTGATGTATCAGCATCTTGAATTGTGTGTAAGGAGATCATGGCTAAAACGGTTATGACGGATTCCTATGACACGTAAGAGCTATGTCAGGAAGATTCAATGATAGGTGAAGACATGTGGCAACTGATAAATTTGAGTATTGTACACTCTTCCCCAATCGTGGGGTTCGGGGCATCACCTAGAAAAATTTTTTGGGGTTCCTATTTTCTCGGAGAATGGTAAAACCCTAATACAGTTATCTTTGGGTGTAGCCCTAAAAAGTGAAGCGCATGATATAAGATTTTTTAGGGTTGCGAAGAGAAATGATGCGAGTGTATTGTTGGAACATTTTATGCTGCCGTGATTTGTCTTCAAGGGTTTAGAAATCTTCTGAAAGAACTTGCATTGCAAGTGTATTGTAAGCTGTAATAGTTTTGATCAATACATTGTGCAGGTTTTGGAGTGCTGGGGTTTTTATCGAAAGGTTTCCCCAGGGTATATCATTGTGTCATTCTCTATTTTTCTGTATGTATGATATGTGGTTGCAATATCTTTGTTAAAGTAATTAACGAATCTGAAATTGTAAGGATTTAAAAGAATTTGCACAATACTCTCCTATAGAGATTAGCATAGGAAGCTATTTCCGCACCTGAGTTTCCTTACAAGTGGTATCAGAGCTTGATCAACTTTTGATCCTAGTTGTTGGGTAGGGTTTTTTGAGCTGATCTCAAGTTTGAGTGGGAGTTTTTTGCAGAGCATTCTGAATCTTATTTGCAGATTGAGATGGCAAGTTCATCATATGGAAGAATGGAGGTGGAGAAATTTAATGGCACTAATTTTGAGTTGTGGAAACTCAAGATGGAAGACATGTTGGAAGATCGGGACCTATGGGAAGTGACTTCAAATGCTACAAGACCAGAAACTATAGCTCAAGTAGATTGGGATATCAAAGACCGTAAAGCTAAGGGTCTCATAAGACTCTATTTAACCGATGCAGTTCTTCTAAATGTTCTAGATGAGAAAATCGCAAATAGTTTGTGGGAAAGACTTGTGGCCGTGTATCAGGCCAAATCTCTGGTGAACAAGTTGTTCCTGAGGAATAAGTTGTACTCTCTGCGAATGAAGGAAGGTGGATCCTTAACGGATCATTTAAATGCATTTAATCTGCTGGCTGCATAGTTGACATCAGCTAGTGTCAAGTTAGAAGAGGAGGATCATTGCTACACACTTTTGTGTTCTTTACCGGATTCATGGGACCATCTTGTGATGGCTCTTGGAAGCACATTAGTCACCTTCAAAATGGATGATGTGGTGTCTTCGCTGCTATCAGAGGAGATGCGGAGAAAGGCTTCCATCTCAAAAAAAGAAGCCCTTGCTGTTCGTGGGAGATCCACTGAAAGAGGGAAGAAAAATGACAATAAGTCTGACAATAAGGGTAGATCCAAATCCCATGGGAAGTCAAAGACTTCCAATAAGTCCAAGGCAAAATGTTGGAACTATGATAAATTTGGGCACTTCCGTAAAGATTGCAAAGAGTCGAAGAAGAAGAAGAAAGGTTCAGATTCAGCTTCAGAAAGATCTCAAGAAGATGGTGATGCATTCATCACAGCTTTGGCAGCCCATGCATTTGATGATGTGTGGTTGGTTGACTTGGGTGCATCTTTTCACATGACCTCTCATCAAAATTGGTTCTCAAAATATGAAGAGTTCAATGGTGGAAAGGTGTACTTGGGTGATGATTCTCACCTAAAGATAGTTGGACGTGGAAGGGTCACTATCAAATTTCCTAATGGACGAGTAAAGGGAATCAACAAAGTTATGCACATTCCAGGTTTGGCATGAAACCTATTATCTGTAAGTATGCTGAATGATGTAGGTGTGCAAGTTGTTTTTTCGAAAGAAGGATGCAAGATGATGAGAGGATCGATAGTGCTTGCAAGGGGTACTAGGAGAGGCACCTTATTTTAGCTAGATGCATGTATTCCTCTATGTAATAGTTCTTCATCCTCACCATCTGAACAAGCAGTGAAGAAGTCTGTGGCTATTGGTTCTGATGGTAGTGCAAACACTTTGGAAGGTAAGCTTCCTGCAGAAAAGACAATGTTGTGGCATATGAGATTTGGCCACATTGGTGAAAAGGGTCTCAGAACCCTGAAAAATAAAAATATCGTTGAGGGGTTAAATGATTGCAATCTCGAGTTTGACTTCTGTGAACACTGTGTCTATGGTAAACAAAATCATGTTCAGTTTTACTCTAGTTCTCACAAATCTTCTGATGTTTTGGATCTTATTCATTCTGATGTATTTGGTCCTGTAAAAGTTCCTTCAATCTCCAAGTCTGTATTTTTTGTATCTTTCATAGATGATTACAGTAGAAGGACGTGGATTTATTTCCTTAAAAGTAAGACACAAGTCTTTAGTCGGTTCAAGGAATTTAAAGCTCTTGTAGAGAATCAGACTAGTCAGAAGATTAAGTGTGTGAGAACTGACAACGGTGGTGAGTTTTGCTCAGCAGAGTTTGAACAGTTCTGTAAAGAACAAGGTATCGAGAGGCATAAGACAACTCCTTATACCCCACAACAAAATGGAGTTGCAGAGAGAATGAACAGGACACTGATGGAGAAGGCTAGGAGTATGCTTAGTGGAGCTGGTTTAGAACAAAGGTTTTGGGCCGAAGCTGTCCACTGCTTGCTATCTAGTTAACAGATCTCCTACATCAGCCCTTGTTGGTAAGACACCCATGAAGGTGTGGTCTGGTAAGAAGCCTTCAATTAGACATCTTCATGTTTTTGGTTGTGAAGCTTATACACATGTTCCAAAGGAGAAAAGATCTAAGTTGGAAAACAAAGCTGTTAAATGTATTTTCATCAGATACAGTGCTGGTGTGAAAGGATACAAGCTTTGGGATCCTGTGACTAGTAAGGTGTTGTATAGTAGAAATGTTATTTTCAGAGAGCTAACATCTTCTCCTATTGTGCTACAACCAGATGAAAAAAAAAAGGAAAAAGATGTTGTTCAATTGCCTCCTACCACTGAGAAGACTGAACAGAGAGACCATGTTGGGCCTAATGATGAGGAGAGCTCTAGCAGCTCTGATAGTTCAGAAGAAGAGGAAGAACAACCTCAACCGCAGCCCTTGAGGAGATCCATGAGAGAAAGAAAGCAACCAGAAAGGTTTGGTTATTCTATGTTAGATTCCAGTTGTGCCTTTGCTTTGATTACTAACACTGATGAGCCTAGATCTATGAAAGAGGCTTTGGGCATGGAAGATGCAGGTTCTTGGATTGAGGCTATGGATGATGAGATGGCTTCATTGGAGAAAAACAAAACTTGGAACCTTGTACCTTTGCCTAAAGGGAGAAAATCTGTTGGCTGTAAATGGGTGTTCAAGAAGAAATTCTATGCAAATGGCAGTGTTGAAAGGTACAAAGCTAGATTGGTTGCAAAGGGGTATTCACAGGTAGAGGGAATAGATTATGGTGAAATATTCTCTCTTGTTGCAAAGTTGACATCCATTAGATTTCTGTTATCTCTTGCTGCATCATATGATTTAGAGATAGAATAGATGGATGTGAAGACAACTTTCCTTCATGGTGATTTGGAGGAAGAGATTTATATGTCACAGCTTGAGCACTACATTGTTAAAGGTAAAGAATCCTTAGTTTGCAGATTAAAGAAATCTCTATATGGTTTGAAGGAATCTCCTAGGATGTGGTACCTTAATTTTGATGCCTTTGTGTTGTCAATTGGATTTGTAAGATCAAAATCAGATCATTGTGTTTATTTCAGAGTTGAAAATGATCGCCTTCTTATTGTTGCATTATATGTTGATGATATGTTGTTGTTTGGGAAGGGTAAGGGTATGATTTTTGATTTTAAATCTCAGTTGTCAGCACAGTTTGAGATGAAAGATCTTGGGGCAGCTAGGTACATCTTGGGTATGGAAATCAGTAGAGACAAGTCTAACAGAAAACTTTGGTTGAGTCAGAGTAAGTATGTGAAGTCTGTGTTGGACAGGTTCAGCATGGCAGATTGTAGACCACTATGTGTTCCTATTTCTATGGGAACAAAGTTATCTGTAGATGATTGTCCAAAATCTCCTAGTGAGGTGGAGGACATGAGTAGAGTACCTTATGCTAGTGCAGTTGGCAGTCTTATGTATGCTATGGTCTGTACTAGACCAGACATTGCCCAAGCAATGGGAGTCTTGAGTCGGTTTATGGCTAACCCTGGACGGGTACATTGGGATGCAGTTAAGCGAGTATTCAGATATTTGAGGGGTACATCAGATTACTCCATATGTTATCATGGTAACTCTTCTAGATCTCCGCATTCAGTTTGTATTCGTGGGTTTGTGGATTCAGATTGGACAGGTGATATTAACAGCAGGAGATCCACCAGTGCTTATGTGTTCACTATGTTTGGTGGTGCCACTAGTTGGATGAGTAAGCGACAACCTGTGGTTTCTTTGTCCACTACAGAAGCTGAGTACATGGCTGCTACTCATGCTTGTAAAGAAGCCATTTGGCTTAGAAGATTGTGTTCTAATGTTGGTGTTGATGCAGAACAAATTACTATTTGGTGTGACAGTCAGAGCGCTATTTACCTTGCAAAGAATCCAACTTTCCATGCCAGAACGATGCACATTGATGTGCAGTTTCACTTTGTGAGAGATATGGTGGAAGATTTGGAGAAGGTAGATACTGTGAAGAATGTTGCAGATGCATTAACGAAACCAGTGGGCACTGAGAAGTTCAGATGGTGTTCGGAGTCTATGGGCCTTTTGGCCCATAGCGGTTAGTTCCTGTTATGTTCCTATTGCTCTTACAAGGTGTTCGACAAGTGGGAGAATGTTAGGAATAAGGTGTCTCAACCTTGGATAATTCCTATTCTTATTATTTGTTTTGTAAAATGTATTTCTTGCAAATAATGTTGATGTGTCAGCATCTTGAATTGTGTGTAAGGAGATCATGGCTAAAACGGTTATGACGGATTCCTATGACACGTAAGAGCTATGTTAGGAAGATTCAATGATAGGTGAAGACATGTGGAAACTGATAAATTTGAGTACTGTACACTCTTCCCCAATCGTGGGGTTTGGGGCATCGCCCAGGAAAATTTTTTGGGGTTCTTATTTTCTCGGAGAATGGTAAAACCCTAATATAGTTATCTTTGGGTGTAGCCCTAAAAAGTGAAGCGCATGATATAAGCTTTTTTAGGGTTGCAAAGAGAAATGATGCGAGTGTATTGTTGGAATGTTTTATGCTGTCGTGATTTGTCTTCAAGGGTGTAGAAATCTTCTGAAAGAACTTGCATTGCAAGTGTATTGTAAGCTGTAATAGTTTTGATCAATACATTGTGCAGGTTTTGGAGTGCTGGGGTTTTTACTGAAAGGTTTCCCCAGGGTATATCATTGTGTCATTCTCTATTTTTCTGTATGTATGGTATGTGGTTGCAATATCTTTGTTAAAGTAGTTAACGAATCTGAAATTGTAAGGATTTAAAAGAATTTGCACAATACTCTCCTATAGAGATTAGCGTAGGAAGCTGTTTCCGCACCTGAGTTTCCTTACATGAACATGGCATAATCTTCAAGTAAAGTGATTCTTATTAGGGGCACTATCCATCCACATTTGAACATGGTTGTTTACTAGCTTCCCTTCAATAGGACACTTGACTGTACCTATTTGAACATAGTTCAAATCCCAAAAGTTTGCATTTCTAGGATTGTTCATCATTGTCCTAGTCAATCCATGTTTGTATGCTTGCTGCCCATACCAACCTGTATCACCTGCAATGTTTCCTTTCTTATGAAGAGGAATAGTATCACCAAAACGCATTATTATCTTGTCTTTATCCCTGCAAGTTAGTGGTATTAACTAAAATTTCTCTTTGCCTTTGTGAACAATATATGTATTAGAGTAGCCATCATGAATTGTCCTTCTCATACATTGCCATGGTCTACCTAATATCATATGTCCACAATTCATAGATATGACATCACACCAAACCTGATCATGATATGGCCCCAATTGAGAAATTGACAAGAGCCCTCTGACTAACCTTCACATTCAACTCTTGGTTTACCCAAGTGGCACTGTAAGGGTTAGGATGTTCTACTAATGCCAATCCCAACTTAGACACCATATCAATTGAAACCAAATTGCTATGTGCCCCTGAATCAATAATTAGAGTACATACCTTGCCTTGGACCAAACATCTTGATTTAAATATACATTCTTGTGCCGATGTTGGTAATGGTCCTCCTTTCCTCATGAGAAGAAATTCTCCTACCTTGGGGTTTGTTATTTTGCTAATAGATTAAGCATATTATTACTATGCTTAATGTTCCATTTAAATGCATTTAACACAAAAAATAAATTTACAAAATTGAACCAATGACATGTTTACAACAAAGGTCTAATAGAACTCCCAACAATTCTTAAACATACGTTATCTGATATGATGAATTCTTAAATAATTAAGGTTGGAGTAGACATAGTTATTCACAGTTTTTTGTGTGGTACAAGGAAGATTTGGCTAGGTCAAATCTTCCTTCGTGCTAGCAGTTATAAAAATCGACTAAACCTTTATTAAGAATTCATCATATCAGATAAAGTATGTTTAAGAATTGTTGGGACTGGCCTTTGGCATGTATTAAACATAATAGAATTTTCAGCATATTATTATCATTCTATTTCTTTGTTGTAAACATGTCATTAGTTCAATTTTGTAAAAAAATTTTGTGAATTAACATGCCATTGGTTCAGTTTTGTAATTTCTTTTCAGGAACAATTTTGCCAGTCACTGTCTACACAATACCAGTTACTCCTTTGGTATCACAAACAACAAAAACAACAAAGTTCTTGCATAAACAAGTAAAACTAATGCCTGGAAATGTTCCTACGTTACAGAGCCGACTATAGATTTTCTCGAGCCGGTCTGTCAATGAGGTTGGGTTCTTGCGTAGATCAACACCAAATTTAAAATACAATGTTTGCAGAGTCTAGTTAAATGAACTCTAACAAGAACTGTGGATGCACAAATGAACCTGTAGTGACATTAAAACTCTCTAACCATTACATGATCAGGTTTACTATGATAGTCAAGTATGTGTTCAGTTCATAACCGACTATGTAAATGTAACTAAAACTTGAAATCAAACGACAATCAAAACTAAGATGGATTCGAATAAACAATGCATACAATGAACTTGCAGAATGATCAATCCATCTACCTATTTGCAACAGACAGAGTTTGATAACAAAAATGTACTCGGAATGTTTTTTGGGTTTCTTTTATTCAACGCTGCTTGGAAGATCATCTCCTTGTGCCAATCCTATGATTGGATAAGGTTTAAAAAACACTTCCAAAAAGTTTTTCAACTAATCCAACCAACATGAAATCAGTTGTGGTCATTGGAGAACCAGACTTACATCTTTTTTTCATAAATGAAATAATGAAATGAGAAATGAAATTCACCTTTTTTTTTACTTAGCAAGATTATGTATAATCAAGATTATATTTTATACTTAGCAAGATCTTGCTAATCATATTAATATTAAAATCTTGCTAAGTATAAAATATAATATCTTTATATCATCTTTGAAAATTATGTAATAAATACTGTCTGCACAAGCACGACACACAGTCTGACTACCGCAGGGTGTATGACATAAATATTGGAGGAGGCATGGCATCCCATGGGACATGGAGGCACAGTTTTATACGGGTGCAAATGCCTATAACTGACTTTCAAACTAGTTGCCCATTAGTTCCCTTCTTCTTGCATTTTTTTGCACAAAAAGTTGTAAAAGTTGTCATTGCAACTTTGACAATTTTGTATCTTCCATTAGAGCCACTTCATATGCACAGGTGATGAACATGCATATTTTCCTGAGTGCTATTGGAAGCTTACCCAGCAACACATGTACTATTGTGAAAATCACCACAAATCTATTTGTTGTTGGATCTAGCATATACCTTCTATGATCAACTCTTATATGCACAACAACACAAGTGATGAACATTTAGATTTTCCTAAGAAGTACTTTGAGTAGTCCTCCTACACATGTACTATTGTGAAAATCATCACAAGTCCATTTGTTGGAGGGCTACTCAAAGTACACATGTTTGGAGGTTTGAAGGAAACAAGAGAATTTGAAGAGTCACAAGTCTTAAGATTGTACTTAATATAGCCAAGCTTCATTCAATGGTACATTCAAACATGAAACAAACCATTCTTAAACTAGATTAAACTAGTAAACCAAAGGACATACTGATTATAAGTAAACTAGTAAACCAAAGGACATGCTTTTACTACTAAGTCTCTATTTGTTGGGCATACTGATTATAAGTACTTGACATATATCACAAATGTTGCTAATTAAGGTTGGCGGGATGATTACGCCTATCCTGAAAAAAGACTGTCAAATCATTATGCTTTCAAATCAATTACCTATCGACGTATCCCTTGCGAGGGAGAGAATCCAAACACATAAAGAACATGCACATAAACACAACAACTGAAAAACTTAAATGGAATACACCAAGAAGTACCAAATGATGAATGCTCAATTGTTGTAATGGCAAAGCAATATCAGAACCATCCATTTCTAGAACTTGATTTTTCTATAGTCCTAATGTTTTTTCCTATTTCTTTTATGTGCTTGGTAACAGGATTTTGAACATTGTTGACATACTTAAATGGAATACACAATACCAAATGATGAATGCTCAATTGTTGTAATGGCAAAGCATCAAAACTGTCCATTTCTAAAATTTGATTTTGTATAGTCTTAATTATTTTTCTATAGTCCTAATGATATTGAAAATTGTTGACAAAGAGTGTTTCTTTTTTTTATTATAGTATAAATGATTTTTCTATAGTCGTAATGATTTTTCTTATTTCTTGTCTTTTGTCCCTTTTTGATTTCCTATGTCTGTGCTTCGTGACAGGATTTTGTCTCCTTCTTTTGATGGTATATTTCATTCACTCTATGTGGAATACTATTTTGTTCACTATTTTATTTTAGCTTCATATTTCTTTCATTTTTCATATACACAGAGACTACACATGCTGATAAAAAAATGAGCTATTTGATTTAGGTTTACTTTTCATTATTGTAAATGGTCAATATTTCTGATGGTACTCCTTGGTGTATTTCATATAAAAATAATCATATAAAAATAATGAATGTAGTAACGATGGTGCAGTGCATTATTGATATAGGCTCGATTACTCTTGTCAATGTGCCAAACTGTTAATGTGGTAGTGGGCAATGTGTGTTGAAGACTTCACGGACACCGAACAACCCTGGACGATAATTTTGGTGCTGCCCAAATAGAAAAAAAGGTTGCTAATGTGTATATATTTAATGTTTCTAATGTAAATACTATTCATTATAATATAAGAACTAATGTAGACTGGGCATCACAGGGAAATAATGGCTGTGGATACTTTAGTTGGGTCAATGACAACTCATTTGCATCTATCCGCCCATCTCCACTTATCCGCGATGAAGGATTTGAGTGCAAAATGTGTCAAGCTAGGGCAAATTCCAAAATTATATTTTTACGATGCCTTCTCTGTATTGTAATCACATATCTTTGTTGCGACCATATGCAGAGATGAACTCATGAATTAGTTAGTTTAGTATTTTCATATTGTAACTAATATTTTAATATGGATATGACGTAACTTCTCTTTGCCTTAAGTGCGCATATATATGGTTTACATTTTTTTTAGAATAATTCTTCATGTTTATGGCTCAGGTGAGCCCCAATCTGCTATCAATCACATGATTTAACGTATAGTGTTTTCTTGGTTATTCCATTTGTTCCTTGACCTTGACTATGGATTGACTATCATTTTCAAGCTTGAGCGAGGCTTCCTACCACACACCGTCCGCAGATTTGTACGCAATGCTAATTTACAAATGTAAATAATGCATTGAACGTAATCTACGAACGCTGCATGGTATGAAGTCTCGCTGAAGTTTGAGCATCAAAGAAGTTTGAGTGGTTAGTATGCAAAGGAGAAAGGGCATACTCAAAGAGGAATTACACCAACAAATGAGAGAAGGTATAAACACGACAATTAAGAAACATAAATGCAGATTTCACAATAGCTGAGAAACATAATTATAAGCATCATGGTCACAATTTTATGGAGACAACGTAATTGAGTTGTGTACCCAAGCGATGCAAAGCAACTTCTGCACCTCCAATTCCAAGTTGAATACATCTGTTGGAGGACCTTGTATTCATGAGCAACAGATGTAGTCAACTTGGAATCAAAGGTGCAGGAGTTTCTCTACATCGTCTGGGTATACAACTCAATTACGTTATATCTAAAAAAATGTGACCATGATGCCTATAATTATGTTTGTCAGTTGTTGTGTCCCAGGACCCCTTATGACCCTTTACAACCATTTATGATCCCTAAGAATACATCTTAGAGGTCTTAAAATTTCGTAAAGGGTGATAGGAGGCTCTTAGGAGGGGCCAGATGAGCTTCCACCTTCACGTGGTTGGCCCTGTTAAGTAGAGAATGTTATACTCTTCTCAAAACAAAAAGAAGCTCAATAATTTAAGGTCTCAGTCCATGGACAAATTAAATTAGACTTACTATCCAAATTGGTACATTAATGAGAATCAATGATGGGCCAAAGTTTTTAGATTCTGAGAAGACATATATGCAGTGGAGGCCAGAAGGGATTTTTGTGAAGATTTTCTAGATGTGGAGATTTGCTAGAGTGGCTATATACATACGAGGGTTTCCAGATTGAGTATCAGTGCAGAGATGATGATTCAGTAACCTATGTCTATAAAATCTTCACAAATATCTTTATCTTAATTTCTATAGTATTGAAAAAAATGAGTGGGTTGGACATTAGTGGTGGATCTATTCTCTCTTATCATTCTTCATAGTCTCTTTGGTAGTTATTCTTTCTTGCAACTCGCCTTAATCAGTGTACTGCATATATTTGAGAGCAATCTTTTCCATGGTTTTTCCCTTTACAAGTTGTTCCACACAAATCTAGTATTTCTTGTGTTTATGTTTGCTATTATTTTTGTGTTCTTATCCTTTAAAGGTTGTAATTTCAAAGTAAGTTTGGTGGAACTAAATATGTATTGAATGTAGGATTGAGGAAAGAATATGTACAGTTGGAAATGGACAAGGAGCTCTACCTTGTTAGATGCGGTGAGAAGTATCCCCAAGAAATGGGAATGCTAAGGTGGAAATGGCGGGTGGTGGAGAGTGCCAGTCTGAGAAAGCCTTTCCCAAACTCTCCCACAACCCATTCAATCCTCAAAGCATCCCCCTCTTTCTCATCGCCTGACATGTTTGTGTGAAATAAGATAGAAAATGTGTGACTATTTGTAAACAGTAAACAACAACGACATAATATTGTTGTGCTTAATTTGATAATCTATATATATATATATATATATATTTTAAAAAAAATTAAATTAAATTTTCGGTCACTTTTTTGACCAATAAAGAATAGACATATCGACAAGGAAGCTATACACTCGACATTTATTTCAACGATTGTACGTCGCACTTTTGACCAACATTGGTCGTAGAGGTAAATGATATAGCAGGCAATTCTTCCAGGTTGAAGCAATGATTTCAACGCCATCTCTGTCGATAATTCAACCACTGTTGATGTCACAATTTTGATGGACATTTGATGTGTCGTATTATCAAATAAAAAACTTCGATGATCGTTATAGTCGATTAGCTGACCAATGGGTGTCTAATCATCGAGTCATGCGTAGCTCACCGGTGACAGGATTTCAGAGAGCTCGCGGTCGAGATCCCAGACAGGAACCCGTCAAGATCACCGGTAACGCATGGATAGTCAAACCAGTAGTCTCCAAAGAATTCAATAAGTGAATATGAATGTTTGAAAACTTTCCTCTCAACTTCCCCAACCACTCCTAATCAGTTAGAGGGATATTTCTAGAATCTCCACTATTCCTATCCTTACCAACAATTCTTAAACATACTTTATCTGATATGATCATAACATGCTAAACTGAACTAATGGCATGTTCTTCATGTGGTACAAGGAAGATTTGGCTATCAAATCTTCCTTCGTGAAAGATGAGTGCGAGAGAAGGTATGTGATTTCTTCATCTTTGATTGGTAGATTTGATGGGCAACGTCTTTTGAGCCTCTAACATCATATTCGACCATAAATTTCAAATGCATTCCATTTTATTTGATCATGAATGCTCACTGAAATGACCACATTCTACTGGTATCATACCCTAGCCCATGCTTTATCTCCATTATTTGATGTTATTGGTGCTTGTGCTCAAGGATATCGATTCACTGTTTTGAAATGTTTGGATTCACATTTTTTGATATTACTGGCACGACCATTGTATATTAGACCTTTATTAACAATTCATCATATCAGATAAAATATGTTTAAGAATTTTTAGTGTCTAAACACTCAACTAATCCCTCTAACCGATTAGGAGTGGTTGGGGAAGTTGAGAGGAAAGTTTTCAAACATTCATATTCACTTATTGAATGCTTTGGAGACTACTGGTTTGACTTTCCATGCATTAATGTTTAAAAGAGATCAATAAAGTATTTAAAGACATTCTTACATGTTTGGAGAGGTTTGAGAGGCACTTATCATGAGTGTACCCTCACAAAAAGTGGCATAGACTAGTTTTACTAAGTTTCCTTTCTCTATTTTGAGGTTTCTTTTCTCTGCCGCAGGGGTACAGTTAGAGGGTTCATTGACAAAATGATCTTTTGAATGGTTACTATGAATATGAATAATTTGATATAGCATATTTCTCATTTTACTTGAAGTCTGGAATAGCTTGTGCAAGGTTGAAAGTACTTTTGATTGTTTTGGTCATGAATGTTCCTTTACACAATCAAGAAATGTAACTGTCTAATGATTATATGTAATGTTGAATGGATGAAATGCTTTATTCTTGGTAGAAGTTAATGGAAGGAATAGTGTTGGTGTTAGGTTTCATTTATTATTGAATTCAATGGTTTCCAAGATGTGTTGAGGAGTTTTCTCCTTGTTTACTGTTAACTGTTCCTGCACAATCCACTCATACAATAGTGAAATGCTACGTGATTGACAATTTCATACAACTGGTCCTTTGGTGTGTATTAAACAGAATATAATTTTTAGCATATTATTATCATTCTATTTCTTTGTTGTAAACATGCCATTGGTTCAATTTTGTAAAAAAAAATTCGTGTTAATTTTTTTTTTCTATTTTTTCCATTTGATAACCACAGTCAACATTTCAAAACAGTGAATAACATCAAATAATGAAGATAAAGCATGGGATAGGGCATGACACCAATAGATTAAAACTGAACCAATGGCATGTTTACAACAAATAAATAGAATGATAATAATGTTAATGTGTACCAGTGACTGAGATTCATTAAAGGATACAAAACCCTTCATTTTGGGTTATTGTGTGTGGGTTCAAATGTAGTTTTGGTTTGGTTAATGTTTAGAAAAGATCAATAAAGTATTTAAAGATAATCTTACATGAGAGGTTTGAGAGGCTCTTATCATGACTGTACCCTCACAAACAGTGGCATAGACTATTTTTACAAAGTTTCTTTTCTCTATTTTGAGGTTCTCATTTCCAAAGTGGCCAAAGACTATGTTAGGCTGATAAAATATGGGTATTCTCTTTACCGCTGCAAATCTTTGAAGGTTGTTGCACTTGGATGAATTTTTACCATTGTTAAGAGTATTGGACCAAGTTTGGCTTACCTCAAACAAGTGAGGCAACATATGGAAAGGTTGTCATCTATTGACCCAAATATCAGGACTATTTTGATCTGTGGGTACCCTAATATTGGCAAGAGTTCTTTTATTAATTATGATGAGTTGTATCATTCCCATCATGTCCCATGCTTGCACCATGTGTACCCTCAAATATAGGATGTAAATCATTGTTCTCTTCTTGACCAAAGGCTGCCATATCTTGAGGTAGTGGAGTTATGTCACTGTTATGAACTCAAAATTATGGTCATACCCTGGTGACAAATTTTAAATGGATACAAGCACCTTTTTTGTGCAATGGTCAGGCCCAACCTTTATATCTTGAATGCCAATGCTAGATGCCTCTTCTTTACTGATTAATCCATGTGACAAATATGCAGACTTGTGAGAATGAGGAAAGGAGCCTCTACTGTCCAAATTCAAAACTTGGGACTTTTCTTTCCTTCCATCTTCAGATTCACCACACACTACTAAATTTAGATTTTCCTCATAGTCTTATCAATTGAGAAGAGGAGTTGGTGTGTCAAATTAATCCCTATCCATATCAACTTCATGTTCTTCACCAATTTCTAATTCAAAATCAATCTTTGAGCAATCTGAATACTCATCAAACCTCTCTTGAATGTCCTCACTACAAGGCACATGTCGTCTTCATTGCATCTTCTTTTTATTTCATGTTTTAATCTTTAAGAACTTGATCAAGAACTTAGGTTTTAATGAAATATCAATTTGATTTGCAAAGTTTGTGTTCTTTACAAATTTAAAAGGCTCTAATACTTGCTAGGGTGGATGTGGATGTGCAACCTTATGCTTTTACTACTGAGTCTCTGTTTGTTGGGCATACTGATCATAAGTAATTGACATATATCATAAATGTTGCTAATTGTTGGTGTAATTAAATATTACTAATTACACTTTACTTAAGTTTACTTAGGATAATGCATTTGCATATTAGTTGTCATTGTGACACCTGGGAGTTTGCATTTCATTTTAGCACATGGTCAGGAGAATTTCCACTTTAGGTGTGATAATTGTCATCATATACCTCTTTGTGTGTGAGATCCACCTTTAGTGCTCTTATCAAATTATCATCCTCTTATTGTTATACATGTTTCTCATACTTTCATGTACAATGGAGGATGATCCACCTTTGGTGGACATGTGATTCCACCATGTATAGTTGATAGTTTATCTTCTAGTTATCATGCATTGCCTATATATTAAGACATTCTACATTGTATCACTCAATCATTCAATCTATTATTCATTATTTGATCATTTGATCATATCATATTTTGTCTCTCTTGTGCTATCTCTTAAGCTCCTAGATCTTGGTGTTTATTCTTTTCCTTAGGCAAATTCTTACACTAATTAAGGTTGGCGGGATGATTACACCTATCCTGAAAAAAGACTTTCAAATCATTATGCTTTCAAATCAATTACCTATCGGCGTATCCCTTACGAGGGAGAGAAGCCAAACACATAAAGAACATGCACATAAACACGACAATTGAAAAAATTAAATGGAATACGCCAAGAAGTACCAAATGATGAATGCTCAATTGTTGTAATGGCAAAGCATCAGAACCGTCCATTTCTATAACTTGATTTTTCTAGTCTAAATGATTTTTCTATAGTCATAATAATTTTTCTAGAACTTGATTTTCTAGTCTTAATGATTTTTTTATAGTCCTAATGATTTTTCTATAGTCTTAATGATTTTTCTTTCATCTTAATGTTTGTTGCTCTTGATAAATTAGGCCTTGAATTTGAATTTTTTTTCACTAGTTTATTTCAGCTTGATATTTCATTCATTTTTCATATACACAGAGACTACACATGTTGATAAAAAAATGAGCTATTTAATTATTCACTGTTAATGATTGTAAATGGTTAATATTTCTGATGGTACTACTTGGTGTATTCCATTTAAAAATAATCATATTTCTATGACTATGATAAATGTCCCTCTGTGGGTCTATGAACTGTGGGCTTAGTTCCATGTTTTCTTTCATTCTTGCATTTGAAATGTTAAATATGGACTACATATAGAGGTATTATGTGTATCATTGTTGCTGATTATTTAATTGTAGTATTTTCTTTTTTATTTGTTTTTCTTTATTTTCTTGTTGTTTCTTTTCCATTTCTACAATATGGACATGTACTTTGGTTTGAGCAGTGTGCTTTATGTTGTGGGCTACAAGGCAGAGCCATTAGGCCTCTGTGACAGTCTGCTCAATAGGAAGCTTTGTTTCATAGCATAAAACCTCTGTTTGCCAATAAGCCTCTTATTGTAGTTTGTAATAAGATTGATTTGAAACCATTAGAGACTACTCTACAAGCTTGAAGAAGCGGTATATTTTGGCAAATGAAGAGTGGAAAGAAGATGATATTCCTGAGACCATGGATGGACACAATGTTGAAGAATTTATTGATCCAGATATCTTACAAAGGCTTGAAGAACTGGAGAGGGAAGAAGGGCTTAGGATGGTAGGTGAGGGTGACGAGGATGATGAGATGGGGGAAGTGGAGTTGAATCCTGATGAAAAGGAAGCTCTGGCTGCAATTAGGAAGAAGAAGAAGATGCTTATCATCAAACACAAATTGAAGAAGAGTACTGCAGAGAGCACGCATACCATACCAAGGAAGTTTGACAAGAATAAGGAATATGGCTTAAATAGAATGGGAAGACATCTTTCTAGCTTGGTCTTGGATCCTTCAATAATTAGCTTGATAATAAATGAAGCAGATGAGAGTTAAGCAATTAGCTTCCAAGAAAAATCTCGTAAATGAACTATGTGTACCCCCAATTATTGTGCCCTTTGCGCATACCCGAAGGATATATTTGAAACAACAAGGGTAAGGCTTAAAGAAGTTAATTTTTCATCACTAGATAGATCTTTAAGCCTTACCCTTGTTGTTTCAAATACATCCTTTGGGTTTGCACAGAGGCCACAGGAATTGGGGTATGCATAGTTCATTTATGGGATTTTTCTTGGGAAGCTAATTGCTGATCTGTCATCTACTTCATTGTTATGAAGATAATTGTCGTAGGATCTAGGCCCATGCTAGAAATATGTCTTCCCAAACACATAAAAAAAATGCACATAAACACGGTAGCCGAGAAACATAAATATATGTATCACAACAGCTGAGAAACATAAATGTAGGCATCATGGTCACAAGAACCAAAGGAGTAGTGGTTTCTTTACATCATCTAGGTATACAACTCAATTATGTTGTCTCCAAAAACTTGTGACCATGATGCCTACATTTATGTTTCTCAGCTGTCGTATCCCAGGACCCCTTATGACCCTTTACGATCCTTTACGACCCCTAAGACTTCACATCTTAGAGGTCTTAAAATGTCGTAAAGGGTCATAAGAGGCTCCTAGGAGGGGCCAGATGAGATTCCACCTTCACGTAGTTGGCCCTGTTAAGTAGAGAATGTTAAAATATTCTTGAAACAAAAAGAAGCTCAATAATTTAAGGTCTCAGTCCATGGAGATGGTGAAAAATGACAGGAATCAATGATGGAGAGTTTTTAGATACTAAGAAGATGTATATGAAGTGGAGGCTAGAAGAGATTTTTGTGGAGATTTGCTAGAGAGGGTTTCCCAATTATGTACCAGTGTAGAGATGATGATTCAGTACTACGTCTATAAAACCTTCACAAATATCCCTTTTTTGGCCTCCACTCATACCTCTTCTCAAAATCTAGAAACTTTGGATACTATTTCTCATCCATGCACGAAATGTGCTAGTGATCATATAAAATTACTTTTTCAAGACTGGAATCAATTATGAGAAGGTAAACAACAAGATAATTTTATTGTATCTTTCATTTATTTTATCCATTCATATTTTCTGCCTTCTCTTATATTGGATACTATGCAATGTACATAAAGGCAAGGCAGTGATTATTCTCAACGATCGACAGGTATAAGTCTTCCAGCCCATACCCAATAGCCAGGACTAAAGATAGTAGAGCTCAAGAGACTATCATAGTTGGTCTCCATCTTTGGTCCATATATTGACAAAACATTTTACATTTCGTTAGCTCATCAAATGTGGTGATTTGAAAGAATTTAATGGATGATATTTTCATGTATAACGTATATTATTTTAATTTGATGGTGAATGAATTTATCTACTTTGTGCACTTGTATACATAAATCATAGCTATAAAGAAGCATCCCCTCCCATGGTTTGAGTAATGTAGGTCATGGTAGGATATGCTTCTTTATGGCTATGCTCCTAGTATACAAGTGTGCGCAGCCATTAAATTCGTGCAGTGTCAACTTAAATAATATACATTATCATGAAAATATTCTATTAAATTCTTTCAAATCCCCTCATTTGATGAGCTAACGAAATCTAAAATGTTTTTTCAATATATGGACCAAAGATGGAGACCAACTATGATGGTCTCTTGAGCTTTGTTATCTTTACTATGCTAATCTGTCACTTTTTTGATAGGTAGTAAACTATTTTTGACAGAAGAGCTATACGTCCGATATATTTTCATGTCCGTAGTTTATTTGATCGTGTCAGATATTCGATATATTATCACTTCCATCTGATGGGATTGCTATACATTTGACGGGTTCTCCTGTCGGACATTGAATGCATATCCGTTGCCTTTCCGACTGACAAAATGTTGGAAGAACCCTTTTTTGACATATCAGTCCCATAGTAAAATTCCTATTTATGTGGCCTGTTCTGACGGGAAGTGATGTCAAAATACCAATGGT
Source organism: Chamaecyparis obtusa (assembly GCA_027943335.1). Lineage (NCBI taxonomy): Eukaryota > Viridiplantae > Streptophyta > Pinopsida > Cupressales > Cupressaceae > Chamaecyparis > Chamaecyparis obtusa. The sequence goes on from BSBK01000594.1 coordinate 2,649,675, forward strand.
TATCACTTTCATCACCATTTCCAATGCAAAAACACTGATGGACACATCTGTCAAAATTGTGACAAATAAGCATTACAAATATGACACATGGCCGTCAGAATTTGGCCTCAAATGTACTAGTGTGGTGGTAATCCATCAGGAACATTATCAGATACAATATCTTGAAACTCATTCAACAAATCTGAAACTTCTATAGGTACATCTTCTACTTCCTCTTTACTAGCTTTTGGAATTAAAGAAAAACACATATTTTCATGCCTCATACCTTCTAGGAATTTTCTTCCATCAACAAAACTTATTCTTGCATTACCACATACCTTTTCTTATGTGTCCTTCAATGGCTTTAGCTTATGTCGCACTCATCCTTCATCAGGGAATAGGTATTCACATGAACATCATGTACAACACGCCTATCAAACTACCATGGTCTACCTAACAACATATGACATGCTTCCATAAGTATGATATCACATAGTGCCTCATCATGATATCTGCCAATCTTGAACTTTACTAGGAACTATTCACTGACCATGACCTTGTGGTCATCCTGCACCCAGGAAATCTGATATGGATATGGGTGTTTCTACCTCTTGAGCTTCAACTTTGTGACCATCTCTTCTGACACCAAATTGTCAGTGCTTCCACTATCGATAATCACATCACAACACTTATCCTGACACTTGGACTTGGTGCGAAACATGCTCCTCCTTTGCTCATGTTCATTCTCACCACTCAGCATGAATCTTATGTTAATTAGTGTTTCCCCTTTTTCAATATCTTTAGAATGTGGTGATTTGGCATCTTCATCTACATGCACAACTCTAGCCTGGCCTTCAGTTCTCCTATCTATCCCTCTTTGGTGTTGAGGACATTCATATGCCCTATGACCTTCTTCTCCATAGTGAAAACATATTCCATGAAAGCCTCCTCTTCTAGATCCTTGTCATCTTCCCCTTGCTCTCTAATCTCTATTATTCTGATCATGGAAATGATTGAAATTGTTTCCTCTCTGATTTTGACTACTACTAGCCTCATCCTTCTTTTTCAGATCTTCATTTCGGCCTCCATATGACCGTCCACTAGATCTTCCACCATGACCTCTTCTACTCTGTCTTCTCTCAAACTTCTTGTTCAACTTTTCCTCTACTTTTAGGGCAAACTGGTATGCCTCTTCAATACTGTTCATTCAAACCAAATTTGACTCCTCCTGTGTGCTTGGCCTTAACCCATTAAGGTAGCGAGCAACTTTCTCCTTATCAGCTTCCGCATGGCCTGTTCTGATGAGGATTCGATAGAACTCCTCTGTATACTCCTAAACAAATCTTCCTGCTTGCTTCAAACCTTGCATTTTCTTCAGTAGGTCAAGCTCATAATCAACAGGAATGAACTATTGCTTCAATTTATCCACCATCAGATCCCATCTTGTGATTTTATCCTTTCCTCTTCTATTTCACTCCAATTGAATCTCTTGCCACTAGATCTTCGCATGACCCTTCAGTTTGGCCTTTGCAAACTTGACCCGATCAGGATCCTCGATATCTTCATACTCAAAATATTCTTCTAATTCATTGATCCAGTCGATCAATTCCTTTGGGTTAAGATTTCCTGAAAATGCAGGAACCTCAATCTTAGATCTTTTTCCAATCTTGGAAATGGCCTGAAAAAGTCTTTCTTCTTCTTCCGGATCCTTGTCATCTTCCCCTTCCTCCCTAATCTCTATTATACTACCTTTTTACCATATTTTTGTCAAAATCTTCAAAACTAATTATCACCTTTAGTAGTATAAATTTTTTTAAAAGAAAAAATAAATATAATTGTAAAATTTTGAAAATAAAACATACATTTTTTAATTGTATTTATTTAAAAAATAAAAAATTTAAATTATATTTACTGAAAGATTTTTTTTATATTTGATTTATTTTTTTATTGTTAAAAGTTAGAAAAATTATATATATATATATATATATAACATAATTTTTATCAATTTTTATGATGGACAAAATTAAAGACATTTAATTTTAAAATTTTAAAAATAATCAATTAATCTTAAAAAATAGTAATTTCAAAATTAGTTTTAGCTATATGAGTCAATATCATGTTTAGCCTATTATTAGTATATATATGTAGTTTCAATTTTTTTGTATTGTATTGTACCACCTTTTTACCATAGTTTTGTGAAAATCTCCAAAACTCGTTATCACCTTTAGTAGTATAAAAGTTTTTAAAAGCAAAAATAAATATAATTAAAAAATACAACTTTTAAATGTATTTATTTAAAAAATAAATTTTTTAATTATATTTAGATTTACTAAAAGATTTTTTATATATTTGATTTTTTATTGTTAAATGTTGGGAAAATTCAATAAATTTAATTATTTATTGGATTTTTTATTTTTTTCTATTGCATATCATTAATTCAAAAATGTAGTTACATCAGAGTATCAGGAGAAGTATAACCAGCAATAATAACAAAAATATATCAGTTTATCCTGCCATCTAGGAGACTACGATCACCACTATAAATATAGAACATATGTAAGTCTAATGACACCTTGACAGATTACAGGACTACAAAGCAAAATAAGAGATTACTGTCCCTCTTAGGAAGAGACTTCATCATGTTCATCCTTAGAATCATTGGAATTAGGGGAAACCAAATTGTAGCCAATGATCTCATACTCCCTAAGTGCAGGAATACTCCCCGAGCTGGTAGTCTGATCAACAGTGGGAATGTTGAGCTTCTCTATCTTGATCTTATCAATAAGATCTTCCAGTTTCTCATCAAAAAAATCTCCAGATTTCAGAGTAGTGTATCCATGAGCAATCTCCTTCTTATCAATGGTTGTTGATCCTTCCCTCAGGAGCTTAAGGAATTTATTTTCCTTAAGCTTGATGACCGCTGTAACCTGCATAGAAACATCATGATATATGAGTCTCCTTAGAGACTCAGTAAGATTCCTGCTCTTTCCTACCAAAACATCATTATTACGTGCCTTCCATATAATCCACAGAATAACAGAAGAAAGAATAGACCAAAAGATATTGCAAGATTTTCTGCTATTGATGTTTCCAGTAATTATATTCCAACAAGTAAAATGACTGTTATATGAGAGTCCAAATAAATTCCACACTTCCACAGCAAATAGGCATTCAAAGAAAACATGATAGACTAATTCAGGCAGTTTACAAACATTGCAAAGGTTAGGATCTCCACCTGGCTTTCTAAAAGGGAGCTTATGCAGAAGGAGTTTCCATAGAAAACAAGTGATTTTGGGTTCAATGGGTCTGGACCAAAGGGAGGCAAAGACCTTATTCCATTCAGCAGCAGGAAGGTCAAGGTTCCATTTGAAATTGACATGGGAGACAATGTCTGCAGAGTGGGTGAGAAGGCTATATATGTATCTGGATCTGGTAAGAGGTAACAAGGAGTTATCTGGCCATTTCAACTGGAAGGAACAACCATCAGCTTTGCAGTGGTTAAGGAGAGGTCCAAGGGAAAGCAAGGAAGAGGACAAAATATTAAAGGTTTTGGGATGGGAGTTTGGGATACCAAAGGATCCAACAAGTTCTGTCCAAGGTATAATATGCCCTTCCCTCAAGATATCTGAAAAGGATTTTATGCCATATTTTGCCCACTTTCTTGCAGAACACCCTTGAAGAAAAGCAAGGGGTTTTCCCTTATGTTTCAGATTCCACCAAGGAGATTTATATCTACACACAGTCCCTAGGTTTTCCAGAGGTCCTTGATTGCAAAGAAAACCTTTAACATATTTCTAACTCTTCTAGATAGCTTTAAATACAGCTGACCCCTGCACTTGGAAATTACAATCGAGAGTCAATAGATCAGATAATGGTAGATTACTCCACTATTTAGCCTTGCTTGGCTGGGCCTTGGCCAAGTTATGCCTCACAAGAATCTTCCATGGTTCATCACCAGAAGTTGCTTTGGCAATCCACTTAGAAGAAAGAGCAATACCTTGACTCCTGAGATCTTTCAGTCCTAATCCACCCCAAGCTTTATCCTTGGTACACCATTCCCAGGAGATTGCATGATGTTTCTTAATCCCCCTGCCATCAGTCCATAGGAAGTTCCTGATGGTTTTCTGAATGGAGCTGAACTGGTTTACATTGAACAGCCAGGCAGAGGAATAGTACACTGGGTAGGATGAGAGGATTTTCTGACAAACTTGCACCCTCCCCGGGAAGGAAAGAAGATTAGTGTCCCATTTGTTCAATTTCAAAGATATTCTTTCCTTAATCCAATTCCACATATCATTAAGGTTTGGCTACACTGCAAATGGTATCCCCAAGTATCTCACAACATGATTAGGGCCTCCCCACTCAAAACCAAATCTGCTCCACCAACTTTGGGGGGAGTTAGACCATCCTAACATGATGGATTTGGATACAGAAACCTTGCTACCTGAGGCCAGACAGAACAGGTCTAATTTAAACATTAAGACCTCCATATTACTTTCCTCTAATTCCATAAGGATGGCTGTGTCATCAGCAAACTGAATGTTAGAAACCTCAGAACCATTAGGCAATTGGATCCCTTTTAAACTAGGTGAAAGAGATCCATCTCTTAGTAGATAATGAAGGGAATCTGCAGCCGGAACAAAGAGGGATGGGGTGAGTGGACATCCCTACCTGATGGATCTGGATAATTCAAAAAAATCTGATCTAACACCATTCACCTCTACTGCTGCTCTGGCTCCCTTAAGCAGTGTTGACACCACCCTGTAGAAATACGAAGGGAAACCCATCTTTTCCACCATGGCTAGAATAAAAATCCACTCAATACAGTCTTAGGCCTTCTCATAATCAATAAGCAGCATTGCACTCTGCTTCCCTATCTCCTTGGCCGAATCTAATGCCTCCCAACAAGTGATAAGATTCTCCAGAATATATCTACCCTTAACAAATCCAATCTGGGTGAGATTGACAACTGAAGGGAGGATGTTTGCTATTCTAATAGTGACTGCTTTAGCCAAAATCTTATATCCAACATTGATTAAGGTGATAGGTCTCCAGTTCTTCATTAGCTGCTTATCACCATCTTTTGGGATCAGCTTGATAAGGCCAGCATTCAGTGTAGGACCAAGGGTTCCCACAACAATTGCTTCTGAATACACCTTATGCAACGACTTACAGATCCAGTCCAGGTTCTTCTTATAAAATTCAACTGTAAGCCCATCTGGGCCAGGGGCCTTGTCATTGGCCATACCAAGGATGGATGCCCTTATCTCCTCCTTAGAGATATCTTTTTCTAGGTATCCTGCCTTTGCCACAAAAACTTTCTTAGGAACCAGGTTGATAATTCTTTGCCTGGCATTATCTCTACTTTCCTTATCTTCTGAGGTGAAAAGGTTCTTGTAATAATTAGCAAAGGTAGAGATAATGTCCTTATTTTCAGTAATGGATACTCCTTGCTCCCTAATACAGGAGATCCTACACCTAGCTTCTTTCTTCTTCAAGGTTTGAAAAAAGAATTTGGAACCCTTATCCCCTAGGTTGAGCCAATTAATTCTGGCCCTTACTTTAGCTCCCCTTGTTTTGACCATCTGAAGGTTCCTAAGAAAGTCTCTACAGTGGATGACCTTATCAAGCAGGTTTGAAGAAGAAGGATCCTCTTGAATATGAATTTCTGCCTCTTGGAGCTCTTCCACCAGCTTGAACTCCTTCCTTCTAGCGTCTTTGGCTTTCTTCCTCCCAAAACTTTTTAGCATATTTTGCCAGGATTCAGAAATCTGATTCCACTTGTCCACCTCAGATTTGTGTTGAACCACATCTTCATTGAACCAAGCAATAATACGAATGGCAGCCAAGACATCCTCTTCTTGGAGAAGAGAGGAGTTGATAGAAAAACCAGTTTTATGGCATAGAGTGGTGTCTTGGCTAGAGACCACCTGGATGGAGGAGAAGATGGGGTGGTGATCAAAGAGTGCGAAGGGGGTTACCTTAACATAGTTCTCATTTGGTGGGGAAGGGTAGATAAAAAGCTGCTTGTTTATATAAAACCTATCCAACCTAGAATAAATCCTCTTTACACCTCTCTGAAAATTAGACCAAGTAAACCAAACCCCTTTTGATTCACTTCTCTGACCAACCAGTGGGTCAAAGAGATTGAGCTTAGACACCATCCTATTCCAATAAATCTGCTCCATTCAAATCTCAAACCTCCCTCTTTATCTTGGGGCCTCTCAACCATATTAAAGTCCCCTACAAGGATCCAAGGAATATTGCCCAGTTTAGAGATCCATTTCCACAATTCAATCCTAGCATGATGGTCATTTGGAGCATATATTGAACAAATACCAAAAAAGGTTTCATCAACTTTGAAGGTGACCTAAATTGCAATGTTACAGGGGGAGGAACCCCATTCATGGATGAAGTGTCTCCATCTTGGGCCAACAAGAATGGAGGTGCCCCCCCTACCCTTCTGATGTTTAGTATAGAAGGAGGATGCATCTTTCCAAATACATTTGAGAGCAACATCTAATGTGAATCCAACAGATTTAACCTCCTGGAGTAGCAGGATGTCAATCTCAGGGGTCATCCTCAAAAATCTCTTCACCACATATTTTCTGTCAGGAGATTCCAATCCCTTGACATTCCATGAAGTACAATTTAAAATCATGCTATCTATTGGGGGTCAGATTCTAGGGGAGAACAAAAATCTTTAAAACACTTAGGGAATTCACCTTTCTGAAACTTAGTAGGCTTAGTATTACCATTTAGGAGTGGGGGTCTGCCTCTCTTCTTTCTGCCACTCCCTTTAATTATACCAACCAAGGCATCCTTATTCCTAGCTTTGCTAGTAGCCTTATCCCTTTTTTCGGTTCCAGTAGAAAAAATAAATTTTGGCTCCTTATTGATCTCCCCTTCCTCAAGCTCAGTCTCCTGAGCAATGTCTTGAGCCTCCTCTACCTCAATTGTCAAGGGGGGATCATCAACATGAGATATATCAGACTTTAGATTAGGTGGTGGGGGGAGGGGGGGGGGAGCGGGAATTACAACCACTGAAAAGCCATTAAGCTTATCATCTAGTTCCAAATTGGAAGAGGATACCTCTACCATTTCAACATCAGAGGAGTTGCTGGGTACAAAAACAACAGGGGGATCTGCATTGGTTGTGGGTTCAACTTCTTTACCCACCTTGACAATGGAGGTTTTGAGAGTATTAGGAGCCACCTCTGAATTTTGAGCTTGAGGGGGAATAGAGTAATCCTTCTATTTAGGCTTGGGGGTAGGAGGCATCCTAGCGGTTCTCTGGTTAAGTCTCTCCAGGGCAATTTGTTGAGCATTTTGGGTCCTGTGTTTAGGCTTGGGAGGGGCCAAACCAAAATCTAGACTAGAAGTATTAGTAATTTCCTGCAATTTCTTAGGGGAGAGAACTGGCTTGGGTGGAACATCTCTTGGCTCGACAAACTATTCCTTGAGATGATCCAGAGACTTTGCTATGTCTGTTGAATCCTTCATCCAGTCAGCAGAGGATGGCAACTGATTGTCCTTCGAAGAAGGGTTGGTGGAGGATTCTGGTAAAGAGGGATTGCCAGAAGAATCAGGTATGGAATCCATGAGTGCAGATCTAGAAGCTTCAACAGGTTGAGATTTGGGGGGGACAGAACCAGAAGTAGGGTTATCAACACTAGGTGGATTACGCTTCAAGAGAATAGGACAATCTTGTTTTCTATGTCCCTCCTTTCTACAAAGATAACAACTATTAAGGCCTCCAAGGGAATTGATAGGGCATTTGATAATTTTACCATCGAGTTCAAAATTTAGGGCATCCGAGAAGTCTATACCGGGCTTGAAGGAAATGAGAACCCTGACATCAGTATGTGGAATAAGAACATTGGATTTGTCTACTCTGATCACTATACCCACTGGTTCGAGTGCTTGCGGGATGAGATTAAGAAGAAAAGGGGGTAAGTTTTTAAGTACTATCCACTGAGGGCTCGAGAGTGCAAGGACCTCACTATAGGAGGCACTGAGGGACCAAGGAATGGCCCTGAATTCAAACTGGCCAACTCTCCAGAATTGCCTATCACAAACAACTTTTTGGGATTTGGAATCGGCAAAGAATAATAGAAACAAACCTTTCTGAAGCATACGACAATATGTGAAATGGAACCCTAATTTTTGACCCCATATTTTATGCAACCAATCATTTAGAAAATTCCTCGAAGGAACTTTAGAAGCATCAATAGCAGCAAAAAAAATGGTAGTATCCCTAAGTCTACCCTTTTCCTAAGCAATTGCAATGTCCATCTGCAGATTGGGCTTAATAATGAGTTTTGTGGAAGTCAGAATCTTACCTCTACTTCCTTTGGCACCTTCATTGTCCTGGGCTGAGGTTGAAAAGAACCGGGCTCCTTCTGGGAGGGCATGCTGGTTTTCAACCGCTTGCTTGAAGGTCTTGGGCTTCATCGTGCCTCCCTCTTCTCCATCACGGGTGTTATCACCTGGAATCACCGAGGTTTGCAGATTATTTAGCACCTCCGCACGACCACCACTATCACCTTGTTTACCACCAGAGAGGGACAAAATAGGGTTTGAAACTAGCGTCAAACTAATATAGCCATCGGGATGTTTATCACCCAAATTAGGGTTGGAGGCTGAGCATTGAATGTTTTGGCTCGATCGAGGAGCAACGCTATATCCTGGAGAAGTGGATGCCATAAATGGCTGTCCAAAATCACCTGAAAGAGCTGAGGATATGTGCGAATTAAACCCCTAAAGCAAGTTGCAGAGCGATTTTCAAAACTTTCATATTATCTTCTACATTATCATTAGGCAGGAATATTTTAGATGCATTATTAGTTCCGCCTTTTAAGGCGGAGACTAATGTTTTCAGTTGTTATTCTCCTATTAATTTGTCTGGGGAACGATGCCTTTCTAAAAAATTAAACCTGCTTTCAAATGTTTGGCACTTCTTTGATTTTTATTTTGATTTTTTAAAGAAAATATTTTTTTCCTGATTGGCTATATATAATTTTGCTGGGGTTTTAATTATTTTTCCTTTCATAAATTCGGGAAAATATGTCTTATCGGTAAAATGTTGAAGCTTCTCGTGAGTCATCGTTAGGTGTTTTTCCAGAAGAAAATTTAGAAGTGAGATCACAGAAGGAAATAAGCAGAGGCGAGGGGCCTGGTGTGCCATTAGATCTGCTCTCCTTGGCCCCTGTAAACCCTAGCTTAGCATCCCTGCTTGGCAACGTCTTGTCCTGGATGAAATCCTCTGGTGTGTATTTGCTTTTCTGTTTCATTTATTTTTTGATATTCCGGCCAGTTTGAAAACATGAAGGTCATGTTGAATGAAAAGTTCTGGTTTTGGTTGTGGTTTTTCAGGCGAATTGGGCCAGATGGAATGCGTGGCCGACGATAATTTGGGTTTTGTTTGTGATCTGCAGGACCCCCATTTTCAGAACTGTGGCTGATCCGCCCAGCTTTAACGAGCTGTTGCGGAAGCCATTGTAGATGAATGCACTGTCGTCAGTGAGAATTAGCAGGGACAGAATTATGAGGCTCTGGATAAAGCACATATCTTTCGAGGGGTTTATTTTTTCTTCTTTCTTTGCTGGAATTTGGTATGAATGACTGAATGCTCACTTATTTCGAGGCCCTCTTTACTCTCTCTTTACTCTCTCGGCTGAAGTTACGAATAGCGATGAATAAATCTTTTGCATAATTATACTGAAGAAATCTCCATTTTTTCCAGAAGTAAGACTTATCAGATAGAGGTAAGTTAGTTTGCACAATATTGCAGAGCCGATTAAATTTACTTTTCTTTTTCTTTTGGGTATATATTTTTTAATGTGTTTCTCTCGGCGAAGTTTGGCAACATTTTTCAATCTGTTGTAAGATTTTTAGCTTGTTTATCTTCCAGATCACATTGCCGCCATCAAGATTTAGCTCAGTTGGTAGTATTTTATTATGAAAGCATTTCCATTCCCAAATAAAGGGTTTTTAAGTTTTCTTAATGGACTAAATTTTTTATTGAAGTTCTAAACTTTGTCCTAACCCCTAGCTAAAACCTTTACTAAACCCTAGCGTTTTAGGGTTTTTGCGAAGTGCGTTCTGTAATACTTGTACTGAGGGTTTTACCAGGATGTGATTTATTGATCTTGTCCCATCGCAGGGCTTCAGATGGTTGAGACGGCTTGCTGAACTTTTATGTGGGTATATTTTGCCAGAAAGAACTGGACTTTAAGCATCTTTGGAGAGCAAGCATTAAGCTTTTGGCCCTGGAGTGTTGGGTTAGTTAACTAGATAAATACATTTTTTTTCCAAACTCCGTATCACACTCTTCGAGCTCTGGGGTGTTTGTAAGGGTAAATGCTACAGGGTAATGCATCTTGCCGGTTAAGTAGAGCGTACACTTGGTTATTTTTCTGTTTGAAGCACTTGAGTGTTTGATTCTTCGTATGATATGGTGTAATCTCCGGGTCAGTGTGATTGGTTTGACTGGCATTATATAATAATTTTTCTTTAGTTAGTAATGTGGGTTATTGTTTGAAGCTCTGAACTCCGATGTGTTTGAAATTTGATATAATAATAATTTTATGTAAATTAAGTAAATGTTCTAGATATTAATGTGAAAGTCTTCCACTCAAAATGGGTGGCAGAGCACATTGATGTCTGCATATGGGCAGGCACAGTTTTGCATGGTGAACTTAAGTTAAGAGTACTGTGATTTTAATTTTAACTAGTAGCTGTAGTGGGCTGCTGAATTCCACGTGTGACAAGGGGTAACATCCCAAGTCAACAGAACACCCTTTCCTCTTGCGACCAGTGCATATCTTTGCTAGAAAATGTGAATACATACAAAAGTATGGTTTAGCATTTTGTTCTCTGAGTTTTATCAGCTTGAAGTAAATTCCTCATGGAACCCTCCGTTTTGCCTTAACCCTAAAATTTTGATATCATAATGCTCAGTCATAGAATGCGGATATCAGATGTTGAGACTCTGGAGGGCACTGTTTTTTCTATCTGATTCATTTAAAATTAAAGTTAGGATACTTTTTAATCCCTGAAACTCATTTTAAATCAGAGCTAATTGGAAGAAAACTATAACTAATGATTTTGACCATCTGTTTGTATTGTCAATATATGTCATAATTATTTTGGGTATTTGTTATGCTGATAAATATAAAACAAGTATTGAAAATTGAAATATTTCAGGTTGTTAGTTTTCTATTTTGTTTTTATCTATTAAGAGATACCTTTTGTTTTTCTGTTGTGGATACATGCCATCGTCTGCAGCTTTGGACTCTCTATTTTCTTCATTTGGCACAGTGATTCAGACAGAGAAAATTGATATTTCTTCATTTGTGATTGCCACTTATCTGACCCGATATTCTGTATTGACTCCAAGCTGAGAGAAACAGATCAACATTCTTTAATATCTGTGGTGAAGCTCCAAGCTCTTTGTGTTGATACTTGGGTAGGCCAATTTCAACAATTGGAAAATGTCAGCGACACTAGAATCTATGCAAGAACCTAGAAATATCACTCCTGGTCAGAAAAGAGGACGAGATGAGGAGACAGTAGTTGGAACTGGTACGGATAAAAGGTGGCCTGGCTGGCCTGGAGAGAGTGTTTTTCGATTGCTTATAACTAGTCAGAAGGTTGGTGGGATAATTGGTCGCAAGGGAGAGTTCGTGAAGAAAATGTGTGAGGAGACGAAGTCTCGCATCAAAATTCTAGATGGAGTGCCAGGCATCCCTGATCACGTTGTAAGTTACATATTCATGTAGCTCAAGAAAAGGCCATTTAAAAATTAGAATATCTTATTTGTTAGACTTGGCATTTTAATTTTTAATGCAAGCTAAACAATGTTGTTCTTGTGCTGCAATGTTGGTGAATTCTTTTGCTTATTTTTTATTTCCTGCATGTAGTTTAATATTTGTATTTAAATTATCGCAGCAAATTATTTTAAAAATGAACAAATGACGTTTAATACCAGATTTTAATTTTTATCAAATGCTGTTGATTTTTGTTGTGTTTTAGGTTATGATCTCAGCGAAGGATGAACCTGATGTAGCTATCTCTCCAGCTATGGATGGTGTGCTTTAGGTTCATAAGCGCATAATTGAGGGCATAGATGCAATGACAGATTCTGGTCGAGCACAACAGGGTGTTGGGGAGTCAATTTCAACTCGGATGCTGCTACCTGGGACACAGTCTGGAAGTTTAATAGGAAAGCAAGGATCAACAATAAAGTCAATTCAAGAAGGTTCGGGTGCCAGTGTTTGAGTACTTGGTCCTGGTATTATCCTAATTCTCATTTTTTAAAACAATTTGTTTATATTTTGTAAATTTACATTCCACAGCAGGGTATTTCATTTTTGTTGGATTATTCACAGTGTTTGTGTTTGTTTTAAGTATGTTTGCAATGATTTCCATTTTGAAAATGTTCAAGTCTTTGTGTATGACAGTCTATTTTTGCTTGATTAATTGGGACATGATAAAATTCTTAGTTTGTAAAAAATCTGAGACTTATGTTTTGGCACATTGAAATGGTTATCTTTTGTTCAAACACACTTATGAATTTTGGAAGATGTATCTGGCACTCGACTTATTAGGTTGAGGCTGTTATGTTAACGCACATAAGTGATTTTAAAAGCCATAGGAGTAAGTAGGATTTAGTAGCATGCAAGGCTGTAATGCTAATGCACTAAGTTACTGTTTCTGGTTTGAGGGTGTGGTTCGCAGGCTCAATCATATTTAAGTTTGGGATTGGGTTCATTTTGGATTTGTTCATGCAAAAATATATAAAAAGTAGAAATGTATACATATTTTCAATCTATAATATAATATAATAACAAAATTATAGAGAAAGTTAATATTAATAAAAATAAATATTAAAATATATTATTTATGATAAAACAATTAAAAAGTCAATTAGTATGCATAACTATAATTTTTTATAAATAATACTACTAATAAGTTATTTAAAATGTCTTCTTTTTAAGCTCAGTAAAAAGATGATTTTATTAATATAATATAATATGAGGTACAAAAGACGATCCTTCAGATTTTCTGACAATCCCCAATTTTTTTTACAAATTCCATCAACCTGATACAGCTTAAAACCAGACACTACCAGCTTCACCTATTCAACTCGCAATGGCATATATACAAAAACCTGCCGTGACAAACTCGCCTTCCAAACCTAGATAAGATTTCAACCTATTTACATCTTCTGTGGCGGCATATAAAAACACAACATACCAAAATTTTAGACATTACGAATCCCTCTGGATATGACAAGATGATGAAACACCTTGCTGGTAGCATCCTCACACCAGAACTTTATCCACATAGTCCAGTGTAGAACTCGCACTCTGATACCAAATGTAACGCCTTACCAGGGAACCAGAGAGGACAATATGAAGTAACTATAAAATATGTCACAATGTTTCTTACTAAATTTCACTTACATTGTGAAGTATGTATTAACTAAATTTGGGAAAGGATGAACTTGTCTGTGCCTAGAGCAGTTATAGAAGAAGATGTATGTTTCTTACTAAATTTCACTTACATTGTGAAGTATGTATTAACTAAATTTGGGAAAGGATGAACTTGTCTGGGGTATCTCTTGTCTTGTTTGGCTATTCAAAATGCTAGAAAGATACGATGAATGGGAAGAGATGAAATTAAAATCTCTAGAGTACTATGTCCATTGTTGTGACTCAGCTTTATAGATTTTGTATTTGAAAATGTAATAAATTTATACTAAAACATTATGGTAAACATTATTTTTTATTTTTCTGTCAAAAACAATTTCTATTTGCTGAATATGTGAGACATTTTTTTTATTGAAATTATAGTAATTAAATTTAACTAAATGAAATAATGTTTATCTTTTCTTTGCAGATGCATCCCCTATTTTCTGAACATGGAAATATGCTGGAAGTTTCTTTCGTCAAGGATAAGAGGACTGACCATATATATCCTGGCCATGTTAGCTGAGTTTTTCCTATCCTTAGCTGAGTGCAGGTCTTCTCTTATATAAAACAATAGCTTTGTTTTTTCTATCCTTGGACCATAAATGAAAATTTGAAATGATAGATAAAACATGAAAGCTATTAGCACTGTGATTACTGAATAAATTTCAAACTATTGTTTGTCGATGAGATCGAAAATTACAACAAGTTTATCCATTTGGAGTTTTAATCTGGAATTGAAAATGTAGTACTAGCCCTGTCAACTGGAATAGATCCAAAACTTGATCTGGCATTGTTATTACAATAGTTGGGACTGCTGAAATCAAGTTATAGTTCTGCAATAAAATTTCACAATTGGCTTGCATGATGGTTTGATAAAATGTGACCTCTAAAGTAGCTAAATGATTAAGATCTCTAATATAAGTGTTTTAAATGCTTAAAATAGTCCATGTGCTTTATCCAATAGTCTTTTTTCGACGAGAATATATGTCATCATATTGAACAACACTTGACTGATTATCATCTCTTCCATTCACTTAATAATGTTAAAATATGTTCGTTCGTGTTTAATAAAATGACATATTATATATACATATATATAATGAAATACAATATATATATTAAATTGAAGATATAATATATATATTTGATATATTAAATAATCATAATATATATATATATATATATATATATATATATATATATATATATATATATATATATATATATATATATATTGCGTAATTCATATAATATATAATATTGAATCGGTTTTAATATAACTGTCAAAGTATGTTGATTGTCGTAAGTGGTATTAATTGTATTATCTGCCGTAAGTATAAAGTCACAATATCTATCGTGACTAGCATATGTGGCAGTCACGATAATATCGTGACTGTTCACATATGACAGTTACGAGAGTATAATGACTATCGTAACTTTAGTGCAGTTAGTTTAAATTAAAAGTTAGTTTAATTAAAACAACAGTTGTGACTTATATTATGATAAGTCATGACTTTTAATTCCTGCCACCTTTTCGGTTCAATATAAATATTAAATATATGTTGTGGGATCAATCAATCACAATGACAATTGTTTCCCACAGCATCTTAGTATTCTTAAGCATCTTCAAATCTAAATTTCTTAACATGGTATCAGAGCAACAAGGTTTTTAAGGAAGATATATTTATAAACTCTACATAATAACTGAGCACATTATTAAATTTTTATATTATATAATTATGGCTCAATGCATGAGAATGGAAGACAGATTAGAAGGTCCCTCAAACTTCATATCTTGGAGGACTAGACTTACCTCTATTTTTATGGAACTTGAATTAGAGGAATATATTGAAAAAGACATTAAGATGCCTGAAGAAGAAATGGAGAAAACAACATGGAAAAGGAGAAACAACAAAGCTAGGAAGTTAATTATTGATTCCGTAAAGGATGCTATCCTCCCTAGCATATCAAGAATTACCAGTGCCTTTGAAATGTTCAAAATCATTCAAGACACATTTGAGATCAATAATGCCAGTAGAATTTTAACATTAAAAGGTCAGCTCCTTAACATGAAAATGAACAAAGGGGAAACTATCACATCTTATTTTCTAAGGATATCTGAAATAAGAGATCAACTTCTTTGTATTGGAAATACTATAGAAGACACTGAACTTACTCTAATCGTGCTAAAGGGATTACCTAACTCTTGGGAAACCTTCATTCAGTGCATTAGTACAAGACCACCCTTACCTAGATTCGAACAATTAAAGAACGACTGTACTCAAGAAGAATCTAGATTAGCATCCAGAGGAATGGGGACTAAAAATGAGAATGAAGTACAAGCCCTTCATGTTAAATCATCTCAGAAAAAGAAGAGGAAATTCTCAAATTCAAATAGTGGAAAACATCACTTCAAGAAGGATCTCTCCAAAGTAAAATGTCATAAATGTGACAAATTTGGACATATTCACAAATACTGTCCAGAAAGACAAAAAATTCAAGCAGCCCTAGCAAAAGTGAAAAGACCAGAAAACTCACTCTTTTATCTAGCATTAGCAAGTGAACTAAATTCAAATAAAAATACTTGGATAATAGATAGCGGTGCATCAAGACACATCACTGGATTCAGAGATCAGTTCGAAACCCTCTCTGGAAACTCTTCAGAAGAAGTAACTATTGGTGACAACTCCACTTATCCGGTAAAAGGAATTGGGACCTATTTGATACAGATAAGAGACGGAGTCACTCTACAGTTACAAGAAGTATTATATGTACCTGGAATAAAGAGAGACCTAATCTCTATATCTGGACTAGCTGATCAAGGATATAGGGTAACTTTTAATGAAGAAAAGGTTCTTATCTGGAACAAAAATACGAACATAAAAAATGCAATACACATAGGGTCCAGAGAAGGCAGCTTGTTCAAACTATGTAATGAACAGAAATTAGCTCTAATTCACAACACACAACAAGATAATGAAATTTGGCACAAAAGACTAGGACACATTGGATATAGTGCCCTTCCTACCCTGCATAAAATCACTTTTGGTATACCTTCTCTAAAATCTGATCACTCTAGTATTTGTAAAGGATGTGCATTAAGAAAGAACATTAAAAAATCTTTTCCCACAAGTGAACGTAAGACAAATAGTGTTTTAGAACTCATTCACACTGATATGTGTGGCCCTATGTCTACTCCTTCCTTCTCTGGTGCCCTATATTATCTAATATTTGTAGATGATTATTCTAGGAAAACATGGATATATTTTTTAAAACTTAAAGAGTCATGTGAAGTTCTAGCAAAATTTATAGAACTCAAAGCATTAGTAGAAAATCAAACCAATAAGAAAATCAAAACTCTTAGATCAGACAATGGTGGTGAATTTACTTCTGATAACTTCAAAAACTATTGTAAATCTGTTGGGATTAAGAGGGAGTATACTGTAGCTTATAACCCTCAACAGAATGGAGTAGCAGAAAGAAAGAATAGGACCATCATTGAAGCAGAAAAAGCCATGATGCATGATCATAATATTCATATATCTTACTGGGCAGAAGCTGCCAACACTGCAGTTTACATTCAAAACAGATGTCCACATGCGATACTTGAAAATACCACACCAGAAGAAGTATTCACAGGAGTTAAACCTGATCTTAGTCATTTAAGAGTATTTGGCTGTCCAGTATATATACATGTACCAAAGGAGAAAAGAACTAAATTGGAACCTTCTGGTAAGAAAGGTATTTTTCTAGGCTACAGTGAAGACTCTAAAGGATATCGAATCTATATCCCTAATCAGAAATCAGTAGAAATAAGCAGAGATGTAAAATTTGAAGAAAACTTCTCATCCTCAAATAATGAAGACATCATCCTTCTAAGCCCTGACAAAGATTTCTCAATTGAGGGAGAAAATGAATATAACAATTCAAACATGGACTCAAATAATGAAGAAGAAATCTCTGATTCTGAACCATCTGATTTAGACCATAATAAAAAGAGACCATTATGGGCCAGAAAAATGCTTGAAGAAAATAATGTGGAACCAACACAAATCTCCAGAGAAAACAAAAGAACTAGAACACAAAAATGTTACACTGCTCTTCTAACTGAACCCTCAGAATCAGAACCGGTCAGTGTTGAGAAAGCATTATCAAAACAAGCTTGGAGAGAAGCTATGATTGAAGAATATCAGTCCATTCTAAAAAATGATGTATGGGACATTGTTCCTAGACCTAAACATAAGTCAGTAGTATCATCAAAATGGCTATTCAAAATCAAGTATGCTCCTGATGGCAGTATTGATAAACATAAAGCTCGATTTGTTGCTAGAGGTTTTTCACAGAAAGAAGGTATTGATTATGAGGAAACTTTTGCTCCAGTAGCCCGATACACATCTGTCAGAACCATACTTGCCATTGCAGCATCTAAAGGATGGAAAGTACATCAAATGGATGTCAAGACTGCATTCTTAAATGGTAAAATTGAGGAAGAAGTTTACATTGAACAACCAGAAGGATTTCTCACTCATGACAAAGAAATATATGTATGCAAGTTAAAGAAAGCTCTTTATGGGCTCAAACAAGCTCCCAGAGCATGGTATGAAAGAATAGATCAGTACTTGAACAAATTAGAGTACTCTAAGAATATAGCAGATCCTAATATATACTTCAAAATTGAAAAAGGAGACATGATAATTCTAGTTCTCTATGTTGATGATTTGCTCATTACAGAAGAAGACCACCTAATTGATAAATGTAAAAAGGACCTAGTAGCTGAATTTGATATGAAGGATATGGGCCTACTACACTATTTTCTAGGTCTTGAAATTATTCAAAACAAAGATCACATTCTTCTTAGTCAAAAGAAATATATTTCTGACATTCTGAACAGATTTGGTATGGCAGAGTGTAAACCCCTAGCTACACCCATGGAGACAAATCTTCAAAAGTTAAAGGATGAAGCAGAAAATTCAGAACCTGCAGATGTTACACTATTTAGACAGATAATTGGATCTCTCATGTATCTGGTGAATACTCGTCCTGATATTTGCTATGCCACGAATGTTCTAAGTCACTTTATGTGTGAACCTAAATAGATTCATCTAATGGCATCTAAGCACATATTGAGATATTTAAAAGGTACAAGTGAACTTGGACTAAAATATGACAAAACTGAAATTCAACTTCAAGGTTATTCAGATTTTGATTGGGCAGGGAGTTCCACTGATCATAAAAGTACCACAGGAGTTTGTTTCAGTTTGGGGTCGGCTATTATTTCTTGGTTTAGTCGAAAACAATCAGCTGTAGCTCAGAGTTCAACGGAGGTAGAATACATGGATGCATCTATGGGAGCTAGAGAAGCAGTATGGTTAAGGAAATTACTTTTTGACCTAATTGGTAAACCCCTATTACCTACTATTATTCATTGTGATAATCAGAGTTGTATCAAGCTCTCTGTAAATCCTGTATTTCACAATAGGTCAAAACACATAGAGATTCCATATCACTATGTAAGAGATATGGTAGACAAGAAAATCATTAAACTAGTCTACATCAGCACTGAAGAACAAAATGCTGATATTTTCACTAAATCCCTTGCAAGGGTGAAGATTGAGTTCTTCCGAAAGAAAATTGGTTTAATCCAAATGTAATTATTGATGTACATATTATTCATGAATATATATATATAAATTGAAATATTTCAAAATTGTGAAGATGACGATCTTCTGTGTATCTATTACTATTTCAAGGTGACGATCTTGAAAATAGTAACCAGGTTTCAAGATTGACTTCTGAAAAGGGTTGAGCCGGATTGGTCCGGACATCTTGTTACTAGTGTTATCACTTGTGGTGTAACAGTTGTTAAGATAGACTCCTGAAAAGGGTTGAGCCGGATTGGTCCGGACATCTTAACATGTATATTGTTATTGTGTGTGATAACTTACCATGATATGAAAATTCTTCAAAGATGGTAAACTCTCTCTCAAGAGGGAGTGTT
This sequence comes from Chamaecyparis obtusa, assembly GCA_027943335.1. Classification (NCBI taxonomy): domain Eukaryota; kingdom Viridiplantae; phylum Streptophyta; class Pinopsida; order Cupressales; family Cupressaceae; genus Chamaecyparis; species Chamaecyparis obtusa. The sequence goes on from BSBK01000594.1 coordinate 2,669,130, forward strand.
AAAATATGTTCGTTCGTGTTTAATAAAATGACATATTATATATACATATATATAATGAAATACAATATATATATTAAATTGAAGATATAATATATATATTTGATATATTAAATAATCATAATATATATATATATATATATATATATATATATATATATATATATATATATATATATATATATATATATATATATTGCGTAATTCATATAATATATAATATTGAATCGGTTTTAATATAACTGTCAAAGTATGTTGACTGTCGTAAGTGGTATTAATTGTATTATCTACCGTAAGTATAAAGTCACAATATCTATCGTGACTGGCATATGTGGCAGTCACGATAATATCATGACTATTCACATATGACAGTTACGATAGTATAATGACTGTCGTAACTTTAGTGCAGTTAGTTTAAATTAAAAGTTAGTTTAATTAAAACAACAGTCATGACTTATATTATGATAAGTCATGACTTTTAATTCCTGCCACCTTTTCGGTTCAATATAAATATTAAATATATGTTGTGGGATCAATCAATCACAACGGCAATTGTTTCCCACAGCATCTTAGTATTCTTAAGCATCTTCAGATCTAAATTTCTTAACAAATAACACTCTGGTGGAGTTCTGGGGCACCGTAATGCCTGTGGACAAATCTGCATGTAGATATGTTTTCCCATTGGGTGAAATTTTTTGTGCAAATATATCCACTATACAAATACATCCACTATACACAATCAAAGGATGATTAAAAGGATGATCGCTAAAACAATCCTCTTTATAGGGACTATAATCATGCTCCATGGAGTTTCTCGCTGAGCGTGGACTTTGTTGGTGGATACCTAAATGCTGGAAACCTCTTGATGTTAAGAAATCTCAACTTAAATGGTTCTGAAAATTCAAATATCGGTCATTTACAGAGAATCAAATCCTTGCTAACATTTCTTCCTTTAAGGCTGCATATGTGCAACCACAGATTGCACATACACCCTTTGATGTTTAAAACATACAACTGCAGAAAGGGCAGTAAATTACACATCTTCAGAAGCTCTCGGGTTTATAAAAATAACTATAGAGATGGGTACAGGAGCCCTTCCCTGATATCTCAACTGGAGGCACAGATGCATGTAAATTAGCGGACACCCAGAACATATGAAATGAAGTTGAACAAGCTGGAAGCAGATATTCAGAGCATTATGCAATGCTTCATGCTTCTCTTTTTCCATAAGGCGGGACTCTAGCTCTACAGAGCTCTTGTTTATTGGATTTTTACATATAAAATAATATATATAGATACAATTAGTACATAATTTTTATCAAATTTAATGATGGACAAAATTAAAGGGCATTTTATTTCAAAATTTTTAAAATAAGTAATTAATGGTAAAATGTTATATTTTTTCTTAGAAATTATTTTGAAACATAGGAACTTAATCCTCTTTCATGAGACCAAATCCTACAATTAATATGATCTATTTTATATAATCCTCATGCAAAATTAAAACACCTCTACCAACATTATGGCATGAACTTCGCTTTATTTTCTTATTGTCATTTACTTTATCATTTAGGTTCATTATCTATGTTTCAAATAGGTTTAATCTCATATATTTAGAAAGTGTGAAAACATCAACAAACAAAGCTACTAAATTACTATGTCTTAAAGTTATATTTGATTGAACATTCATCAAATATTGTCATATTTACACAACAATAAGTTTTGCATTAGGTAATTTATTTGAATCATAATTTTAGATTCTATGATCCATAATGACATTAAAGGTAAAATAATTAAACTTCAAATATAATATAACATAAAAATATAAGAGCCCACATAATTAAGTTGTGAGGAAGCCACAAGGGACCACCATAACATCTTATTCTTCCTCGCAAGCTTGCGACCTTTAAACATTTTCCCCACTAACTACCATGAGGATGTGATAAACCATTATAGTCATCAAAAATATCCACTCGTAGGGTCATAGGTCTAATTAATAGTCTTAAAAAGTTTCTATGAGGACCTTCAGTTATTGACATGTGGCCCATAATCACTTCCTCACAGGATAAATGTATTAACTATCTAATCAACTCAAGAGGACATGAAAACACTTGTATCACCGCCCACAGACCACCATGTAGCCTCGCAACCACTAGGTATCATATTTATTAACCATTTCTAGTACGCAACAAAAGAACCTTACAACATCTTTTGCTAAAAGAACTTAACCTCCATGAGGGTGTGATAAACATCTTTAAAGAACGTACAAAATACAAGGGGAAAATAATTAAGTTTTAGGCAAGGACATTCAATCAAAAGATATCCTAACCACAAATAGACCAATAAAATCAAATATGACGGGCCAAAAAATGGAAACTTTAAAATTGCACCTGATTATTTTCCAATTTGACATTCTTTAAAAACAATATCAGTAGGTTTTACAATTTTACAAAAAATGTCAAACCTACTGATATTGTTTGCATAGAATGTCAAATTGGAAAGTAGACAAGGAGGACTTTCAAAAATAAGGAATATCCATCTAGAAAACCTTTGGAGTTGATCCATACTGATCTATGTGGACCAACAAGGACAAAATGTCTCAATGGAGAAGACTTTGTTGTTAATTGATGATTACCCTAGAATGACTTGGGTCATTTTTCTAAGAGAGAAGTCTGAAGCATTTAAAAAATTCAAAATATTTAAATCAATGACCTATAAAATTAAATGTTTAAGAAATGATAGAGGCGGAGAATTCATCTCAAAGGAATTTAATGATTTCTATGAAAAGAATAGAATAAAAAGATAGTTTTCTACTCCAAGGACTCTTTGGCAAAATGTAGTAGTTGAAAGGAAAAATAGGTCTATTATTGAAATGGATAGGACTATGTTAAAATATGTTAATCTCACCAATGTATATTGGAAGAATGTTATGCATACTACAATATATTTTCTCAATAGGGTTTAGATTAGAGTAAATAATTCAAAGACACCTACTGAACTATGGTATGAAGGATCACATAATTTAAGATACTTCAAGATCTTTACAAGAAAGTGCTACAATAGAAGAGATGAAGATGGATTGGAAAACTCTGATACAAGAGAAGATGAAGGAATTTTATTAGGTTATGAGATAGACAATAAGGCTTATCGATGTTAGAATAAGAGGTTGAACAAGGTTGTTGAAAGTGAAAAATGTAAAGGTATGTGAGGACTAGAGTCATCTTACTCCAGTAGAAGATGGTGATGTTGAGCTTACCCCTTCTATCTATGAAAAAAATGATGGTCCAAAGGGAGACAAAGAAGAAAACACTAGTGAAGAAACAAAACCTGAAGTCATTTTGAAGCCACCTATAGCATATGTTAAAAGACATCATTTAGAAAATTATATAATTGGTAATAAAGACAATGGTGTCCAGATAAGGAGAAGAATTTTCATATCACAATAATAGGTAAATTATTTTTTTATATAAATAATCACAACCAAGAATTATGGAGAAGCAAGCAAGGAGAGTTTGATTAAAGAAATGGAAAGGGAGTTGAGTAAAATAGAGAAAACTAAAACTTGGGAACTTGTACCTAGACTGATGGACAAGAATGTGATAGGAACCAAATGGGTATTTATAAAAAAGCTAAATGAACAAGGAAAAGTTACAAGAAACAAGGATAGAATGGTATGTAAAGGTTATTGACAAGTTGAAGGGATTGATTTTGAATAAATCTTTGCTCCACTGGATAGGATGGAAGCTATAAGGATGTTTCTCTCTTTTATTTCTTACAATAATTTCAAGGTATAGAAAATGGATGTAAAATAAGCCCTTTTTAATGGAGAACTAGAAGAATAAGTGTATATATAGAAACAATAAGGTTTTTAGCTTTCAAAAAAACCTAATATGGTATGCAGATTGAAGAAGGCACTCTATGGATTGAAACAAACACCCAGGGCTTGGTATGAAAGATTGGATAAATATTTGTTACAAAATAAATTCAAGAAAGGTACTACCGATAGTAATCTCTATTTTAAAATAGATGATGACAGTTGAAGTATATGTTGATGATATTATATTTGGTGTAGAGGATAAATTGTGTAATGAGATTGTTGCAAAAATGTAAAAATAATTCAAAATATCAATGAATTGTGAGCTATCACTCTTTCTTAGGTTACAAGTTATTCAATCTAATGATGTGATCTTTATATCTTAGAGTAAATATACAAAGGATATATTGAAGAAGTTTGGTATGACTGATTGTAAACCTATTACAAATACTATGAATATTGGTTGCAAGTTAAGCAAAAATAATGAGTATTTGAAAGTAGATTAGAAAAAGTATAGATCAATGATTGGTGGATTGCTATACCTAAATAATTTCATAATATACATTATGTAGGTTATGTGTTTGGTTTCTAGATTTCAAGATAAACTGAAGGTTACCCTTGAGCAAGTTGCGAAAAGAATTTCTAGATATTTGAAGGGAACAAAAGATTATAGTTTATGTATAAAAGGGAAGGACACTTCATATTGAAGGCCTTTATTGATGTTGATTGGGAAGGAAGTGTTGATGACATGGAAGCACTAGTTGGTGCATTCTTATTAGGTGATAAATTGGTTTCATGGCTAAGTAAAAAAGGATTCAGTATCCTTATCTATTGTAGAGGAAGATACATTGCTACTATATCCTATTATATTCAGGTATTGCGGATGAAAAAGATACTCAAATACATAAAAGTGAAATTTTATGAAGTCATTCCTATTATGTGTGATAATACAAGTGCAAGCAATATTTCCAAGAATCCAATATTGCATTCAAGAACAAAACATATATCAATCAGATACCATTTCTTGAGATAAAAGGTTTCTAAAAATGAAGTGATATTAGAGTAAATTTCTACAGAAGAGAAAATTGCAGATATATTTAATAAATCTTTGGTGAAAGGTACTTTTGACTTTCACTGAAAGAATCTTGGGGTTGTTTCCCCTCCTTCTAAATAAGTGCATTAGGGTGGTGCATTTGTTGAGAGGGAGATTTTGGACTGATGTTTTTGGATATTCTTAGGGGAGTAGTGGTTAGTATGATTTTGGCCTTTGTCTTTGATTAGAGCATAGTTGGGAAAATACTGAAATCCAATTTTTTAGTATTTTATATGTTTTAGTAAAGTGCAATTTTGAAGGTATTTGGGTCATTTTAGGGCATGGAACCTTTGTATCAGGAACATCATTCCGTGGAAATACCACTTTCAAAGTGCAGGTCAATTTTGACATCCCAAATTTTGAAGGAAAAGTTGATGCTAAAGCTATTGATAAATGGTTATCAAAATTGGATAGATACTTGTATACATGTATCAGAGGCATGGGGTGTATGAAATGAGGCCACATAGTGTTAAAATCAAGCTTGGTGGGAAGAGGTATCAAATGCCAGAGGTATTTCCAACACAACTTGCTTCTTTAATTAGTGTTAAACAATGTAAACACTTGATTGCTCAAATTGGAGCTTTTTTCTACTCATGATTCACCTTGAACAAACAAAGTCAATTGTCCTTAACATGCATGCTAAGATAATCATAACATAAAATAAAAAAAATCAGATGGATAAAATTTTGAAAGAATATCATAGTGTGTTTAAACTGCCAGTGGGAGTTCCAACACACTATCAAGTCAAGCACTCTATTGATTTAATCTCAGGCACACCACTACCACATGAGCCAATATATAGGAGTTCAGTTTTGGAAAATGATTAAATCAAGATATAAATTCAAGATTTGATTCAAAAAAGACACATTCACCCAAGTGCTTCACCATGTGGCATTCCAATTGTCCTTGCTAAAAAGAAAGATGGGACATGGAGACTCTATATTGATTATAGGGCATTGAGAAAAATCTCTGTAAAAAATGGATATCCAATCCCTTGAATTGATGATTTGTTGGACCAACTTAGGGGGGCTAATTTATTTTAAAAAAATGACTTGAAGTCTAGATACCACCAAGTACCAATTAATCTAGCAGATGTGTGGAAGACTACATTTAAATATAAGGAAGGTTTGTTTGAAAGTTTGGTCATGCCTTTTGGCCTAACAAATGCCCCAACCACATTTATGAGGTTGATGAGTAATGTGGTTAGACCATTCATTAATTCTTTTGTGGTTGTTTATTTTAATGACATACTCATCTTTATCAAGACTTGATCTGAGCATTTGTAGCATGTTGAACAAGTTCTTTCAACTTTGCAAAAACACAAACTTTATGCCAATAATGAGAAGTGCTCTTTTGGTATGCAGAGTATTTAATACTTAGGGTATATCATTAATACTGAGGGTGTTCATGTTGACCCAAAAAAGATTCAAATAATCATAGAATGACCATCTCCTAAAAATTTCAAAGAGATTTTCAACTTCTTGTGCTTAGCCAACTTCTATCATAGATTTGTGTTTGGTTTCTCATACATATCATGGCCTCTTAATCAATCACTAAGGGGTGGAACACAAGTGAAATTTCAGTGGACAAAGGAAAAGAAATGAGCATTTGAGGAGTTAAAGAAAATATTATTTTCAACACCAGTACTAGTCCTCCCAGATTTGCAACAATCATTCACATTTAATTACGCTCTTGGTGCGGTACTCATGCAACATGGACATCCTGTTACCTATCATAGTGAAACTTTTTCTGATACAGTACATAGGTACCCCACCTATGACAAGGAGTTGTATGCTATTATTCAAGCCTGCAAACAATGGAAACATTATATACTAGGAAAGGAAACTGTTATACATACAGACCATAAATCACTTCAATTCTTGCAAACACAAGGGAAGCTGCAGAATGATAGACATCAAAGGTGGTCAACTTATCTACAACAATTTCACCTCAACATTCGTCATAAAAAAGAAGCAGTAAAAAAGTGGAAGATTGTTTGAGTAGGCCTCTAATTGTAGGTTTGATAATGGTGTTGGTTCATGTGGTCATCAATCATCCACTTGGGAACAATTATATGGTACTAACCTTGATTTTGCTAACATCTATAGTAATTTGGTAGAAGGAATGTTTGTCTCTGATTTTCACTTGCAGGATGGGTTGCTTTTCCATGTTGGTCATATATGTGTACCCAAAAAGGAATGGAAGAAAATGATATGGGAAGCTCACTAAAGTCATGTTGTAAGACATTTCGGTATTTTTAAGACTACTTCTATCCATCAAAAGTATTTTTATTGGCCAAAAACGAAGCAAGATATCATTTCATATATATAAGCTTGTGTAGCTTGTACAATTGAAAATCCAACAAACTATAAGTTGGTTCTATATTTATAGTTACCTATTCCTGATAAGCCATAGAAGTCCGTTTCAATGGATTTTATGTCTGGGTTTCCAACTATCAAGCGGGGGCATGATTGTGTATATGTTGTAGTAGATAGGTTTTCTAAAATGGATATCACAGTGGCATGTAAAAAGATGGTTTATGTAGAAGATACTGCCAAGATATTTTTTGAACATGTTTGGATTTATTTTGGTTTGCCAAAAATCATTATTTATGATGGGGATAGAAGGTTCATCAACAATTTTTGGTCTGCATTATGGGATAAAATGGACACCAAGTTGATGAAGTCCACAAAATTCCATCCCCAAACAAATGGGTAGACATAAGTGGTGAATTAAATGATCATTCATATCTTATGAATGTATCATTCAAAACATCCTCACACATGGGATGAAATCTTACCCTATGTGCAACACAATTACAATCATGCACTCCATAGTACTACATGGCATAGTCCAATTGAGGTTTGTCTTGGGTATCAACCATTGGCACCTATGGATGTAGCACTACCGGTTCTGCAATCTAATAGTCCATTGAATGCTGAAAAGGAGGTAGATAAAGTAGAAAAATTCATTGATAACATTAGACACCTACAACAACAAGTTCATGAGATTTTGGAGTAGAGTAATCAAAAGTATAAGGAAAGGTGTGATAAACATAGAACTCCTCATTAGTTTCAAATTGGTGACAAGGTATGGTTACATCTTCAGAAAGAGTGCATTCATGGACCAAATATGAAGCTTATTCCTCTTCATTATGGTCCATATACTATTGTGAAACAAGTTGGTGAGAATACTTTTGAACTTAATTTTCCATCCTTTTTGGGACTGCATCTAGTTTTCAATGTGGAATTGTTGAGACCCTAGTTTCCTCCTTTTTTGGACATTTCCCAAGTTACTGAGCACATTCAAGTTGCAGACTTAAATCCATCTACTACTTCTCCATTCTAGTGTGACCATGCTACTAAAGTCATTTTAAAGACTGAGAAATGAGAACATTCCTCTTTATTAGGTGGTTAGAGTTGGTCAGCATTCTCATCAAGGAAAGTGGTTAACTAAGAAACACATTGAAGAACAATTTCCTCATCTATTACAATAGATTAGTACAATGGGGCCCATTTCCTCTCAAGGGGGGAGGAATGATCATAGAATAGTTGGGAAAATATTGAAATCCAATTTTTTAGTATTTTCTATGTTTCAGTAAAGTGCAATTTTGAAGGTCGTCGGGGCATTTCAGGGTTTGGTCTCCTTGAGAGGGCTCACCTTGGTGTTGCCTACCAATTTTGGTTTGAGATTTATTGAAGAGCTTTCCGACATAGCAAATGATTCACAATTCATAAATTGGACTAGAAAGTTATGCCTTCTCCAAGAGGACCTATTTTTATATATAATTTTTGATAATTTTTTTTTAGTTTTAATAGTTTATTTGTAATAAACATTATGAGGACTCTTCATTTCATTTCCAAGGGGTTCTAGTGACCCTTGTGATCCATTATATTTGTATAAACTCTAATTTCAAATAGAATGGATCACTTTTTGGCTTGCAATCTTGTTGTTAATCATTGTGGTTTTTACATTGAACTTAACAATATCGCATATATCACACTAGGTATTGTAATCTGATTTCATAATTCAGATTAGTCATTGATGGAAGAGGGGGAGAAATATAAGGAAAATGTGTTTCTTTTTTTAATAAGGGGGAGTTGATGATGACTAATATCTTTGTAAAAAAAATGATGGCTGTTTGGCATCAATGACAAAGGGGGAGATTGTTGGAAATATTATCTGGTTGTATGTTGTCATTGATGTTAAACATTTTGATTTGGAGGTGTTTATGTTCACTCAAACATTCTAGTTTAAAATTCTACTAGTGACATTTTCATGTGTATTTGAAGATGTAAGTTTGTGTGTTGGACAAGCTAGTGCTTCTGAAGTAAATATATATGTACTCAATGTTGCATAATTGTGAGAATGATATTTGTCAATGCTTCAGAGTTATATTCTTATGTCCAAAATTAAATGTGGTTTGGATGTTTGTGATTCAGTAATAGAGATATAAAGTTGCAAATAATAGTTTTTAGTTGTAGAAGACAACGCTACAATTGTTATTTCTAAAATGTTTTTGCTCTAGAAATCAAAGTTGAAGGCGTGTAGATGTTTATGTAGATTGATTTATGTTTTATTATTAGTTGTGGTATTTTTTGGTGATCCACAAATTGTTCTCAATGATATGAAAACTATGCTATCAAGTTTTGAAGCATTAATCAATTATTTTTTGCGTCCAAAAATATTTTGTGACAGATTTTGATGTGGATTTAGTGATATGTCATATTATGTGGCACATGGATCTCACCATGACATGTAGAGGTCTAGATACAAATGGCTAGTGATGTTGTTCTTTGGATCATATGTTACTACACATTTGAGATAGATATGGAAGACATTTCAATATTTGTGGATCTACTATTGGGGTATGTGTAGTGTGTTCATACTCTCTCTCTCTCTCTCTCTCTCTCTCCTAGAGTGGATCATACCTCATGTTTAGGCCTATCTATTTCATTTAATATTTATCTCTTATTTGGATGGGTTCATGTTATGTGTGACCTATGTATTTAATGATTATCTCTTATTTGGTTGGGTCCATGTCTTGTATAATCTATGTTTTGGTCCATATGCTTTTGGAATGGGACCTTATTATATTTTACTATGGTCATGGATGACTTGTAACTTAATTGTAATATGATTTTAGATTTTCTAACCTTTTTGAAAACTCTAATGATCTATCATGTATTTAAGTACAATATGTTCTTTGTAAAAAGGTAGGAGAGTGTGTGTGGTGATCGAGAAAGTGAAGATCTATAAGTAAAGTTTAGAAGAGTAGAAGTCATTTTATGTAATAGAGTTAAAAAAAGGAAGAGAGTGTGAAAGAGATATGCATATTAGTTGCATTATAAGGAGAACTTATCTTTATCTATTGTAAAGATTTGCACCTTGTTCCTAGGACAATGTGTCTTGAGTACACAAGTTATTTTCTATATCTTTGTACTTTGGAAATGTTCCTCTATTTGCAAGTATAGAGTAGTGAGATCATATCTGTATTCATTGTTGTATATATAGTTGTGAGTGTGAAAAGTGGCTAACACTACACTTCAATGAATCATTAAATAACTGATTTTAACAATGAAAATAGCATAAACAAAATTGAAATCAATTAAGGTGACTCATTGTCTTCTAATAGATAGGAGTATGTATTTTTCTCTCAGATCATTGCAAAATCCAGTGACTTTAGACTCTATCTAAATGAAGGATTTTAAGATTGAACTAATATGCAAATGCAAGTTTATCCAAACTTAATCTAAGATTAATCCATATTAAAAAAAATGAAGTGTTCCTAGATTAATTAATGTTATAAAAATGAAACAAAATAAATTAACTATGTAATTGAAATAGATAACAATGATTGCAATAAACAAATGATGAACAAAATGACATCATTACTCTAAGAAAAAATATTGGGATCCTTTTTGTGAGAATGGAGGCCTGATTATATAGAAATTCTCTTGAGAATGAACATACAAGATTGATTCTAGATGAACGAGTGAGATTCATTTTGAACTAGCACAATTGACATGCAACTCATTTAATTGGTTGAGAGAATCAATTATTTGGGAAACTTCCCAAGCAGAACTGAAATTTCTAAATCGATAGATGAGTTAACAGATTTGTTTTTCTAGTTAATTGGATTGTTTTCAAAATTGATTTTAGTTGACTGGATGATGACTTCATAAATGTGTTTTAGGATATTTAAAGGATTTTATTCATTTTTCTCCAACAATGTGATGACATAATTAACTAAATTCTCTTTTTTGTGATTAATTGACAATTTCTATTTATTTAATCACTGTATCAAAATATTAATTAAATAAATGGTATAAGGTATGATTTTATTGCCAATAACATTAGAATTTAGGAATTAGTTAATTAAATAGGATCAAGTGCAATAATTGAATGAGACTTAGAATATAGGTTAGAATCAGATTGATGATGATGATGAATAATCGAGATTAGGGGCTTATAGTTTAGGTGACCATTTTTAGGTGATTACAATAGTTAGCCTCTAGTTTTAGGTATGGATCAATGAGATCCCTTCTATCATTGTAATTATAATATATACATTAGTGAATTATCTTTGTGAGAAAGTGCTCACCATGGGTATTCCATATATAAAAATCTTGGTGTTCTTGTGTTATTGTTTTAGTACAATATTTTATTAATGTATTGATTATTTAATTAAGATTTTGGTTTATGTTGATTCATCCCCCCTCTCAACATCTCATGTGTGTTCATCACTCTTCCACTTATATTAAAAGACACTAGAAATGGAAAGTATGATGCTAAGAGGGATGAAGGCATATTCCTAGGATATTCCACAAAAAGTAAAGCTTACAAGTGTTTGAACTCTAACACTAACAAAATTGTGGAAAGTGTGAATGTCAAAATTAATGAGTATGTAGAAAGAAATGAAGTTGACAAAAAAAGAGAACTAGAAGATTATAGATCTTTTGTGTACATTGAGGAAGAAGAAGAGGCAAGTAACAAAATTGCACCTGATGCCGAGTCTTGGGTAAGCAATGCCGAGCGATAGACAGATGCTCCCGAGCATCAGGAAAATAGTATCGAAAGAGAACAAGAACATGCCGAGCTACAAGAAAAGACTGTTGAATATCAGGAAGAGGTTGCCGAGCATTCAAAAGCTAAATCTGACAATCTTGTTGGGGAATCTGATGAAATAGAGGAGAGAAGACCTGAACCTATTTTGGAAAAATATGTAAGAAGACATCACAAGCTTGAACAGATAATTGGATACAAAAATACTGGAATTCAGACTAGAAGTAAGACTAAGGATCCAACATGCCTACTATGTGAATTTGAAACCAAGTCAACTAGAGAGGCATTAGAGAATGAAGACTGGATACAAGCAATGAATGAAGAGATTGACTAGATTGAGAAGAATGATACTTGGACTCTGGTGCTGAGACTTGAAAACAAAAATGTTATAGGAACAAAGTGGGTGTTTCAGAATAAGATGAATGAAAATGGTGAAATAACTAGGAAAAAAGCTAGGCTAGTATGCAAAGGCTACACACAAGAAGAAGGAATAGATTATGGGGAGACATTTGCCCCTGTAGCTAGATTGGAAGGAGTAAGAACTTTGCTTACATATGTTACTTATAAAGATTTCAAGGTATATCAAATGGATGTCAAGTCCACATTTTTAAATGGTATACTAGAAGAAGAAGTTTACATAGAACAGCCAGAAGGTTTTATTGATCCAAACAGAAGACACATGGTGTGCAAACTAAACAAAGCACTATACCGATTGAAACAAGCTCCCAGAGCATGGTATGAGAGGTTGCACAACTACTTGATACATATTGGATTTTCAAGAACAAATGACACAAGCAATCTGTACATGAAGGATGAAGAAGGTAAAGGTATCCTGTTGGCAAAAAAAAATTTGGATGACATTATTTTTGGTGGACAAGATGCATTGTGTAAAAGATTTTCAAATGAAATGCAAACTAAATTTGAAATGAGCATGTTTGGTGAGATCAAATTCTTTGTTGGTTTACAAGTATATCAGAGGAAGAATGGAATTTTCATTACATAGTCTAAGTATGTTAATGAAATACTAAAAACTTTTGGGATGGAAGATGCTAAACTAGTGAGTACTCCTATGGTTATTGGACAAAATTTATCTAAGAATGATGATGCTACAAAAGTGAATTAGACATTGTACAGATCCATGATTGGAAAATTGTAGTATGTTGTACATAGTAGTCTAGATATTGCACTAGGTGTTGGGATTGTGGCAAGATTCTCTGCCAATCCTAAGGAAACACACATGATGGCTGTGAAAAGAATTATGAGATACTTGAAAGGAATTGCTGACTATAGTCTATATTATAGGAAGGATGAACAATTTGAACTCAGAGTTTATACGGATGTTGATTAGGCAGAAAATGTAGATGAAAAAAAGAGTACTAGTGGTGGAGCTTTCTTTCTTGGACAGAGATTAGTCTCCTGGATGAGCAAGAAACAAAATTGTATTTCCCAATCTACTGCCGAGGCCAAGTATGTTGCTACTGCAGTAAACTATTCAAATTTGGTATGGATAAAAAAATTGTTGATAGGCATGAAAGAAGAAATCACTAAACCTGTTGTTATTTTCTATGACAACACAAGTGCTATCAATATTTCTAAGAATCCAGTGATGCACAATAAGACCAAACAAATAGCAATCAAGTATCACTACTTGAGAGAATTAGTACAAGATAAAGAAGTCCGAATGGAATATGTGAATACAAAAGAACAATTAGCAGACATATTCACTAAAGCCTTACTTAGAGAAGCTCATGAGTATTTGAGAAGTCAATTAGGGGTCCTTCCCCTAACTGAGGCTGCCTAGTCAAGCTAGGAGCACTGCATCAAATATGCTACAGTAGAATATTTGACAAATTGATGCAGAAGATTGTCACACTTTAGGGCTGGCCTAGAGTTGTGAAGAGGAGAAAAGACAAGGAATCAGTCATAAGAAAGATGACAGAGGGAGAAACACTGAGCTACACAGATATTATCTACATCTGATGGATGTATGTTTTAGTTGCTGCTTTGGCATTTTTGTCAAAGAGGGAGATGAACTAATATGATAACACATGAGACTAAAAAGTAAGGGAAATGAACTGATATGATAACACATGGCACTAAAAAGTAAGGGTGATGAATTGAAATGAAGGATCAGGATAGAGTGAGATCTGAATACTTCTGACGGTCATAAAAGTGAGGCTTATAGGATTCTGAATCAGAATGAAGCTAAGGATATTATAAATAATTCTCTGATGAACATATAAGTTTTTGGATTGGTTGGTAATCCATTTGTTATTTAGGTGATATCATATGGTTTTTACATCAATGCCAAAGAGGGAGATTGTTGGAAACTGCAATTGAAATGATTGTTGTATTGTCATTGATGTCAAACCTTAATTGGTAAGACTGTTGCTACTTAGGAAAGTACTATATCTATTTGAGTGTTGCTAAGGGGATAGGCAAGGTTGGTAACAATAGCACCTAGGGAAAGGTTGAGTTATCTTGATACTACAAAGTGTACTTGACTATGTTGTACAATGATGAGATAGTGTATTGTTTATACTAGTAAGACCGAAGACTAAACTGGTAGGCTTGACCGAGAAAAGAATGGAGAAATCATGTTTAAGCCGAGTAATGTTAGTGTCAACCGAGTTAGTGTATGCCGAGAAAAATTCTAGTGTCAACCGAACAATAGTTAATTGTCAAGGAAGACAGTATAAGCCGAGGAAACATTTTTAGTAATGACCGAGCTTTCTACATGAAGACCGAGTAGTTGATCACAGTATTGACCGAGCATCAGCATTTTTATATTTGAAGAGAATTTAGTTTTGTAGCTGACATTGTTGAATTCTTGGATTATGTAAAATGTGTTGACTTTATTTATTGATTATTTGAAAGCATTAAATGCACTGTAAAATATTTTATTGTAAATCTTTAAGAGATTTGAGATGATTCTACAAAAGGAGCCGAAGAACATGAAGCAGGTAGATTCAATGAATCTGACCTAACCCTAAGATCTATGAATGAGATTGAGTGGCATAAGATGAGTTAACCTAATTGAGGAAAGTATTAAAGGGAACCTAAGCATTGGATATGCGTGTGCATGGGTGAAAAAGAGAATGCTTGAAGATCAGTAAAGTTTTATTGACTATATAAGTAGAAAAGGCTAAAGGAGAATTGTGGTGGTTGCTTGAAGAAAAGTTCCGAGTAGATCAGAGATGGAGATGGCAAAGTTTCAAAGTCAGTAAACCAACATTAGTGTATGGAATCAGATCTGATATTTGCAAAGTGATTTGTATATTTTTCAGATAAATATTGTTGCTACTTTCTAACCATTGTAATAGTCAAAATCCTTTTAACAGAGGTTGATCTAACAGTCATATGTTAAATCCTTTGAACAAGGTTGCATTCTAATGGAGTGTATGTAAGTCCTATGAAAAGGCTCAATTTTAACAGGGTGATTGAAATCCTTTAACCGGGTCACACCTAACAGTGTGTATTGTAACCTTTGATAGGGTTGGCTTTTAACCAAGGTCACTTCAAAAGAGTGAAAATAATAGTAGCATGTTACAAAGTGGTTTTTCCCACATTGGGTTTCCACTATAAATCTTGGTGTTAATACTTGTGTGAATGTTTTCGTTTGAACATTTCTGTGTTTTACAAGTTAAGTTACAGCTGGGTAGTGGACTGCATTGTTATATGTTTCTATTATTGAATCAGTGATGACCGAGTTTGTTTTGGTTATTGGATCTGATTTAAGAAAAATTTTTAAAGTTTGTTTTATACATCAGGACCTGAGAACAACTGATTCACCCCCCCCTCTTTGTTGTTCTAAATCATATTAACATTTCTCATCATCCATCTCGACACCAAGTGATACCTATTGAGCCATCAACATATTAAATTCTTCTAGGTAGTCTATAATTCATCCATGCTATTATATTTTCAATGAATACAAGTACTTCCTTAAGCAAATATTATTGACTGTATAATATAATATGGTGATCAATGGTAGACAACCACTTTATACATACATTCAAATACTAAAATCTCAACCTTAGGAAAAATATGATTTGTACAACCCAAAAGGATGAAGGGATAAAAATGATAGATCTAGCTAAAGGGGATTTAGGGTATTCCTTATGTGGATAGGGAAAAGAAGATTGTAAGAGATCTATGGTAATGAATAAGGATAGGATAGAAAGACATAATAAAAGATCTGAACTAATATGTAAAATTAGATGCAAGAAAGAGAGAGAAGAATGTGTGCAATTGAAAATGGAAGAGAAAGAATGAACTTGGAGACTTATTCTCTGACTATTAGTGTCCCATAAAGGTCCGATCTCTGAACTTGGAATTCTATATGTAGACTAGGATTTGAGAGTGCACCTAAACCTGTTTTGAAGGCCAAAGACAAACAAACGTCATAGCATATTATCAAATCAAATTTAATGGCAAACAAACTAAAATCAAAGCCACCTCAGTTTAAGCTTAAAACGGATGCGCCCATGCACCGTTTGATATGCTTAGATATAGAGGGGTGTGGGTGTGCAAACTCAAGCACTTGGAGCATGCAAGATGGATGATTTGAGGATCAAGAAGACCCAAAATGACACAAAATAGGTATGAGGAACCTATTTTGCCTCAAAGGCCTCAAGAACACACAAATATGCAAAGCTAAATGAAAGAACTAAGATTAAAACAAGAAATGAATCTATGTTAATCCATTTAAGCTAATTTAGATGTGATTTAAGCTTGAAAATGATCTAAAAAAGATGAGTTTATGCTTATGCTAAAATGAAAATGGCATTATAACTTTGCTATTGAGTTTGAGAGTTGAGAGATGATTTGCCTTAGGAAGTGAGGGTATTTATAGGATTTCTAAGGCTTGGGGTAGGAGGAATGAATGGCCAGGATTGAAATCCTTAAGAGAGGCCAAGATTCACTCAAAGGGAAGCACATGGATTGTGCTAGTTCTCAGCTAATCAGGAGGTGACACATGTCACAAGGTGAGTGGATGAAGGGAAGGGCAAAAAGGAGTCAACAAAGGGGGCTCCAAGCTCATAACTCTCCAAATAAATGCTTGTAAGAGCAATGAATGGGCTTTAAGAGGCTTTGAAGACTTTGGGGAAGCAATAAATGCTTTGTGGTTGAGATATTTGGAGGGAAAGACTTTGATTTGGTTTAGGAAAGTCTTAAGCTTGGTTAGGATTGCACAAAGGTTTAAGGGTAGGATTAGGATTAGATTAGGACAAAAAAGAGATTAGGATGGGTGAAGAGGGTGGATTTGAGAAGATTCTAGAAGAGTCTATATTTCTCCTTGGAATAAAAGGTTATTCATTCCAAAAGCTTAAGTTTAGGAATATTTATTAAAATATTTTCAATAAATATGGAAATTAAATATTTAACCTTAATTAAATATTTAACCTTGGGATTAGGGTTAGAAAAGATGGGATTAGCCTTTTAATCGAAATTAAGAAGGGATTAGAAGATTTTGGAAGAGGTTAGTGGTCTAGAGGAAATTGGCCAAGTTTGGGATAAAAAATAAATTAATTTATTTTTTGAAGTTTTTGGTCAATTTATTAATTAAATAATTAATAAATTAGGGATAATGTCCAAATGACATTTTTAGGCTAGATTCCTTAATTAAAGATTTTTAATTAAGAGAGAGGGATTTAATGGCATAAAAATAAATTAATTAATTAAATAAATAATTAATTAATAAATGATGATGTCATCAAGGATTTTCAGAAAACAAAAAATAATTTATTTTCTGAAGGATTTTTCGGTGTCTACATTTTGCCCCTCTTTGATGCGATGCCGCAAGTGGCATGGCGTCAAAGACAAGAAAATAAGATGCCGAGGCTAGAATCAGAAGAAGAGGGTATGACGCCCGGGTGGACTAGAAGAAAGAGGATACATGCTCCGGTGGGACAAAATCATGGAAGATGCACCCAGTGGGACAAGGAGAAAGAGGGATTATGCCCTGGGACAGAGTGTGCCCGGCGGGACGAGGGAGGAAAGGCCTAGGAAGAAAGGGGAGATAAATAACCTCACTTCTAAGAGCAAATATGGATGATATGCAAGATGAGATGGAAATGCAAGATGCAAGATGCAGCTATATGCAAAGATGCAAGATTAATCTATATGATAAATGCAAGGGACCAGATAGCTCCAAGTGCAAACGGGAGTGCACAGCCTAGATTTAATATAGCAATGCTAGAGACCTGCCAAGGATACTGGGATCACGAGGCCTTGTCACCAGCGTTGCAGAGGACTGACGAGGACTGACGCTAAACAAACACACAGGGTTGCCCCAACATCACACATGAAGCGCAGAGGCGACATGGCGAAACCGATGCTGAAGGAACCACAAACACACAACTGACTCACAGGCAGAAGTGAAAGATCAAAAGACCCTGCCCCAGATTATCTGCACACGTAGCACACCGTGATATAATGAATCGTGGTGACCCTGGTGGGATAATGAGAAGCCAAAAAGATTAACAAGACCCAAAGGACAAAAAATTCAAGATCAAAATGATAACTCCAAAAAGACATCCTTTGCCAAGGAGAGAGATTAGGTTTGATTGATGGTGGGAAGATTGGTCGGACAGGAGGAACGATATATCCTCAAGGACCAGGATGGAAGATTAGGTCAGACAGGAGGAACGATATATCCTCAAGGACCCATGGGTTGGTGAGAGAATAAGTGTAGTTGTTCACTGGCAAAAGCTGAAGTTCAAGGAATAATCAGGATGAGCAAGGATAAGTCGATAATTGATGTTGCTGAAGCACAAGGCCCAAGTGGGACTAAAAGTTTCTGAGGCTGGGGATGGGACAAGATATTTGATCAAATGCTGCTGCAGGACGGACAAAGGCTAAGACAAAGGATGGGACCTAAAGACACAAATGTACAAATGAGCTTAGGTGGAGACACGACTAATGCTATGGTACAAGACTCAAGAATAGGATATACAAAGAACCTGGGGATGAAGCTGACAACTTCAAAGATATGCAAGATGGTGCCCCAGTTGGGTTGGAAGGCCAAGATGGACTGGCAGCGGATGATGTGTCCTGAAATGACATGGATTTGGGAAGAACATATCCCAATGATGATGATTGGATCGAGATCAAGGCTTGCTACAAGACGAAGGATGCGATTTGATCGGTTGGCTTGATCTTGGGTGTTGGCTAGCTAGAAGATATGGATAGGTTGGGAAGATTGCTAGCAAGGTGTGGATAGGGATGAATGGCATTGGATTGCAATGAGGTTAGCCTATAGCTAGATACCAATGACAAGAGAAGATACTAGGTGTTGGAAAGATGGAGGAAAATGCTGAGGATGGGTAGGATGGAACTGCTAGAAGATTTGGATGGAGGAAGATTCGGGGAGATTGGATGGTGGAACTGCTAGAGGATTTTGAAGATGGAAAAGCTGCTTGGAGGATGAAAAGCTGGTGGAAGATGAAAAGATGGTGGAAGATGGAAAGCTGGTGGAAGATTACCAAGTGTCAACAAAATGAGCTGCTGTTTTCCCAATGGAGGATCAGTGATAGGATTGCGTCAACCTAGGATTGACTGATGATCTTCGGTCAACTGGATTCTTGTCAATACAAGCCAATCTCTTGCTCGAGATGATAAGGCTATGCAAGGACAAGGTTTTGATTTTTTTAAGACAACACGTTGTGCCAAAAAGAGGATGATTTCTGATTTAGGATAAGGGATGGAAACAACTCAAAGGGCTGGAACACGATAATGCTTGTGGATTTGGAGCTCTGGATTTTGGTGCAAAAGATGGTGAATCTGCTTTCTGCTGTGGATGGTGGATGTTGGATTCTGATAAAGGATATGGGACGCTGAGTTGGTTTGCTGGTGGATCAAGATAGAGGATGCTGGAAGGATTGGATGGTGGTTGGTTTGGATTTGGATAGAGAAATTGCTGAGGATTTTGGGAGATGGAAGATTCGGATTTGGATAGCCTCCAAGGAATACGTCACCAAGGAAGAGGATGCCCCCTGTTTAAGATAGTTCATGTGTTTTAAAGGCATGGTGTATGCTTGGATGGAAGATATGCCAACAAGAGGATGAGGAAGGATGGAAGCTAGGATGAAAGGTTTGGATAGAGGATATGTAGCTGAAAGGTGCAATGGATGCCAAGGAGGTTCCCAAAAGCATGTACATCTGATAGTCTCTGTTTTTGTCATCAAGATCCAATGGAAAATGAAGGAAGTGAGAGACAAAAGGGGATGGAGGATATGTTGGATAAGAGGTGATAGAAAGGAAGCCCCTAACTGCAGAAAGGAATTAGGGGGGGGCACTACGCATGGCGCCTGTTTGCCAGGTTTTCACCATGGTACTTGTCCAAGGCGCTTGAATTGCCAAGTTTTCACCAAAGGACGGATGTTTTTCTCTTGATTTTTGCTTTGTTGATAATTTGCTCATTTGATTTATCCAATTTTTATGGATTTTTATGTTTTTTCCTTGACTTTGTGCTGATCTTGCTGATTTGTCGCTGAGCTTGTGCTGATATTCCACTGATTTTCTGATTTGTTGCTGATTTTGTGCTGATATGCATTGATACTTTTGATTTTGTTTGGATGTGTTGCTGATTCGGTGCTGATATGCACTGATACTTCTGATTTGTTGCTGAAGCTCTGATTTAATGCTGTCGTGCTTGCTGATCAACTGATTTCGCCGTTTTGGTGCTTCCTCTTGATTAGATGGTGACCTTTTGATTTGTCATTGATATTCTGATGGTGTTGCTGATTCTTTGATTGGATGTTCCCTTATGATTTGATGATGGCCCTGCTGTTTTTGAATTTGCACAGATATTTTGATGTTATTGCTAACTCTCTGATGTGGCGCTGATTTTTGTGCTGATTTTGGTGCTATCATGCGATTTGATGTTGATCTTCTGAGAGATTCTTCACTGATTTTCTGATGTGGATTGCTGATTTTCTGATGTTGCCGGCTTGTCATGGGGATCCATTGCTAGATGATGGACGACAAGCTTAAGATCACACCTAGGCATGTGCATATGACCATGCACAGTTGATAACTGACTCCTCAGAGCAAGGCACTTAAGGTCATGATTCACTTTCTATCAGGTTAACCTCCATGTAGATGAGCCACAAACATCCTTCTGTACCCAAGTTGATTTAGCTTGGTTTCCGCAATGTTGATAGGGAACTATCATGTGTTGTTATCCCAGATAGGAGGAAGAGGCAAAGCTCCATCTTCTAGCGCTTGAATTGCCAAGTTTTCACTAGAAGATACGCCCTTTATTTTTACTGTTTTGGAGTTAGAATGTGCCCCAGAAGGGTTTTCACATAAAGACTCATGATTTTCCTTTGCTTTTTTAACTTTTGTGACTAAAGCTTGGCTCTTCCCCAAAATATGCTTCTGTTTTAAGCTGATAGGCATATGTTGATGCTAAAGCTTGATTGCCTGTTGACTTTGCTGATTTCTCTGATTTGTCATTGATTTCCCTTTGCTGTTTTAGATGTGCTGACTGATTTGTGCTGACTTTCCTCACTGATTTCTTCTGATTATGTGCCTGGATGTTGGTACAGCTGTAGCAGGACGGGGGAATCATGCAAAGTCATGGATTAGATGGGGGAGATGGGAAAGATGGTGGTAGAAAGTGTTTGGATGGAAGGATGGAAACTGATCAAGATAGGGGGATGTTGTCAGGATCAACATTGGCACATGTTGCGAGGAAGATGGATGATTGGATGTGGAAGATAGAGATAGATGTGATGGAGGATTTATGCTAGAGGACGGAGGAGATGGAGGGGAAGATTGAGGAGCTGGGAGATGGGCAACGTTGGATGCCATTGTGGATGTTTTTGTTAGATGGATTACATCTTTTTGCTTTGGGATCCACATCATTTTTGTTTTAGCTTTAGTGTGCCTTTGCGGCCATTGGTGGGCATCAGATTGTGCTTTTTCTTTGCTAGGCCTTTGTGGCCATGTGATAGATTTTTCTTGGACTTTGCTAGGTTTTCGGAGCCATTGTGGTGCTTTAGCATGCCTGATTGGCTCTTTTCTGGGCCTTTGCGGTGCATTTGATTGCCTGATTGGAGCTTGCGTTGATTGACCATGTCGATTAGACTGGACATGGTAATCGTCATTGGGCCTTTGCAGCCATTGGGATGCATTAGATTTGGCATTTGCTTTGATGGGCCTTTGTGGCCAGTGGTTTGCTTTGGCTTGCTTGATCAGATTTTGCTTTGATTGTGCATGTCGATTAGACTGGACATAACAATCTTTGGATTTTTGTGGATATTTCCCTTTATTCATGCGCGATATGGCATCCAAATTACGAGGAGCATTGGGAGGAATATGAGGAGTTGTCTGGGATGGAGGAAATTTGGATGGAGAGATGGAAGGAGATTGGTAGATAGGATATGTGGACATGTGCCGTTGTTGATCTTGACTAGGGATGTTTGGATGTTGGATGAAAGGCTGAGTAGGATAAGATGGAGGATGATATTTTGGGATATAAGGTCCCAAAATAGATTTGCTGGGTAACGGAGATGCGCTGAAAGACTTTGGGACATAGGGACCCAAAATGGATGGGGAGGATGAAGGAGGAATATGATAGGTTGTCCTCGATTGTAACGATGGAGGAGGAGGAATTGCATTGTGGTTCTTGGAAGATGTTTTGTTGGTTTTGAATGGATGTTTGAACTTTGTCTTAGCTGTACCAACATTTCTGGATGAAGTACCTTTCGCTGATGTGGAGGGAGTGTCCTCTTCTGGTGTGCAACCAATTCCACAGCCTTTTGGATGTTTCTTTCCTTGAATGGGCTGTATATTTCCTTGTTCGTGAGTGCCAAGGCCTTTGCCTTGATAGTTCCATCTTTTCAACATTTTATCCAGACAAGGATATTTCTGACTTGGGGTGAATGACAAACAACCATTTTCTGGTTCCCTGATGGAAGATAAGAAGCTGATGTCTTCTTTTTCAAGTGGTTTACCTTTGACAAATGTTAGTGACCCAAGAGGATAGAGTGACGGCAGCTGGACAGTTTGGTTAGGAGGATCCTCAAGAGGAGAGGATAGGATGTTGGGATTTTGACGTGGATTGGGGGATGGTAAAGGAGCTTCAGTTGGAGAAACTAGGATGATAGGATCTTGGATTGGAGGAATTGGGATTGTAGGATTTTGGATCGGAAGACTTGGGATTGTAGGATTTTGGATAGGAGGTGATGGGAGAAGAGAAGGGATTGGATCTTGATGTTCTTCTATAGATATTTCAACATGCTTTTGGTCCAGATCTTGACATGATGGGATTTGTTCAGATAGAGGGTTAGGGGATATATGGATGGACTCTTCAGAGGGAGTGGATAGAAGGATTGGGAACTCTGCTGCTGGGGTGTCTGGAAGAAGGAAGAACTCTTCAGATGGTATGGATAAAAGGATGGGAGATTTTGCAGCTGTAATGATAGGAAGAGGGATGAACTCAGGAAGCTCATTAGGTATGCTTTGGATAATGCTAGGAGGAGATGATTCTGGGGATTGGATAGATACTTCAGACGAACGGAACTCAACGATGATAGGAGATGGAAGAGGATCAACAGTTGGGATGTATGGAAGATAGATAATAGATGGGAGCGTTGGATGGGCCTCATCAATGATGGCTTCACATGAAGGATTGCTTGGCTTTTCAATTTCAGGCGTGGGTTTTGCTATTGGCTCTTCCTTGGGTTCTGTTATTGGTTTCCTTGGAGACTTTTGTGGTGAAGCAGGTTTGGAAGGTGGAGGAGATGGGGAACTTGGATGGTCTTCGCATGAAAGTGGGGTTTGTGCTTGGGTAGATGTTTGCAAAGGAGGAGAGAAAGAAGGGAACACCCATGAAAAAGATGACTTTGAAAAGGGAGCTTTGGGTTTTGCTTGAGGGGATGATGTAGCTGCAGCGGTTTGAAGGGATGACGGTGCTGAAAAGATGGGGGTGATGGTTTGAGGTACAGGATATGAAGCGGGTTGAGGGAAGCATTCTGCTTGAGGGAAGAGACTTTTGGTAATGTGGTTTGGAAGAGAGGATGGTGGTTTGGGACAGGATGGAGGATTGGGGTTTGGAGCAGAAGATGGTGGTTTGGGACAGGATGGAGGATTGGGGTTTGGAGTAGAAGATGGTGGTTTGGGACAAGATGGAGGATTGGGGTTTGGAGCAGAAGATGGTGGTTTGGGACAGGATGGAGGATTGGGGTTTGGAGTAGAAGATGGTGGTTTGGGACAAGATGGAGGATTGGGGTTTGGAGCAGAAGATGGTGGTTTGGGAAAGGATAGAGGTTTGGTGAAAAGGATGGGAGGACTAGAATCTTGGATTTTAGAATTTTTTGGAGGATGGGTAGATGGAGGTCTTAGATAGGGGAAGTAGCGTGAAGTGTTTCTAAGGGATGATGGCGATGGAGAAATGACCATAGCAGAAAGTGGAGGCCTGAAAGGAGCATATGGAAGAGGTGTAGGTTGAAGACAAGGATAAGTTGGGGATGGATAAGATACTGGGGTTGCTTTGCCAAGGACATGAAAAGGAGTGCTAGCCTTGCCGAGGACATGAAAGGGAGTGCTAGGAGATAAGTGCGAAGGCATGGTTGGCTGGATTGGAGGAATGATGGAACGCTGGGGTTTGCTTGGAGGAAACTGGCTGTAATAGGCATCATGGTCTACAAGACCTTCATCATCATTAGGATCGATTGGTGGGAGAGGAGAGATATCATAACCAAACTCATTATAGATTTGAGACATGCTGACTTGCAGATGAGTTTGGATAAGGAGGAAGGACGAAGATGGTTTGGAAGACTAAGACTCAGATTGGGATGACTGACGGAAGCAGACAGTTTTCTAGAAGAAGACAGACAAAAGGATGGGAGATGACCAAGTTTTGGGATAGCTGCTCTGATTGTCCTTCGAACCAAGTTATAGATCTGCTTGATGTTTTTCCATTGGCAAAGGTTTTGATAAAAGCAATCTTCACAAAGGACAAAGCAACTTTGTGAGATACAAACAAGATAAAAGACTCTGATAAATGCTTTCAAAAAAGTATATGTTTCAACAAGTGTTTTCACGGGTCTTTGACTGTCAAGCACTTCAAAAAGATCTACCTAAGGAAGGTGAGTATCAAAATCGCTTGCCCACAGCTTGGTATCCCCCAGAAGGGAATACAAATGGTGAGTAATCTTGAGGCGACCCGGTAAACCCCTTGGAATCGGTCCTTGCACAAGGATTTTGATACTTTTGGATGTAGATAGGGTAGCCTCTATTTTATCAAGTTTTTAATAGTTCCGTGGAGTCTCCATACCCGGTTATGCTGATCATCCGTGACTCACTTAAGAGCCTTGCCAATTATGCTGGGGGAGAGGAATGTTTACCATCCCCAGTCACGTGTTTGGCACGAACGCCCGGCGATTAGGAGATGTAAGTGATTCTTTTGGTATTCACTTATTTATATACCGGCCGGAGGGGATACCGGTTTGAGGTTGTTCTCCGAGGAGGAAGCGCTTCTCCTTGGACAGGCCTCGCTAAAAGCAGAACAGGTGAACTTGTCCAAGTTCAAATGTTCCACGTTGCTTACTCTAACAAGGATTATGCAAGAATTTGAAAAACTCCTACATGCACATCAAGCAGATTTTGTTCATTTTCCCAAATTTGATTAAGTGATGTTTGAACTTTGAAAATGAAGACACTCGTGATTAGCTTTTGATTTGTTCCTTTCTCCAAAAATTAAATCGAGCGTTTGCAAGTTTTTTGACTTGGGCATTCAAGATTGATTAGCGAGTTGTCTTAAGAACTTTGAAAAAGCTTTGTTTTGTCCCTTAGTTCACTCAAGATTGAATTTGTTTGCTTGCTTTGAAATTTGAAACAGATGAGGGAATAGAGTTGTTCGTTCCTTTAGTGCATTCAAGATTTGGTTTGCTTTTCAAATTGACAATGACACTCTAGGACCTAAGTTCATTTCCTTAATGTCATTCAAGATTTGAGTTTGACTTTTGCTGTAAAAGAAATGAAAAATCAGTTCCAAGCAAAAAATAGAAAGTGACACTGTCCAGCTTATAGGCGACGCTGGAAAGTGCAGAGGCGACATTTAATTCCTACAGGCGACATTCTGTACCTCAAAAGGCGACAGATAAAAAACCAGAAGCATGATTTCTTTTGTTATAGGCGTGATTTCTTTAAATGCAGGCGACAGAAGAAGAATTCTGGGACGGAACAGAAATTGTCAATCACAGGAAAATCTCAGTTATGCAGGCGTGAAAACAGAACTCATAGGCGTCATTTCTTTCCTCAAAGGCGTGATTTAATTTCATGAAGGCGTGACTGAATTGTTTGTAGGCGACATTTCTTTTGTTGAAGGCGACATTTCTTTGTTTGAAGGTGACATTTAATTGCTGTAGGCGTCATTTCTTTTCATGAAGGCGACATTTCTTTATTTCCTGCAAAAAACAAGCATATAAAGTATAGTTTCATCAAAATGATTGTGGTTTGAGTCCCACCAGGCGTGCCAGAATGTAGACTAGGATTTGAGAGTGCACCTAAACCTGTTTTGAAGGCCAAAGACAAACAAACGTCATAGCATATTATCAAATCAAATTTAATGGCAAACAAACTAAAATCAAAGCCACCTCAGTTTAAGCTTAAAACGGATGCGCCCATGCACCGTTTGATATGCTTAGATATAGAGGGGTGTGGGTGTGCAAACTCAAGCACTTGGAGCATGCAAGATGGATGATTTGAGGATCAAGAAGACCCAAAATGACACAAAATAGGTATGAGGAACCTATTTTGCCTCAAAGGCCTCAAGAACACACAAATATGCAAAGCTAAATGAAAGAACTAAGATTAAAACAAGAAATGAATCTATGTTAATCCATTTAAGCTAATTTAGATGTGATTTAAGCTTGAAAATGATCTAAAAAAGATGAGTTTATGCTTATGCTAAAATGAAAATGGCATTATAACTTTGCTATTGAGTTTGAGAGTTGAGAGATGATTTGCCTTAGGAAGTGAGGGTATTTATAGGATTTCTAAGGCTTGGGGTAGGAGGAATGAATGGCCAGGATTGAAATCCTTAAGAGAGGCCAAGATTCACTCAAAGGGAAGCACATGGATTGTGCTAGTTCTCAGCTAATCAGGAGGTGACACATGTCATAAGGTGAGTGGATGAAGGGAAGGGCAAAAAGGAGTCAACAAAGGGGGCTCCAAGCTCATAACTCTCCAAATAAATGCTTGTAAGAGCAATGAATGGGCTTTAAGAGGCTTTGAAGACTTTGGGGAAGCAATAAATGCTTTGTGGTTGAGATATTTGGAGGGAAAGACTTTGATTTGGTTTAGGAAAGTCTTAAGCTTGGTTAGGATTGCACAAAGGTTTAAGGGTAGGATTAGGATTAGATTAGGACAAAAAAGAGATTAGGATGGGTGAAGAGGGTGGATTTGAGAAGATTCTAGAAGAGTCTATATTTCTCCTTGGAATAAAAGGTTATTCATTCCAAAAGCTTAAGTTTAGGAATATTTATTAAAATATTTTCAATAAATATGGAAATTAAATATTTAACCTTAATTAAATATTTAACCTTGGGATTAGGGTTAGAAAAGATGGGATTAGCCTTTTAATCAAAATTAAGAAGGGATTAGAAGATTTTGGAAGAGGTTAGTGGTCTAGAGGAAATTGGCCAAGTTTGGGATAAAAAATAAATTAATTTATTTTTTGAAGTTTTTGGTCAATTTATTAATTAAATAATTAATAAATTAGGGATAATGTCCAAATGACATTTTTAGGCTAGATTCCTTAATTAAAGATTTTTAATTAAGAGAGAGGGATTTAATGGCATAAAAATAAATTAATTAATTAAATAAATAATTAATTAATAAATGATGATGTCATCAAGGATTTTCAGAAAACAAAAAATAATTTATTTTCTGAAGGATTTTTCGGTGTCTACACTATAACCTACATATCTAAAATGAGTAACTCTTTGTTCTCATCCAAGAACATGTCAAACTTGACTCAACATGTACTGGTATAGGTCTAACCTGAGGTGACATATACCTAGAAGGGCCAAATCTAAAGGTCTCAAGACTCTGATTAATACTGCATCTTCAAATCTATGATTCCAATTCCAAAATTCTATGAATATGTACATGCATAGCAAAGAGAAGGAGAAACTGTTGGGGGGAAGGGGCTTGCCTTGGTCAATCCCCCATTTATGAATTAACCTTGAATTGAAATAAAGAAAATTCTATCATGTATAAAAGATTAAATAATAATTAAGAATATTATACCATGTAAATGCAATTAAACTTAGTATGTGATCAAATATGTTGATGCAATAGGCTTGAATCAAAAATAAAAACTAAAAGGAAATCATGCAAGACAAAACCTCATGTTGTAGATGCTTGTAATTTTCCTTAATGTTGATAAGAAGAGGTAGAATTGAATAAATGAATACCAAATCCTTGATGGATGATGGATGAATGCCTTCAATGAATGATTTCTTGATTTCTTGAACTCCTTGAATGCACAATAACTTTATTGTAGATGTATTTTGTTGCATGAATAATGGATGCACAAATGAGGGGAATAAGTCTCCTTTTATAGTGATTTTTGGGTCCAAATTTGTGAAGGTTGACTTCACTAGGAAGGAAAAAGAAAATACCTTGCATTGGGCTCCAAAACATACCAAAATTAATGCTTCAAGGTATAGGTCACCCCAAGTGTGACCTATACCTTGAAGGGTTAATTTTGAGGTAAATTATAGTAGGATCCAAGAAATATTAAGAGTTTTAGGGAAAATTAGAAGGATAAGCGAGAAAATAGAGCATAAAGGCTAAAATGGGGCCAAGAGGGAAAGTGAGTTGGGTAAATAGATAGATAAAAGGGAAATTGTGCATAGAAATTAGAGCCAACTTAGAGTTTTGAGAAAGATTAAAGGAGAAATGAGGACCTTGAATTAAATATTTTTTTTTCAATTAAGTGCAATGAGAGGTCCTAATATAAGGAGAACACTAAGAAGGGCTAAAATGGTCTAAAAAAGAACACAAAGTAAGTGCTTACTTTTTAAGACTATACATTTAGCCTCGACTTTAGCAAAAGTATGAGACAAGCTCATGCTCATGGTAAATGAAGAGATAAAAGAAAAAGAGAGAGAAAGATGATTGTGGTGAATTTCAAAAGAGATGGAATGCCACTAAGTCTAGGGATGTAATCCCCCAAACTAAGGATCCTAACTCCACATCCATGCACAAGGGCGCAAAAAAAAAAGAAAAAAGAAAAATAAACACAAAGCAAAGATAAAAGACACAAAAAGAACTAAAAAACAACTCCAAATCAACTAGTGGAAGAGATCTCAGCCATAAATGCCTCACCCGCTAATATCATATCTTGAAAGCTATTGCAAGAGAACAAGTGATCAAATAGGAAGAATAAGAGCATCACCAATGAAAATGTTAACTCTACAATCTAACCCATGAAGATGATAGTAGAGAGAGAGAGAGAGAGAGAGAGAGAGAGAGAGAGAGAGAGAGAGAGAGAGGTGATTACTTCACCTAGTAAGATTGTCTATTTTATTGTGAATCACACAAAAGATATAATTAAAAGTCCTAGCAGGTTTGTGTGTCATGCTAGTCGATTCCATCTGTGACTTTGTCTATGTGCACCTCATAAATGGGTCCAAACCTCTTACAACATGAGGATTTGTTTGTGTGTGTATGTGTGCACTTTATGGATGGATCCAAATCTCTTACACCATGAAGAATGTTTTTTTTATGTATTCCCCATGGATACCCATGAGGATTGGTTTTTTTGTATGAACTCCGTGAAAGGATTTAGATCTCTTACTCATGGGGATTGGGTTGTATGTAAAAATGCATAAGGAAAAACATGCAAAATAATGTACAAGGGAGGCTATATATATGCCCCCTATTTATGATGGCTATATAGTAGAAATTATAAGGAGGAGAATCAAGGATACCTACTTCCAATAACAAGGAGATATCCTCAATCAATAATGTATGCCACAAACTCAGCTAAGATCTTTAACCTTTATAATCTAAGAAAATAGATAATTGAGAAAGGATATTCCACTTGTGAGAAGTGACCCTTGAAAGGAAGAGATCTTGTTTACAAGACACATAATTTCAAGAGGATTTCTTGAACAAAGATAACATCTTCAAGACAAAGAGGGATACGAGAACAATAATGCACCCATTTAGCCCCCTACCACAAGGTGAAATAGGTATTCTTGAAGAAGGATGAAAAACTTTGAATCACATAGTAAGAGAATGTATTTATTATGAAAATACTTTTAGAAACAAAGAAGAGATTATGATCAAGGATTCACACCTTGTGCATAATAGAGAATTCTAATCAAAACAATACATTTTTTTATAGGAAAAGAATGTCACATGATAAAATAAATGCTGCTATACTAAGGAAAGTAGATCCTTAGACAAAAGAGAGAAATAATGTACATGCAATCTTTCTCCCCAAGTGTGAAGGTAAGATAAAGTATATACTACATCTTGATCAATAGCTACTTTAGAATAGATACACAATTCCAAGAAAAATAAGTTGTAAACTAGAGAAAACTCCTAAAACTAACATATATGCTAGGAAATACATCACATTTAAAGTAAAAAAATCATCAAGAAAATAAATGAAACAATGATAGGAATTATTATTTTATGATATCCATACCCTTTGAGACATGAAAATGATTGTTAAGAAGAGATGATCATACCTTGTGTGAAACAAAATATCTCATTCCAAAAGGAACATGTCATAAAATAATGCAAAACCTAAGAGAGATGAAAGGAAGAGAGAAGAATGCCACATTATACCTACTTAGTGGACAAACCAATTATACAAGATAGAAACTTCCAACTAGCAAGGACACCATAGTATAAAAGAGATGAAAAACAAAGAGATAATGCATTCTTGAGAAAAGGAGAAAGAAAGAATGACCCGATATATGCTCTAAGTGATAGATATTTTGTAATAAACATGCACTTTCAAGTAATAATAAGGTTGCAACTCAGGATGAAAGTCCCTGTGTAAAACAAAAAATTCGTGCAAGTAAGAACATCATATAATAAAAGACGCAAGTTCACAAGGGATATTTGATGCATTATGAAGGAAGAGACAAAGAGGAAGGACACTTTACGATGCCTAAGTGGTTTCTATTTATAATACACATTTTTTTTCAAGAAATCATAAGGTTGCAACTTGGGATATCTATCTCCTGAAAAAGAGAATATCCTTATGTAAAACAACAAATGTATGCACAAAATAATGTCATATTATAAAAGAAACAAGTAAAAAAAGAGAGAAAATGGATCCTATGAGATAAGGAGGAGAGTGAGATAAGACCCTTTCCTCCCAAGTGAGGAGACCAATAAAAAGAACTATTATGTTTCTCACAATTTAGTAGGAAAATGAGCTCGCAAAGGATAGGCTAGCAATGTCACACAGTCAAGAGAAACATAATAGGAATGTATATACATATTAGGTATAACGATAATGAAAAGGTTCCATTCATAGTTGCATTTCATTTGAATCATAACACAATCAATGAATTCTTGAATTTTACCCTTTAAATCACAACATTCATTAGTTGTATAGTCATGAATTTGATGAAACATACAAAGGGAAGAATTGTCGTGTTTATGTTTTCTTTTTTTTCAATTTTTTCTCAAGGGAAGAGTAATTTGTTAGCTTGTGGTGACTAATTAGGAAAGTACTATCCAGGAAAGTACTGTACACTTTTCCTCCAGAAAGTGTAAATTTTTTTTTGAGGCCGACTACTTTTTCGGTTATTTGGGCCGACTACTTATAACTCATTCTAACCCTAAAGCGGGAAAATATTGTATAATATGGCTTAGGGTTAGGGATTTTCATGATGTATGATTTTAGTACTTGCGGTAGAATTGGGCTGTAAGGGATTACAGATTGTAATCAGGTTGTAATCACTGGATAATAATAATATTGGACTCGCTGTTGGTGGACGTAGCCCAGGGATTGGGTGAACCACGTTAAATCTATGTGTCTTGTGTTCTATTCTGTGTGGTTTATTATTTTATGATATTAGTTATATTTGCATATAATTGTTATTTCTACCTTGTTAATCCTAACAAGTGGTATCAGAGCGAGGTTATTTCGTTCGTTCTTTCATCTATTCTCTGAAGCAGGTCTCACGAGTTAGTGGGAGAGTCTCTTGGTTAAGTGGGAGAAATGGCAGACGAGGGTAGGCTGAAGGTTGATAAGTTTAATGGGCAGAACTTCCAGTTATGGAAGATGCAAATGGAGGATTATCTCTATCAGAAGGATCTATGGCGGCCATTAGAGGGAGTAGCCAAGAAAGAGCAATCAATGTCTTAGGAGGATTGGGATATTTTGGATAGGAAGGCACTGGGGAGTATTCATCTATGCCTGGCACAATCGGTGGCATTCAATATTACTGAAGCAAAGACAGCTAAAGATCTGATGGAAACCCTAGCGAAGTTGTATGAAAAGCCTTCAGCTTCAAACAAGGTATTTCTTATGAAGCATTTATTTAATACGAAAAGGGTAGAAGGTGGATCAGTTACTGATCATTTGAATGAGTTTAATAAAGTTACAAGTCAATTAACCTCAGTTAAATTACTTTTGATGAAGAGGTTAGGGCTCTCTTGATTTTGTGTTCTTTGCCAGAAAGCTGGAATGGCTTGGTAATGGCTGTTAGTAATTTTGTTTCTGGTTCTAATACCCTAAAGTATGATGATGTTATTGGTGTTATATTGAGTGAGGAAATTCGTAGGAAAAGCTCAGGGGCATCCACATCGGGTAGTGTATTGAACACAGAAAGCAGAGGCAGAATAAGAGATAGAGGAAACAACTCTGGAAATCATGGGAAATCATTAGGAAAATCAAAGGGAAAGAGGTCCGAATCTAAAGGGCCAAATGATTGCTAGTACTGTGGAAAACTAGGTCATAAGAAGAAAGATTGTTGGTCTCGGAAGAAAGATCAAGGAGACAAAAATGATGGAAACAAGGAGGCAAATGTGGTAAGTAAAAAATCCGAGGAGGATGCTTTGCTCTTGTCCTTAGAAAGTATTGATGATTCATGGGTTTTAGATTCTGGGGCTTCATTTCATGCTACACCCCATAGAAGTTATTTTGTTGATTATGTCCAAGGGGATTTTGGGCTAGTTTATTTGGGAGATAATGAACCCTGCCAGATTGTTGGAAAGGGAAAAATTAAGATTAAGTTGCAGAATGGGAATCATTGGCTACTAAAAGAGGTAAGACATGTTCCAAGGCTGAGTAATAATTTAATTTCAGCAGGGCAACTGGGTGATGAGGGTTGCACAGTTACTTTTAATGATAAAAATTGGAAGGTTTCAAAAGGTTCCTTAGTAGTAGCAAAAGGTGTGAAAGTAGGCACCTTATATCTTTGTACAGGTCATACTGTTCCTTCTACTTTAATTATTTAAGAAGATAATGAATGTTCAGGAACAGTGGCTGTAGTTGAGCAGGAAGAACATCAAACTGTTGTTGTAGATTCTGACACAACACTGTGGCACAACAGACTCGGGCACATGAGTGAAAAAGGTATGAAATTACTTCATTCAAAGAAAGTTTTACCTGGTCTGAAATGTGTCAATATGGATTTCTGTGAAAGTTGTGTTTATGGAAAACAAAAGAGAGTTAGTTTTGTGAAGAGTGGGAAGGAAAAGAAAAATGAGAGATTAGAGCTTGTGCATACAGATGTATGGGGACCAGCTCAGGTATCTTCCCTTGGTGGCTCTTTGTATTATGTTACATTTATAGATGATTCAACAAGAAAAGTATGGATTTATTTCCTTAGACAGAAGTCTGATGTATTTCAAACTTTTAAGAAATGGAAATGCTTGGTTGAGAATGAGACTGGTAAAAAGTTAAAATGTCTCAGATCTGATAATGGTGGTGAGTATTGCAGCATAGAATTTGAAGAATATTGTTCCTCTAATGGTATTCATAGGTAGAAAATTGTACCAAGGACTCCACAAGAAAATGGAGTGGCTGAACACATGAACATGACAATAATGGAGCATGCAAGGAGTATGAGGTTGCATGCTAGGCTACCCAAAAAATGTGGGCAGAGGTAGTGAACATTGCTATTTATTTAATCAATAGAGGCCCCTCTACTCCTTTGGACTGTGGTATTCCAGAGGAAGCATGGAGTGGTAAGAAGGTGAGTTATTCTTTTCTCAAAACCTTTGGTTGTGAAGCTTTTGCACTTATAGATTCTAAAAATAGAACCAAGCTGGAAGCTAAGTCAAAGAAATGTGTATTTGTTGGGTATGGCATTGATGAATTTGGTTATAGGCTTTGGGATTTTGAAAATCATAAAATTGTAAGAAGCAGGGATGTCATATTCAATGAGAAAGTATTGTACAAAGATCTGTTGCTGCAGCATGAGAAGAAAGAAAATGACTATGTAGTACTGGATGATACTCCACAAGTTCATGTTCCAGTAGTTCCTTATGCTCCACAACAATAGCAACAACAAATACCACACACCCTAGTGAGTGTTAGACGGTCAACAAGGCTAAGTAGACCTCCATAAAGATTTTCTCCATCTTTGTATTCTATTCTGTTAACAGATGCTGGTGAACCTGAATGTTATAATGAAGCTGTGCAGGTGGATACAAAGCTTCAGTGGGAGTCTGCAATGACAGATGAAATGGACTCTTTGCTAAAAAATCAGACATGGGATTTATGTAAGTTACCTGCAGGTAAAAGGGCTTTACAGAATAAATGGGTTTACAGGATCAAAGAAGAGGATGGAGGTACGAAAAGATTTAAAGCCATATTAGTCGTAAAAGGATTTGCACAGAAACATGGTATTGATTTTGATGAGATATTTTCTCCAGTTGTTAAAATGACTTCTATTCGTACTGTTTTAAGTATTGTGGCTACTGAAGATTTGCATTTAGAGCAGCTTGATGTTAAAACAACCTTTCTTCATGGTGATTTGGATGAAGAAATATATATGGTTCAGCCACAAGGATTTGAGGTCAAGGGTAAGGAGAATTTGGTGTGCAGATTGCAGAAAAGTTTATATGGCTTGAAGCAAGCACCTCGGCAATGGTACATTAAATTTGACACTTTTATGAATGGGCATGGATATAGTCGGTGTCATTCTGACCATTGTGTTTATTTTAAGAGGTTGGATGATGACAACTACATTATTTTATGTTTATATGTTGATGATATGCTTGTAGCTGGGTCTAACATGAATCACATTAAGGGGTTGAAACAACAGTTAGCAAAATCTTTTGCTATGAAGGATTTGGGGGCAGCAAAACAAATCCTTGGTATAAAAATTTGTAGAGATAGGAAAAATAAGAAATTGTCTCTATCTCAGGCTAATTATATTGAGAAGGTGTTGCAACGTTTCTCTATGGAAAATGCCAAAGCTATCAGCACACCTTTGCCTGGTCATTTGAAATTGACTAAGGATATGTGTCCCAAGACACCAGAAGAAGAGACTAAAATGTCTAAGGTACCTTATGCTTCAGCTGTAGGGAGCTTAATGTATGCTATGGTATGTACTAGGCCATATATTGCACACGCAGTGGGAGTCGTTAGCCGTTATATGAGTAACCCTGGTCTTGAGCATTGGAATGCAGTCAAATGGATTCTCAGATATTTGAGAGGCACATCGAGTAAGTGTTTACACTTTGGGGGTTCTACTACTACTGTACAAGGCTATGTTGACTCAGATTTGGCAGGAGATATAGATAGCAGGCGGAGTACTACAGGTTATATATTTATTGTTGGTGGGACAGCAGTGAGTTGGATTTCTCGACTACAAAAGGTGGTTACTTTATCCACTACAGAGGCAGAGTATGTTGCTGCTACAGAGGCAGCCAAGGAGATGATATGGCTTCAATTCTTCATGGAAGAATTGGGACATCCACAAAAGGATAATTTTCTACATACAGATAGCCAAAGTGCCATTCATCTTGCAAAGAATTCTGCTTTGCACTCAAAGACAAAACACATACAGTTGCGGTACCATTTCATTCGATCAGTTTTGGATGATGGATAGTTAAGGCTGGAAAAGATTCATACTAATGATAATCTAGCAGATATGTTTACAAAGGTAGTAACAAGGGAGAAGTTGAACTCATGTTCAACTTCAGTTGGTCTTCTAGACTGAACAAAATAAAGGAACAACTGAGTCCAAGGTGGTTCAATCCAGTGGGAGCCTCATGTGGGTAGCGGTATTGCTACAGGATCAGTCTCCAAGTGGGAGGTTTTTTAGTATAGTGTGGATACTGATCAGTCACCAAGTGGGAGATTGCTAGCTTGTGGTGACTAATCAGGAAAGTACTATCCAGGAAAGTACTGTACACTTTTCCTCCAGAAAGTGTAAATTTTTTTTTGAGGCCGACTACTTTTTCAGTTATTTGGGCCGACTACTTATAACTCATTCTAACCCTAAAGTGGGAAAATATTGTATAATATGGCTTAGGGTTAGGGATTTTCATGATGTATGATTTTAGTACTTGCGGCAGAATTGGGCTGTAAGGGATTACGGATTGTAATCAGGTTGTAATCACTGGATAATAATAATATTGGACTCACTGTTGGTGGACGTAGCCCAGGGATTGGGTGAACCACGTTAAATCTATGTGTCTTGTGTTCTATTCTATGTGGTTTATTATTTTCTGATATTAGTTATATTTGCACATAATTATTATTTCTGCCTTGTTAATCCTAACATAATTAAGTTGGCCTTAGTAAGCTCAAATAAAATAGACTCTTTTTGTGAGGAAAGATTAGAAGGAGAATGTATAGAGTGATTAGGAAAATGAGAAGGTGGAGCAGCTAAAGTTTCTTTTGAAACCTATTTCTCATTAAGAAGGTTCTATGTATCAATAAGCTAAGATGCTCCTTTAGGTGGGAGGGGATTGAAATTCAAAGAGGACCAATCCATGTATTCATCCAATGGAGTTGTTTGACTCTCAGATTCAAGGATCTTGGGCTTGCCATGGAATTTTCATACAAAATCTAAGGTTCCCTAAGCATCATCTTGAATCTATGGATGGGTCACCTATTGGTATTTAAGAAATAATGGAAGAAGGAAATAGAGTTCTAAAAGAGTCAAAATGATCTAAGGTTGGATTTATGAAAAGAAGGTCATCAATATATAGTAATGCATGATCATCTTTTACAAAAATCCTAGATTTTGTGTGAGATGTAGCTTGAATAATACTAAATTGATTGGGTTTATTAGTGATGTAGGAGCATCCTGGGTGTAAGAGCAATCTTGCATCACCCAAAAATATTTATGTTTTTATTCAATAAGGGTTATTTTATGCAGAGCTGCTATTTATGGAAAGTTACTATTTTTGGTAATTTTTGTATGTGCTCAGAATGATCTGATTTCTTTCTTGGAGGTTCATTTTGGTCATATAAGTCTGCCAGTAAAGTTTCATTGCCAGATCAAGTGTATATTGGAAGATATTGAAGATTTTCGGTATTGGCAGTAGGGTACAGAAACTTTGAACTCAGTTTTGAAGGCTTTAGAGGCCCCAGATGAGGTCAAAAATTTGGGTGATGGGTGCTTGCGCTAGTCAAGCCTGTAGAGCGCTTCGTGGCATTTCTGAAATGGGGTTATAATAGCCGATCGGGTCAACTGGTGATGACTTATGGTCTTCGGAAGTTGGACCACCTGAAATGGCAAAAAATAATTTTCTTCAAAATTTTTGTTCGGGTTTCAAAGGTTATCTTGAGCCGACTATGATGTAATGAAATGTAAAATAAAATAATTCTAAGTTTGGTCGGCCTTATTGGCTAAAATTCTAGAACCTTCCCAGGCGGTGGAAAATTGCCTATATAAGGAAGGCTATATTATTGTCTTAGGCAGTTCAGAATAGTTCTGGGTAATAGTTCGAGGCTTTGTCCTATAGAATATTGTAAGGGAATGCCCATGTGGCTTTGCATATTGTAATTCTGAAAGTTTGTAATTCCACATTTGTGGAGATAATAAGAAGCCAATTTTTCTATTCTTGCATATTATTGTTGTTGTTTCTCTTTTTCTGTTATGTGTTTGTGGTATTAAGGGGAGCACCTGTCATCAATTAGGCTCAAAGGATTTGTTAGGAAAAGAAAGAGAATTAAAGATGTTATTTGCTACTTCTAAGATTTTATTAGGACAAGGAAAAACATAACTCATCAAGGCCTCATATGTAAAGGGAATATATATTAAACTCATATAAAGTGGTTTATCATTAGGAGAATAGTCATATTATCATCCACTTGTATGAAGGTGGCTTCATGAGGAAGAGAGAAATCTATGTCCTTATCCAAGGGTTCATCTCAAAAAGGAGAATTGTCAAGGGAAGGAATATTGTGTTAAAGAAGGAACATTTAGGAGAGGAATAATCATGACTCAAAATTACTTAAACCCTATAGGTAAGGGGATGACTAAGACAATGAGAGAGAGTAATCATCTCTTACACCAAAATATATTTATGAGGTAGATACATTTCAGTAGAAGGATCAAAATCATCTTTCAAGATATCACCCTTTGTGTTGCTATGTGTGGAACCTGATCAATCTCCAAGTGGGATATTTTTATCTTATGGTGATTGATTAGGGAAGTACTATACACTTTTCCCCCCATCCTCTCCTAAAACGACAAAATAAGCTTGTATAAAATGGCTTAGGGTTAGGGATTTCATAACGATGTATGTTTTAGGAGCTTCTTATGGTGGTATTGAGAAGTAAGGGATTATAGATTGTAATCAAGTTGTAATCATTAGATAATAATAATATTAGACTCATTTTTGGTGGATGTAGCTTAGGGATTGGGTGAACCACATTAAATATTTGCTTCTTTTGTTATCTTTCTGTGTGGTTTATTATTTTTTGATATTGGTTATATTTGCATGTAATTATTATTTCTATCTTGTTAATCCTAACAAGTGGTATCAAAGCAAGGTTTGTTTCAATTATCCTCTGTAGGAAGGTCTCATGGTTTAGTGGGAGTCTCATGGTTGAGTGGGAGTGATGAAAAATGAGGGTAAGCTGAAGGTTGAGAAGTTTAATCACCAAAATGTTCAGTTATGAAAAATGAAAATGGATGACTATCTCTATCAGAAGGATCTATGGTGGCCATTGGATGGACAATCCAAGAAACTGTCAACAATGTCTAATGAGGACTGGGATATTCTTAACAGAAAGGCAATTGGAAGTATTTGATTGCTCTTGGCACAATCAACAACATTTAATATTACAAAAGCAAAGACAACTAAAGAGTTTATGGAAACCCTAGCAAAGTTGTATGAAAATCCCTCCACTTAAAACAAGGTATTTCTCATGAAATGTCTATTTAATATGAAGATGATAGAAGGTGGATCTATTACTAATCATATCAATGAGTTTAATATGGTTACCAGTTAATTATCTTCTATAAATGTTACTTTTGATGAAGAAATTAGGGCTCTCTTGATTTTGTGTTCTTTTCTTGAAAGCTAGAATGGATTGGTAATGGTTGTTAGTAGCTCTATTTCTGGTTCTAATACCATAAAATTTGATGATATTCTTGGTGTAATTCTGAGTGAGGAAACTCATAGGAAAAGCTCAGATGGATCTACATGTGGAAACTCATAGGAAAAGCTTAGGTGGATCTACAATTTCTACAAGCAAAGGATGTGCACACAAAAACATGGAAGAAAAGATACAATGCATTAGAGATGTTTCCTGAAGAAAATATCTGAGCTTATAATCAAAGGATCAATGAAGCAGTTGCTGGAATCAAAAACAATGGTGGAGAGATCTTAGAAGAAGACATCATGGACAAGTTGATGACTACTCTCACTCCAGAATATGAAAACAAGATCAACATCCTTGATGAAACCATGTAGCTTACATCTAATTTCAAGAGAGAGACCTTGATCAGCAAAATCTCAGCTTTTGAGATTTCAAGATTGAAGACAGAACCAAAGAGTGAGACAACCTTCAAAGCAATAGTTCATGGTAAGAAATCTGCAAACACTTCTGGTAATTTTGATGATGATGATGAAGAGAAAACTTTAGATGATTTTATTGCTATGATTTCCAAAAGAGAAAAAAAAGGAAAAGGAAAATATGAAGGTCAATTACCATTTAAGTGCTTTTCATGTAATAAGATCGATCACTTTGCATCTAAGTGTCCTACTAGAGCTAGAAAGTTCAAAAATGATTACAAACCTAAGTACTCTAAGGAATGTTACTATGCTAGAGATGGAGTTTTTGATGATGAATCAAGAGAAGAAGAAATTGGATTCATTGCTATGGTTGAAAAAATGAATGATAAGACAAATCACAAAGATGAGAAAGAGGAACAAGAGCTAACATTAATTTCCCAAGTAGATATAAGGATAGACTGGATTATAGATAGTGGTTTCTCACATCACATGACAGGTGATAAGGACAAATTTTTGCATCTAGACAAATATAATGGTGGTATGGTTAGATTCAGAGACAACAATCCTAAACCCATAGTTGGTAGAGGACCCATCACTTTGGATGGAAAGAACAATACTGATGATGTTCTCTATGTTGATGGTTTGAAACATAACCTTCTTAGTGATGGACAGTTACTTGGAAAAGGCTATTAGTTGGAGTTCAAAGATGACAAATGCATCATTGACAAAAAAGATGGTGTTATGATTGCATCAGGCTCAAAGATAAGAGGTAATGTTTTTCAACTCAATTAAGAAGCAAGTTGTTTTGTTGCTAAAATTGATGACAATTGGTTGTGGCATAAAAGACTATGTCATATCAATTTTGATAACATAGTAAAGATAAGCAATGTTAAGGCAGTAAGAGATCTACCTAGCATAGCAAAGCCAGTTGATACTATATGCAGGGAATGTGTGATGGAAAAGCATGTGAGAAATTCA